>JAJPUD010001119.1:253045-301521 GCA_023553655.1 Myrmecobius fasciatus | reverse complement strand
GTGTGTGTGTGTGTGTGTGTGTGTGTGTGTGTGTGTGTGTGTGTGTGAATTATTTGATGCACAAGTATCCTCATGAAGAAAATTATGACTAAGAGTTTCATAATTTGCTTAGATTTAGAGTATGTAGGGAAGGTTGTTGAGTTGCAAGTGGTTGTAACTCCCTAGTGAGTTTTGGTCCCTAAGAAACATTGCCTCTTACTTTCCCAAGTCCTCTCAGCATACTGCCCATTCTTGCTTTCCAAACAAATTTGCCTTTCCACTGGGACCCTGATACACTGTTGGTGGAATTGTGAATGGATCCAACCATTCTAGAGAGCAATTTGGAACTATGCTCAAAAAGTTATTAAACTGTGCATACCCTTTGACCCAGCAGTGTTTCTATTGGGCAAAGAGATCTTAAAGGAAGGAAAGGGACCCACATGTGCAAGAATGTTTGTGGCAGCCCTTTTTGTAGTGGCTAGAAACTGGAAACTGAATGGATGCCCATCAAATGGAGAGTGGCTGAATAAAATATGGTATATGAATTATGGAATATTATTGTTCGGTGAGAAACGACCAGCAGGATGATTTCAAAGAGGCCTAGAGAGACTTGCATGAGCTGATGCTGAGTGAAATGAGCAGAACCAGGAGATCATTATACATGGCAACAACAAGACTATATGATGATCAGTTCTGATGGGCATGGCTCTCTTCAACAATGAAATGTTTCAAACCAGTTCCAATTGTTCAGTAAAGAAAGCCATATACACCCAGAGAGAGGGATGTGAAATGTGGACCACAACATAATATTTTCATGCTCTCTAACGATGTTTGCTTGCATTGGGTTTTCTTTCTCAGATTTTTTTTCTGGTAGATAACGATTTTTCTTGCACAACAATGATAAGTGTGGAAATATGTATACATATATTCGATTTGTCAAGTATTTTAATATAATTAACATACAGTGGACTTCCTGCCATCTAAGGGAGGGGTGAGGAGTAGAGGGGGAAAATTTGTAACAGAAAGCTTTGTAAGGGTCAGTGGTGAAAAACTACCCAGGCATATGTTTTGCAAATAAAAAGCTTTAAAAACAAACAAACAAACAAACAAAAACCAAATTTGCCTTTCCTCAGATCCCACAAATCTTTGAATCTTCCTTCCAGGGAAGTGACAGCCTAAGGTGGTAGCAAAAAATGCAAGACCCCTTCTGGTCCTGCCAGGTCAACCCTTGGGCCTATTGACTAAAATTTTCCTTATTTTTATTTTTTGATAGAGCATTGAAACAAAGAATAAGGGTTATAGTAGCCTACTGAGTTTTTTCTAGAACCACCATGGGAGAATGCAACTGCTTGTGTGATTCATACATGGTATGCATTCAATAAATATTGGATAGGAGAAGGAAAGAAAGAAGGAAGAAAGGAGGAAAAGGGAAATAAAGAAAAAGAGAGAGAAGGATAAAGAGGGAGAGATAGAGGAAGAGAAAAAGAAAAGAGGGAGGATGGGGAAAAAAAAAGATATGCCCAAGGATCCTAAATGTGACTGAAAAGAGACCTGGAATTCAGAAATTACCTCTAATTTTTCATTTTCATGCTCCAGGACTTGACCCCAAATCTTACTTTATTAATCTAAAAGAAAAGAGGAGCTAAGGAAGAAAGATAGAAAAAGAGGTTCCTCAATTCCCATGCAAAATGATTTCAACTACCTTTGAAGCCTACAGAAGACTCTTAATTCTTATCTCTGGTCAGTAGTTTCTGTATCAGATACAGAAAACAGAATGAAGTTAAATATACCTTCTTTTCTATTTCTTCATCTGATATAGAGAACTTTCTGCTTGTAATAATCAGTAAAGCAATGAGATCTGGATTCTACTATTAACTGTGGTATTAACTAATTGTGTGACAAATGACTATCTTTTCTGGTCTCAATTTCTCCATTGGTAAAATGAGGTAGGTGAGACTGTGCTTTACAAACAGAGCTAAGATACCATCAAATTCCCAAAGTATAATTAGGCTAACAAACCTTTCTTCTTCAAGAAGAAACTTATAGTCTCAGGGCCTCTAGAAGTCACCAAGGTACAATTATACCAAACATTCAAATTCTCTTCTTTGACAGGTTTAATCTTCAGTAAGTTGGAAACATATGGATTGCCACTTGAACCAGTAAAGAGAAGTTCAAATTTAGTAACGTTTGCTTAACATTTCTAAAATATTACTTGAATAAAATAATTTGCATGTAGACAATTCTTCAACTATAATGACTACATTTACCAGTATAATTCCTCCCAGTAATAGATATTTTAAATAGATATTTTAAAAGTGAGGGAGAATAATAATCCATCAAGGATCCCTAACAAGGGAAATCAGAGATTGCTTGGGATCAATATTCAAAGAGTGATTCAGGATATAAATTCTTGGGAGAAAATAATAATAGAATGAAAATGCAAAAGGATCATATGCATTTTATACATATATATGTTTGTATGTGCCTGTATAATATATCCACACATATACATATATATTAATTTTTTTCATTGTTCCTCACTCTCCCAAAATAAGGTCTGCTGAAATAACTTATATCAGAACAACATGGACTTGCATACACTTTCTTTTCTTGAATTTGGAACTTTCAGAAAATCTAGAGCCTCTCCTTCACATATGGTACACCCATAACCTGAGCAGGTATACGTCTGGAACTAATTGAGTCTTGTGGGTCTCTCTCTCTCTCTCTCTTTTTTTTTTAATATAGTAATCACTACAACTTCTTGTACCAGCACCTCTTGTGGCATCTGAAAAGCAATTAGTGCCATTGATACTCTCCAACTATTTTCAGGGTAGTTCTAGGCATGGACAGTTATATGGCATAAGGGATAGAGTGCTGAAATGGTGAAGATCTGGGTTCCACTTCTACCTCAGATACTAAATAGCTGTGGAACAAGTTATTTGACCTTACCTAACCTCAGTTTTCTAGTTGTAAAATGGAGATAATAATGACACCTGACTCCTACAATTGCTGTGAGGACCAAATAGGATAACATATGTAAAATGCCTTGCTAATACTTAATACTATAAGTGCTATATAAATGCTTATTATTCAATTGAGTAGACATGATGATTGACCCATTCACTATATCTTTTTTTCTTTTTTAATTTGAATAACTCAAGTGAGAACCCATTTTATTTCCATTCTTACATATTAGCATAGTAATTACTATTATACCCCAATATATTTAAATCTTGAGTTTGAAATCTTTTTAGAAATATATTTTTCATCCCTGAAGTATTATGCACATTACCTACTAGATCTAGGAAACAGGTGGCATCTAATTGTATAGGGAAATAATGTTTAGGGAATCATTTATGACCTCATTCTATGTTAAAGGAAGTGATTTGAGAGAGTTGTTCATACATCATTTTCTTTGCAACAGAGGAGTTGGCAAAATACAGATTTTGGCAATATGAAATATAGTAAATAAATCTATGACTGCATAATGTGCTGCCATTAGAGGTGAAATAATATCAATTAACCAATCTACAGAAAACTTTTAGTAAGAGAAAGCAATCAGATTTCTCATGAACTAGGAATGTAGCTATTTGATGGGGAAATTGGTTGGTACCTAGACAAAACAAAGAACAGATTTTAAATCCTTTGAAGTTATATATTTAAATCACATGGTATTATCTCTAAGATAAAGAAGTGGGACAAATGCCCATTTCAAGATCCGTAACTTTATAAACTCCGTGGCTAAATAGAAATTAAAGGCTACAACTATGATCAATCACTGTAAAGATTTGGCTCCAGTAGAAAATAATGGCTGTATATACTGACAATTAAAAAACTGGACAGAGAGGTTTATGTCTATGAAACAAATGAAATGGTGATTTAATTGATTAAAAAAAGTTCCTCTTAGCTCTTCTCAGGAAGACAGTGATTCCAGATAATTCTGAAAGTCTTGGAATAAAAAAATGCCATCTGCATTCAGAGAAAGAACTATGGAGACCAAATGTGGATTGAAGCATAGTATTTTCATCTTTTTTGTTGTTTGCTTTTTCTTACTCATGGTTTTCTCCTTTTTGGTCTTTTTTTTTTGTATAACATGACAAATATGGAAATATGTTTAAGAGGATTACATATATTTAACCTATATCAGATTGCTTCTTGTCTTGGGAGCAGAGAGGAAAGAGAGGTAGAAAGAAAAATTTGGAACACAATCTTACAAAAATGAATGCTGAAAACTACCTTTACATGTATTGGGGGGAAAATACTATTGAGTGTAAAAAAAAGAGTCCCTTACCTACATATTCTATATGGAATTCTGACCCATTTATAGATATAGTCTAAAATATAGCAATACAATTACAGACATTTCAGAGCTGAAAGAGACTCCTAGAGATCTTGTGGCATAGTTATAAAGCTCTAGGCCTGGAATCAGAATGATTGAATTCTAATTCAGCCTCAGATATTTACTAGCTATGTGACCCAGGGCAAGTTATTTACATTTTGTTTACTTCTTTTTTCTCTAATTATAAAATTAGGATAATAATAGCATCTACCTCACAGGGTTGGTGTGAGTTGGTGTGAGGATTAATGATAATATTTGTAAAAAACAAAAAAACAAAAAACACTTAGCATAATGCATGATACATACTAGAAATTACATAAATTCCTACTCCTTTCTCTTCCTCTTTCCCATTTAGTCTACCCCCTCATTTTAAAGTCAAGGCAACTATAATCCTGAAGGACTTTCCTCAGTCACTCAGTTAGTAAATATGAGACAAATGAATCAGATCTATATCTTGATTTTCAGTCCAGTCTTCATTTTATTATATCAATTTATCTCTATCAAGTTTATTAGAAAAAAGGTTACTATTCATCTAGAAGATCTGGGTAAAAAAAATTCGGATGGGGATTTATTGCTTGATTTTGGTATTCTCAGCACTTTCAGGAAGCTCTTTCCTTCCTCAGAGAATCTGACAAAAACCTCTGGTAAGAGGATGTCAATGTTTGTGACATGCTAAAATAAAAATATCAAAGTAAATGCTACCATGATTATAATTTTCATCATCAAAAATCATAGAATCACGAAACAAGAGCTGGGAAGGACCTCAGAGTCTATCTGATCTAATTCTCTCATTTTACAAACAAGGAAACCGAGGTCTCAAAAGTTAAGTGATTTGCCTAAGATCACATAGATAGTAAATTGTCAGGTCTATTGATTCCATAGCCAATGCATCACACCTTCCTGTATATCACTTCTGTTCAGTCAATTAATGAAATATTATATGGAATTGGGAATTAGAAAGCTAGTTTTATATCCTGGCTGCCCACAACCCAAAGTTCTAAACATAAGTGTATACTCATTTGATCCTCACAACAAATCTGAAAAGATGTCTTATTATGAGACAATTTTTTACAGATGAGGCAACTGATACAACTAGAAGTTAAGTGACTTGCCCAAAATTACCTAACTAGATGGTATCTGAGGTAAGATATGAACTCAGGTCTGCCAAACTTCCAGTTTGACACTGCAGCCACAACATCATTTACTTGGGGGACTTGGAACAGTTTATTTAAAGTTCTCTTAGCCTCAGTGTCCTCACCTATAAATGGAAATAATGATTCTGGCATGCTCTCCCTTTTAGAATTTGGTGAGGCAAGCACTTTGTAAAGTGTCAAGAGCTATATGAGCCAAATAGTTCATAGAACTTGCTTATCTTATAATCACTTTCCCAAGGTTTCCACAGATCTTTATATTTCCAACTACTTCTTGAATAACAATCATAATGCTTAATAATAATAATTCACCATTACATTATGATTGTAGATTTACTACACCCAACACTTACTCTGGGAATCAAGGGTAGTTAATGTAAATGTTATCCCCATTCTTCAAACAAGAAAACTGATCTCAAGAGAGTAAGTTACTTAACCAGTGTTACAGAAGATTAAGTGGGTGAGGCTAGAAGTAATCATAATCTTCTGATTCTGAGACCACTGAACAGTTAACACAAGTAGGTTTGCTTTGATTAGCAGAAGAAGAATCCACGTACATTTAGTTTGGGTAGCTGTCTTTACACAAGGCTCTTTCCATGATACTATGTTATTAAAAAATAGAGTCCCTAATGGATTTCTCTATGTTCAGAACTAGAAAAATATTTCCTTATAGTTCCAAAATATGTGGATTACTATGTAGCTACCCAGATATATGTTGAAAAAGTCAAATCCATCATTACCACTGCTTTTACATACTGATCAAAGATAGAGAATTAAAAAAAAGTAAGTTAGATCTGCAAAGTTCCTTTCAGCTCTGAAATGTTTATAACTACTTTTAGACTATAATCTATAAATACATCAAAATAATCCTGGGTGAACTGGGAAACCCTATTCAGCATTTCCATTTTTTTTCTACATGAACACAGCTCTATGTATGGTCTAGCTTTTGTGTTCAGTCTTCTACTGGTTCTTTTTGGTTTGAAGGTCTGTGGTAAATTTCTGCACAATTAAATTAGTCAAGTACTTAATCTAATTTGGTGAATAAACTGTCATGTTGTAAGTCATAATACAACATGAAAAACTAATTTAACATATTGTAAAGTATATACCACCTGGGTGTTGATTTCTTTTTATCTATTATAATATTAGTAGCATTATTGGGCTCCTCATCCCAGTAAATTATGCCAGTAGAATCCATCAATAAAGCAGTACAGTTGAGTATTTTCTCTTTCCCTAGAAAAAGACACATAACCTTAAAAAAAAAGATTTTCTGTTAGCAGAATCCCCAAACTTTAGTTTTCTACCAAACAACATTAAAAGACTTATCTAGTGTCTCTACTGGGTCTGTATCCCAAAGAGATCATAAAAAAGAGAAAAGGACCCAAATGTGCAAGAGTGTTTGTTGCAGCCCTTTTTTGTAATGGCAAGGAACTGCCACTTCATGCCCATCAGTTGGGGAATGGCTGAATAAGTTATGATATATTTATGATTTCAGAAAGACCTGAAGAAACTTAAATGAATTGATCCTAGGTAAAGTGAATAGAACGAAGAGAATATTGTACAGAGCAACAACAAAATTATGTGATGATCAATTGTGATGGACTTTGATCTTTTCAATAATGAGGTGATTCAAGCCAATTCTTATGAGAGAGCCATCTGCATCCAGAAAGAGAATTATAGGGACTAAATGTGAATCACAACATAGTATTTTCACCTTTTTGTTGTTGTTTTATTGCTTTTTTTCTTTATCATTTTTTTCCTTTTTGATTTGATTTTTCTTATGCAGCATGCTGCATATTATATTTCCATGAATGTGGAAATATGTTTAGAAGAATTGCACACGGTTAACCTATATTGGATTACTTGCTGTCTAGGGGAGGAGGTGGAAAGGAGGGAGGAAAAAAAATTGGAACACAAGGTTTTGCAAGTGTGAATGTTGAAAAATATCTTTGCATGTATTTTGAAAATAAAAAGCTATTACTAAAAATAAAAATATATAAAAAATAAACAACCCTATACATGTAAAACTAAAAAAAAAATTATGCTAGCCAAATGTCCCATCACCACCAATATATATGAAACATTTTTAATATAATATAGAATTAGGCACTTCAAAAGTATAAATATTAATGTCTTATTTTAAGAAATCTGATTTACAAAAATCTAAATTTAGGAAATAGACAAATTAGGTCATTATTTGTAAGTTTCCCTCAATTTTACAAATGGAGTATTTTTAAATGGATAGTTTAGAGTGCAGAATATATTATCCCTTGTTAATAATGCCATCAAGGATGGTTTCAATTCCCAGGAGATGGATGTAAAAGACTAGGTTACAAAATCATAGAACATCAGAGTAAAAAGGGATCTGAGAGGCCAATTAGTACAACTCATTGCATAAAGAATAATGGATGAAGAACTGGCTTCAGAGTCTGATATAAAGTAGTTGAATGAACCTAAGCATCAAATCACTTAACCTATCAGTATCCCCAGGCAACTCAAGATTATAAATTATAGAAAAGGTTACATTGATTGAGAAAGTTGTTTAGAGAGAGTAGAAACAGTTTCAAGAATTCACCAAGAGTTTTAGAGCTAGAACAGTAAGATAATCTAGTCTATTAGATTAGGAAATACAGGCTATGAGAATCTAAATAACTTATTTGGGTCACACAGTTGACAGTTATATAACACGTTAAAATTCACAAAGTGTTTTATATTATTTATATTATTTTAGCCTCACCACCATTCTATGAAGTTTTTATTAATATTTTGCAGATGAAGCAACTGAGGATCAGACAAGTTAAGTGACTTGGCCATGGTTACATAAGTAGCATCAGATGATTAAAGCTGTCCAAAACTGGAATACGATGCTTTAAGAGATGATGATTTTCCCTCACTGGAAGTTTTCAAACAGAGGCTGGATGACTTCTTTAAAATACATTAGCAAGAAGATTCCTTTTAGATATGGGTTGGGAGATCCCTTCCAACTCTTACATTCTATGATGATAAGAATTTTTAGGATAGCCTCATCAGACCACTGACCTATTTGACCACTTTATTATCATGTAGTTGACCTTTTCTAATCTACTTGGCAAAAAGTTAGCTAATTACTTTTTGAAAACTGTTTGCCCCAATTTTCTCACCTGCAAAATGAGCTGAAGAAGGAAATGGCAAACAACTTCAATATCTTTGCCAAGGAAACCACAAATGAGGTCACAAGGAGTTAGACATGCCTGAAACAACTGAATAACAGTAACTTTGAACTCCAACTCTATTCTCCACATCTTCATATAAACTTAATAATTTCATATAAACATTCTAAGATACAAACTCACCGTTTCATATAATCTTACCACTTACATATAAAAACATAGGATATATGTATATTATAAATATACCTAATTCAGCTTCGATATAATTAATGCTGTTTCCATATAGTGTTGATATTACATCTTGGCTATCTGTGTTTTTTAAAAAGAGAGAAAAATATATTATTCTGGGATAATGCTTTTCTAATGCATATGTTAAGGTATATAAAATAAATTCAACAGAATAGAAGTCCATATGTTTACCATATTTATGCCATTTTTTCATTTAATAATTATTTATTCCATTCCTTAACTAGAAATGCTTGTTATCTAGAATTTAAATTAGTAAGACTACTCAAGATGTAAAAATTAAATTTATAATTTTATATATGTATATATACATATGAGAGTTTTATAAACTCTCTTATACAAATGATACTACCTAAATTAATTTGTAGACTAATATTATAATAACCAAACCACTAGGGTGTCACTTTATAGAAATAGACAAAATAAAATTTATTTGAATGAATAAAGTGACTAGAATTTCAAGGGAAATAATATACAAAAGTAGAAATGAAGTGGAAATAGAACTCCTAGACTTCAAACTCTTATAAACAAACAACAATCAAATCTGTTTAGTCTAACTTTAAAAATAGAAAATCAGACCAGTGATAAAGAATAGATGAATAAAAATCAGAAGCAAATCCAATAGTTTAGTGCTCAATAAATGCAAAAACATAAATTGTTTTAGAAAGGATTCCTAATGAACAAGAAAAAAGTAAAAAAAAATAATAATTTGGGAAAAAACTATAAAAACTAGAAAACTAGGAAATAATTTTGCCAAAGGAAAATATTAATTTAGCATATTATGCCATATATCACAGCTAATTCGAAACAGATAGTATACCTAAATATGAATCATTTTTAAAAATAGATAAAATAGAGGAGCTATTCAAAACTTTGCCTTAAAAGAGAGTTTTTAGCTAAACAATAGAAAGGAGTGGTCACAGAAGATAAAAAAGACTATTTCACCAACATGAAATTAAAAATCTTTTGCAGGGACAAAATCATTACAGTGAGGATAAAAAGGGGCAATTGTCAAAAGGGCAAGACATAATTTGGATCAAGTACCTTGATAAGGGTCTAGCATGCGATATAAAGAAGAAATTCATATGCACAGTATGTATATACATATATATTATATATACATATATATAAATGAAATACCTGTGATTATAAATGCATGCCATAAAGAACCAACCCCTAATGGGTGATTGGGCAACAGAGAGAACAATTCTCAAAAGCATTGCTGCTATTCAACTATGAAAGACTATGTTCTTCTCAGCAATATGGTGATCCAAGACAATTCCAAAAGATTTGTGATGGAAAATGCCATCTCCATCCAGAGAGAGAACTATGGAGATTGAATGTGAACTGAAGCATAGTATTTTCACTTTTTTGCTTGTTTTCTTTTTTCCTTTTTGTGTTTTTTCCCCTTTTGGTCTGGTTTTCCTTCCACAACATAAAAAATATGGAAATATTTTTTAAAAGATTGTACATCAGATTTCTTGCTGTCTTGGGAAGAGGAAAGGGAAGGGAAAGAAAGAGAAAAAATTTGGAATACAAAGTCTTACAAAAATGAATGTTGTGTAGTGGACTTCCTGCCATCTAGGGGAGGGGAGGGGACTAGGGGGAAAATTTGTAAAGGAAAGCTTTGTAAGAATCAATGTTGAAGAACTACCCATACATGTGTTATATAAATAAAAAGCTTTAAAAAAAATGAATGTTGAAAAATATTTTTGCCTGTATTTGGAAAAACAAAATACTATTAAAAAAAAAAGGGGGGGGGCAGCTAGGTGGCGCAGTGGATAGCGGACCAGCCCTGAAGTCAGGAGGACCAGAGTTCAAATCTGACTCAAACACTTAACATTCCCTAGCTGTGTGACTGACCCTGACAAGTCAATTAACCTCAATTGCCTCAGCAAAAAAAAAAAAAAAAAATTACACCTGTTAACCATATAAAAGATTTTCCCCAATCACTCATAATAAGAAAAATGCAAATTAAGACAATTCTGAAGTTTTACTTACAGCCAGTAAATTGGTAATGACTTTTTTTTTTCTTTAAATAAATATAAGTCACTGTGAGACAGGCTGTAGGATGATAAACATACCAATACATTGAGTGGAGGTGGGGAAGGGGGATTTATAAATAGCTCCAGCCATCCTCGAATTAAATGAGAGGGGGGAAAAAGCAACTAAAATGTATATATTCTTCAATCCAAAAATGCTACTATCAGGCATATCTCTCATGGAGGTCAAAGACAGAAAGGAGGTTATCATTTACATTTTGAAATATTTATAACAATACTTTTTGTACTATCAAATAACTGGAAATTCCCATTAATTAGGGAACAACTAAATGAATTCTAATATATAAATGGAATGGAGTGCAATACAAAATAATAAACATGAGCAACATCAAAAGATTTCATTAGCTCATTAAGTATGTAAGTGAAAATTATATCTAAAACTCTAACAATCAAATTCGCAAAAGGATTAGTGAATAAAAATATTTTCAGCACATAGTAAATATTAACTCATAAAAATGTTCATTTACTCCTGAAAATGCTTTCATTTCTTCCATGCAGTAAGAGCTCAACATAAGGTTTCCTTCAGGCATTGACCCTCTATGCTCAGAGTTTTTATGGTCCACTAAGGGTTCTATGGGTTGTCAAATATAAAACAAGCTTGTTACTCAAAAACCCTTCAGTCTTATAAGTTCCAGAATTATTCTTACCTTTTATTTTTACACTGAAAGTTTTAGTGACATTAAATGATCTTCCATTTTTATAAAGGAAAAATATACAGGTATAATTTCCAGTATCATTCAACACAGCATTCTTCAGAATATATGTTTTGTGATTTCCTGGAATTGGAGAACAGTCCTGTATGTTTATAAAACAAAGAAGTTTAAATTCTTTACATAAGCAAGAGCAGTGTTAAACTCAGCTCCGTATGTAATCTTGGACAGATAGGGACATAGTGGATGGACTCTAAATTTGGCTGTGTGACACTGGGAAAATCACTTTACCCTGTTTGCCTCTATTTCCTCATCTATAAAATGAACTGAAGAAGGAAATGCCAAGAAAAAAACAAATAGGGTCAAAAGGAGTCAGACATAACTGAAAAACAATAACATAATATGTGATAATATGATGAAAGATGTTAAAACTAAACCAAAAGTAACAAATGATGAATTAAAATTTCTGGCAGTCTATGGTTATTTTTAGGGACATAAGACCATCGTATCTCTGAAATAATAATTAGTATTATCATTAATATCTGGAAATAGTAATTTCAAGTATTTTGTTTTGCTTAATGGTATCATTCATCATACTCCTTCAAGATTTTGCCCAGTGTGGAGAACAGTTTAAATTAAACACACCATTTTAGTTAACCATGAACCAAAACTGAATCACCAAAAAAAAAAGAAGAAAAAAAAATGGTGCTTCTATTATCTGAAAATTTTTAGAAGAAACCACTAAAAGTAGCTAGGTAGTGTGGTAAATCTCTATTTACTGTGTCCAGAGTCAAGAAGATCTGAGTTCAAATCCAACCTCAGATACTTATTAGTTGTATGATACTGAGTTACTTAATCTAATATCTGTGTGCCTCAGTTTCCTCATCATAAAAAGAGACAATAATAGCACTTGGTTCACAGGCTTATTGTGAGGATCAATTGAAATAGTATTTGTAAAGTTCTTAGCATATAGATGATGCTTAATAAGTGAACAATAGCATTATAAGGTCAAGGAACATTAAGATTATTGCTATATTTCTCCTAGAAGCTGTATCTTATCATTATAATCATGGTGTGATACCTGTTCTCAGTCTTATAGGCAACTAAGTAGTCACATTGCTCTCCCCACTAATCCATAAAGCCTTTCAATCAATAAATTGATCAAGTTCACAAAGCTAGATGAAATAGTAGAGGAAAAAACAAGTAAACATATTAAAAAGGGATTAAAGACATCACTGCTAATATCAAATGCTTATTTTGATAAGTGTTTAATGGTTTTTAGTTGCAACTCAGGTTAAATTTCTTTGATAAATTAGCTAAAAATACCTAAAACATTCAAAAGCAAACAAAATTAAAAACATATGCAATATGATACAAAAATGCTTAACCAGAATTTAAAACTATAAAAGTAATTTTAAAAAAATCTCTCCAGTAGAAAATAATTAAAATGATACAAAAATCCTTAGCATATTAGGCAAGCAGATAATTTAAAAAATTAGTTTAAACAAGGCTTTCATCAAATGAAACCCGAGAAAGTGACTTCAGCCAAAATTCCACTATTTCTCAAGGGAAGAATGACAGTTAAAGATAATGTAAATTCTTCATGCCTTTTTTCCTTTAGCCTGCCAAAGACAACATGGGCATCTGGAGCTATCAAGTGATGATGCAGAAAATTGTCACAGATAATTGCACCCATCTATATAAAATAATGTCTCCATAATAAACTCTGCTTACCTAGAATTAATCTGAGTCATAGATAGAAGTTCTTCCTTCTCCAATATGAGTCCCAATGAAGAATAGTTGTGGTGGAACAGGATTCATATCCACAACAAAACCTAACTACTACGCTATTTACTATGATTGCACTTGTTTGCCGTATTCTATTCACATTTCTCCAACTAACTAATTTAGCGCCAGGGGCCCAATCTACCTATAACAAAGAAAGAATGGACCGATGGTAGTAAAACCTAACTTCCTGAAAGGGATCTGAGAATATAGGATACTGGAACCTAAAATTTTGTTGCTTCTGTGTATAGCAAGGTGGGTTTCAATCAAATAAATCAAAAGTTCCCTTTCATTTAATTTAATTTTAATTTTTTGATCAATTTCTAGTTAGTAGTGGCTTCTAACATCAATTCATTGCAAGAAGACTACTTATCTTGTGATGAATCCCTAATGGACATAAGGCAAAATCAAAACTTTCTGGCAAATTTCATTTCATCATTTAAATTGTCTCAGACCTTAATGTTCACACCAATCCTCACTACTTTATAAAGATTAAAAGACAGATTCAAATTAAAGTTTTTTGTTCCACCTTAAAAGAAATCCCAATGGAGATTGAGAATTTCCTGTGAAAGAAAAGAACAAAAAAGACTTGAACTAATAATAACCCTGTAACTATTAATGAACTTTAGAAATGAACAATTCAGAAACACCACATGCAAAGAGACTAGCCTTTCTGGAACTCTGTGTCTCCCCCTCAGTCCTTAATAGAATTTTTCAATAATTATTACCTTAAATAAAGATATATTATAGGCCTCTTTCTGGTAGTAATCATGGGTACAGTTTATGCTTAAGGATTTCTCAACTTCTACTTCTTTAGTAATTAAATATTTTGGGTGAAAACAATCATGCTCATTTCTTTTAGTGACAGTTATATTCCATTGATTTTCTTTGTTTCTGTATAGGGAGAAAAAAGATAATTTAAAGCATTTCAATACAGTGAAATTTTGCATATGATTAAAAAAAAATCACCACAACCTACCTTCCCACCCTACCTCTTTTGCCCTACTCTATGAGATACCATCTCCTCCCACCCCCAGGAAAACAAAAGGAAATGGGAAAAAAAATCCCATAGAATTATACCAGACTCATTCTTTCTGCTTTGCAACAAAATTCAGCAGTCACAATTTTACCAACCTGTAATAGAGTAATTGGAGATGAAAAATAATAACAGAATTTTAGAAATGGAAAGGACTTAAAAGATCAGATAATTTAACTCCTTTATTTTATAGATGAGGAAAATAAGGTCCAGCTTCATTAAATTTCTCACAGAATGAAGAAATGGTAGACCTGGGATGTAAACCTAAGGATCTTTCTATTATATTACATAGGCCCTCTACCACAGAAGTTATAAGCTTTAAGGAAACCATCTTTTTCTTATAGTCTCTTTGCAAATGAATAAAATAGCAACCTCAAAAGACCAGATTAGGTTCATCTAATTTATGCTGTGAGACATGCCCACTCATGGGGCTGGAACACAAATTTACCATTTTTATGGATGACATAAAGCTGAAAGGATTAGAAAATACAATTGGTAGCAGAACTGGGCCTCTAAAACATTTTAAGTAAGCAGAACTGTGAAATTTAATAATAATAAAAAGACAATCCTGGAGCAGCTAGGTGGTGCAGTGGATAGAGCACCAGCCCTGAAGTCAGGAGGATCTGAGTTCAAATCTATTCTCAGACACTTAACATTCCCTAGCTGTGTGACGCTGGGCAAGTCACTTAACCTCAATTGCCTCAGCAAAAAAGCAAAAAAAAAAAAAAGACAATCCTTCCTTGAAGGATATAAGAATACATGTGTGTGTGTGTGTGTGTTTGTATGTGTTCAAGATGGAAAGATAAGAGTATGCATTATTCAAGTAAAAAAGACTGGGAATTTTGTAAGCTAAAAATTCAGTATAATACAATATTGTATAAAAATTTTAAAACTTTAATAACCTTTAGGCTACCTTTGTAGAAGGTAGCCTGAATTACTTATTTTAAATAAGAGAAGTGACAACCCCACTGCATTCTACTTTTATGGGACTAGAACTAAAGTATTGTGAACAATTTTGAACACTAAACTTTATAAAGGACATTAAAGTGAAAATTTTTTCATAGGAAGATGAGAATGGTAAGAAGACTTCAAATTATGATATAAAGAATTAACTAAAATAGTAGTTTTCTAAATTTTTTTTTGTCTCCAGACCCCTTTACATTCTTAAAAATTATTCAGGACACCCAAAGATCTTTTGTTTATGTGAATTTTAGCTAGTGATATTTACATATTAATATTATATCATATTATTATGAAAATAGTTTTGACCTTGCTTTCGCTCAGGAGTCCTTACATCACATTAAAGGAGTAAAGATCTTGGGTGGGAGGTGATAGGAAGAAGGAAAGAAAATGAATATGATAATTATCTACAAATTTCTGAAGGGTTATTAGGTAGAAGATGGACTAGAATTGTTCCATTTGGTCCCCAAGGGAAGAACCCAAAACAACTTTGTGTATATATGTATACATAAATTTTTTGTTTTTACTCAGTCTTTTCAGTCTTTGTGATCCCATTTGGGGTTTTCTTGACAAAAATACTGGAGTAACTTGTCATTTCTTTCTCCAGCTCATTTTACAAATAAGAAAACTGAAGCAAAGAAGGTTAAGTGATGTGCCCAGGGTTACACAGTAGAATCTGAGGCCAGATTTGAACTCAGGAAGGAAAGTCTTCCTGACTCTAGGCATGGCAGTTTTATTGTGCCTCCTAGGTGTCTCATATACATCACACTTAAGAACATTTTGGCTTCATGCAAGTAACAACTTCCTAACAATGAATACTATTCATAATTGGGAAGGACTCTTTCAGAAATCATCCCATCACTAGGACAATGCCAAGGATTTTGGCTCTTGGGTTCAGGCTCCTGAGCTGCCTTCCTCAGGATCTGAGGGAAGATGGTGGTCATGGAGGTTATAGGAGTAGTGGTTTGACTTGCCTAGCATATAGTGTTTTCTTTCTCTCCCTAAGGGAATCCTGCTGCTTCAGTTAGGCTAGCTATTTTGGATATGTTAGTTGATAAGAATGGCTGGTAGCAATAGATCAGAATTTTGTTTTGTTTTGTTTTTTCTCTTTTTTAAAAACTGATTTTATTTTTAATTTATGGAATAAAAAACAAACATTTTAACAAATAGTATAATAAAAAAGATGATTGCACATAAAAAAATCTACTGTGTATAACTTGTTATTCCTTTTAAATATACAACAAAGTTATTACATAAATTTTTTTTCTTTCCTTTCCCTTCCCCCACTTTTGCCCTGGAGATGGCCACCGTTAGACACAAATTTTATGTTTAATATGTATATATAAAATCATTTTAAATATATTTCTACTTATAAGTCCTATTCTTGGAATGTAAATAGCATCTTTCTGTATATGTCTTTTATAGTTAATTTGCTCAAAGTTATTTTAAAAACAATATTGCTATTTCTGTATATAATGTTCTTTTTTGTATAAAAGATTTTTATTTTTCAAAATACATGCAAAAATAGTTTTTAACATTCACCCTTGCAAAGGTAGTTTTCAACATTCACCTTTCTAAATCTTGTGTTCCAAATTTTTCTCCATCTTCCCACCTGCCCCTTCCCCTAGACAGCAAATAAATCCAATATAAGTTAAGCATGTGCAAGTCTTCTAAACATATTTCCACACTTATCATGCTGCACAAGAAAAATCAGCTGATGGCAATTTTTGCTGGTGGTAATGAGTGAGATAGGTCCCCTCTCCACAAGGATTTCTTCCCTCATTGACAGCTGTGTGGTCTGAGCTTAAGTAATGAAGTGCCATCCCAATGTCTAAACTAATCTTTGCCTAACCCTGGAAGCTTAGATAACTTAAAGTAGAGTGAAACCCCTAGGGCCTGAAAGGAAAACTGTTATTCCAATATAGTCCCCATGACTTTAACTCACTTGTCCTCGAGGACAACACTAGACATCCTCTTAGCCCCAAGCAAAAACCCCTGATAATTCTCTACCCCTCATGGGTAATGGATGAGCACAAACTCAGCATCCTTAGCCCAATTCCCCTGCAAGCACACCCTGTTGGCTCCAAGACAGGAAAATTGCTGCAAGCTCCCCCTTCTTTTAGGTTCTTAGGAGTTGTTTCTCAATCATCCCCTCCTTTGTTAACTCCCTGGAACATATGGGGCAGCATAAGGCCTAAGGACATCATGATAATCCCCAAATAAGGAACTAATGGACAGCTTTTTGCTTCTGTAGAACTCTTGCTTATGGTGATAAGGATCCTCCTCCTCATGGTTCTTTGCTCTTTATAAGTTTGACTCTCCCTCCATTGAGGCCTGCTAGGATTTGAGACCTTTTCCCCTCTTGCAGTGAGGGAATTTCAATAAATCTCCATACCAAATTCCTGTTGAATTTTATCTCACTTCTGTTTTGGCATAACAGTAGGTCTAATAGTCTGGGGGATGTGGCTATGCCCAAAACTCTTCATCTTAAGGTCATAGTCACATTAGACAATTCAACTTATACCCAACTGTGAATCAGTAGTAGCATTCTTATGTAGCAAACTCAGTACACTGATTTAATGCCAAGAGGCAATTTGTTGTATGACCACATTTTAACCAATCCTGTTAGGTCTGTGATATATAGATAATGCTAATGAAACTTAAAAAAAAAAATGAATGTACTACTATGGATATCCTGGCCTGTGAAATTCAAGATTAAATAGATAACTGTTGACTGCAGCAGAATGGCTTCATTTTTTCTCTTACAGGTTGTGATTGTGACATATGAAATTTCTACCAACAGAGATTCATTCTTTTGGGTTAAGAGGTTCATTTATGATAGTTAAATCCATTAATGTTACTGCATGGGCAGTTAAATTCTGCAGAAATTTCAATTCTATAAAAATCGGTATATAGTTTTTCTGACTCAGACTTGCATAGGACCTCAGTTTTTGTTTTTGTTTTTGGTCCTATTTCAAGCTTATGAAATTTCAATTAACTCTGCAAAATGGTCTTTAAATCTTTTTTCATTTCTCTTTGTATTAATCAATTTTTGGAGAACAGCTTTCTTATCTTTCTAGGAAAAATAATTCCTTTCTATATTCTTCCCATCCTTGTCAACACTTTGCCCCTTCCCCTCCATGCACATTGACAAAGTAAACATTAAAAAGTCATTTGAAGAATCTTCAACAGAATTTTCAGCGTCTTATATTTAAAGCATATATCAGCTGTCACTGGATCAAATAGTCTCAAAGTTAGAAGAGACCTCAGACTTTGATTACAACTAATCCAATCTCCATGTAATACACTAATTCCCTCCATTACTTCCCCAACATTTAGTTATATCAGCCTCTTCTAAAGATGAAATGATTTCTAAGACAACCCTTTCCAATTGTGGAAAGTATTCATTCATTAGAATGATGTTAGGAAATTATTTCTCATAGAGTAAATTTCTGCCTCAAATGATTTCTTGGAGAGTGTTAAGGAGCACCATTTAAATCATCTAAACTCACTTAAGAGTTTCAGTAGTTCTTAGTATTCTGAATATTCTAAATATTCAGATCTACTATTTAAACTCAAAAGGGATTTTTTTGTTCAAGTGTCCTAATGTCACTGATGAGTTTTAGCTCTTCCAGCCATACTCTTTTCCTCTCTCTGTGACAAATGGACCCTTCTGTGAAAGTCAGACCAGACTGTGGGAGATATCATTTGTGTGTCTTATAATAAGTGCTATGTGGCTATTAAGAAAGCAAGAAAACTGAGCCTTACTAGCAACTACACAGCTTTAAAGGACTAATCAGAAAACAGGAGGAAAAAAGAAGATAGCCTTATTACTTTGATAAGATTAAATGGGTCAATCACAAGCAGAAACAAAAATAATAATAATAATATAATACAGAGAAAGTTTTAACTGTCACACAAAAAAGCCTGAATTTAACTTAAAAGACTAAAAAAAAAAAAAAAGAACCAATTCAGTCTTTTTAACTAGGAAGAGACATGTTCAGAGTTATACTTAAGTATTAATAATCTTTTATATAGCACTTTAAAGTTTGCAAAGCACATTTACATATATAATCTCATTTTATCTTCCAACAACCCTATGAGGTAGTACCATTATTATTCCCATTTTGCAATTGAGGAAAGTAAGATTAAGTGACTTCCCCAGAGTAACATAGCTCATCCTGAAGAAGGATATGAGAACTCAGGTGTTCCTGACTCCAAGTCCTAATCAATTCTATCACTAAAATTTTTTCTCACATTTGTTCTCTCTTTATCTTTCTCCTGCCATCTCCCTAGTACAAGTCATAATTACCTACATTTTATGAAATAGTTTTGTTGCCTTCAGCCTCTCCCCATTCCAATCCTTCCTACACAGAAATGTAAAATTAACATTTCTAATAAACAGGTCTAATAAACACCTAACAAACTTTAGTGTTCTACTCATTGCCTAGAGAATAAAGTCTGAATATTTTAGCCTGATACTCAGAGCTCAACAATATCTAATTCTAAAATATCTTTTAACTTTATCTCCAATAATTCTTCCTCCTATATTATCCTAGAACTATTCACCCTACTTATCTCATGCTTTCCCATCTCTTCGCTTTGGCTCATTCTATTCTTTCCTTATGAACAGGTAGGTATCTCAAAGGATAGAGTACCAGGTATGAAATCAGGAAAAGTTCAAATCTGGCCTCTGACATTTACATTACTCTGACATTCAGCAAGTCACTTAATTCTATTTGCCTCAGTTTCCTCACCCATAAAATGAACTGACAAAAGAAATGAAAACCATTCTAGTATCTTTGCCAAGAAAACCCCAAGTGGGGTCACAAAGAGGTGGATACAACTGAAATGACTGAAGAATGACTCCTTCCTTATATCTGGTTCATCATTCTCTCTCTGTTGAAACCTTAATCATCATTCAAGTCTCAATTATAAATACTTCATTAAGTATTCCTGAGTTCCCTAACCATGATTTATCCTTCATCTATACTGATACCCCTTTTTAATATCTATAAATCTTTCTATATGTTTACACACATATACACACAAACTATATATTTCTGAGTCTGTGTGTGTGTGTGTATATCCTACAGACTTGTATTGTCATTTATATATTGTTATTCTTATTTACACTTAGTAAAATTCTCCCTCAAGTCCTCTTCTTGGCCTGGAAGTGATCCTGGATTTTCAAAGGCTAGGCCCATAAAGTTCACACCTGACAGTTCTAACCAAGCTGGAAAGTCTTTAAGTATCATCCTCTGTATCTTTGTATTTCTGTATCTCTCTACTACCTAGAAAAGTATACTATATACAAATAAGAAATATTAAAAATAAACAAAAGTCAAAAGGAATGAACTGGAAATTGGGACCTTGAAGAAAAAATGAATTACATGTTGAGATACTGTGTAGGTAGAATGGGTAAGTCTTCATACTGATTAACTATGTAGGATTTGGGATCTATCCCTATTTAATATAATATATCTGCCAAAGTTGTCACCTCCAACTGTTTTAATTACCTACTAGTCATCAACTCCATTATTGCACAATAGGTCAGGTCTAAACACTTCATCTTTTGATTTAAAACTTTCATCTGGGATTGCACATTTACCTTATCTTGTCCTATTGCCCAGCCCATAATTCCTCTCATACCTTACTTACACCTCCTCAAACATGCACCCAGACAGCACTCTGTTCCTGGAAAACACATCCTGCCCCTACAATCTTCTCCTTTTCTTCATCCAGTATCTACTAAAATCCTACCATAACTATGAAACCTTCCCTCAGTAAATGGAAAAAAAAAAAAAAAAAGAGTGAATATTCTTGGCTGCATCAATCAAGTATGAAATTTTCAAGGGCTCCCTCTCTCCCCATTACTATATGGTTTGCACTTTCTCCTTTGTTTTCACATAGTCAATTTATTAAGTTAAAGCTTGTAGTTATTCAATCAAGCCTTGAGGTAGAGAAATAGGTGTGGTTTCCCTTCTTTTTAGCCAGACTCCTTAATTAACTCTTCCTCTCTTCACCACACCCTTCCCCCACCATATGGGAACAGGAAGGAAATAATAGAGAAATGAGTCCAAGGAAGTTTTTCCAGAGTTGTTCTTTTCCCACTCAGAATTACTGTAGTAATACTTTGATGAAATAGTATAGTAATAAGACATACAAAACTGTTCATAACATAAACATAGAACCCCGTATCTATACTGCTGTATTCATACTCTGAAAAGTACACTTAGAGGGGAAAAAATTCTTCTACACAAAAACATGCCAAAAGCACTAATTGTAAAAGCCAAAAAGAAAATGTGATAATTTTTAAAAACATAATAGTATAGGAATATGACGAAATATTATTGAATCTGAATAAATTATTAGAGGCAGTATTACACAATGGATAGCAAGCCAGCTTTGGTGTGAATTAGACAAGTTCAAATCCTAATATAGCCTAACTATATGACTGTGTACAAGTCACATTTGGTCCAATTTGGATTTCTTGCAATGATGATGATCACAGGGAGAAAAGAAAGAGAAAGAAAAAAGAAAAAAGAAAGAAAGGAAGGAAGAAAGAGAAAAAAGAAAGGAAGAAGGAAGGAGGGAGAAGAGGAAAGGAAGGAAAGAAGTGATGTAAATTATGTCCTTGATTGTGTGTTCTCTAATGGTGGGGGGAAGGCTGGAGAGACCCCAAATCTCAAAAACCCTCCTGTCCAGATAGTACTGTGAATACAAATTAACAAGCATTTATTGTATTAAGCATTATTATGTGCCAGATCCTGTGCTAAACACTGGAAATACTAATACAAATGAGAAAGAACAAGGAGTTTTCATTCTAATGGAAAAAGACAACACGAAAAAGGAAGCTGAGAAGGTGGGAGAAAGTGGAGAAGTACCCTTATAAAAAGTAAGCAGCAGAGTCAGAGAGGAGTGAAGGATCAAGCATGTGAGGTCTGAGATACAAAAATAAATCCTAGTCTTCAGGAGATTATATTTATGGTGGGAAGAAATATGTGCAATGCAATCTAAAGCCATGGAGGAGGTGGGGGGAAAGAAGAGAGGAGAAATGGCTTATTTTATTTATTAGTCCTGTTCTGTTTTATTTTTTTGAGGGAAGACTGAGAACTAGATTATTTTGAAGGAAGTACCTGGAGGAAGATTGGGAGGAATATAAGTAATGCCACAGATATTAACACACCTGATTGAAAGAAGGAAGGCAAAATTAACACAAGCAAACAAATACACCCACTCCTCTATCATAGGACCACACCCATGAAATTAACTCTGCCCTAATACAGAAATCAATTTAGTCCATGTCAATAACACTATGAAACTACAGTTATTTGTTTGTTTGTTTGTTAGGTGGGTAAATCTATATACACTGAGGACAGCTGAATCAGAATTCCTAACAATGATAATCAATCGCCATAAATCCCTGGGAATAATTTCCTAATATATCACATATTATAGAATTGTAGTTTTATTTTAGGTCACCAAAACTTGTTCCCAATTAAGCAAGACAAATATATTTAACCTGAATTTTAGGCGATGAAGAAATTTCATGTGTTAATGGTAGATGTAATTAGAAGACAGAAACAATCATTTGGTTTAATATGCATTTTGTTTGCTGATTGGCACAAAAAAATAATGACTTCAATGAATCTGTGAATACAATGACAAGTATGGAAAATAACGATAGTAAAAATATATATATAATCCCGAGAAAAACTGAGACTTTTATTTTATCCTTATATTGAAAAAGTGAAGTAGAAGGAGTGTTGGAAGATTAGGAACTTTTCAAAGAAGCGAATTTCAGAAATCAGGATCATGGAATTAGCACAATTATAGGTAATATGATAGTCTAAAGTATGACTCTGTTGAGTAGATAAGAATAAACCACAGGGGTTAAAGAGGTTGATGAATTAAGGGACCAGTGTTTCAGAGGTCATCATAGTATAATGAAATCCCCAAGTATGAGGATAGGAATTAGGGTAGAAAGGAAAATTGTAAACTATGTACTGATTTCCTTGTGCAAGGGAAAAAATGACCTAAAGTTTGATAGATGACTTCCAACAGGATATACAGAGTGATAATATAGAAGGAGTGAACCTAAAAAGGGTAGATAGAGCTGGATAGGGATGAAAAAGTATGGAGTAAAAGGAAGAAAAGAAAAAATTTTTTCACAGAAATAGTGTGTTTTGAATCACAGGCTTATAAGAGAAAAAAAAATAGATTCATTTGACAATAGATAATATATAAAAAGTGAGTTACTTCCGAAAACTATGATAATTGGGATTGGGAGAATGAATGATTTAGGGTGTGGAATATGACTCTAATTTTTGAGGATTTTTAAAAGGAAAACCATATTTTGCTTTGGAATTGATGAAATACTATAAAAAATATTAGGCTTAGAATCAGAACACTGGAATTTGAATTCTGATTTTATAAGTCATGTATATATACCTTACTCTACTTTTTAAATGTTTTTTCTCCTCATTCACTGTCCTTAAAGGGGAAAAAAAATCCTAATATTTGTAGAAAATTAGTCAAATAAAGCAGAAGCTAGAGGACTAGTTTTCTATTTAGGGATGGGTTGTATTATATGGTAGGCAACATAATGAAATGGAAAGCACTCCGGTTTTGGAGTCAGAGGTCTAGGATTAAATTGAATTAAATCTTAATTTACTTAGTTTTTCTGACCTTGATGTTATTTCATTTTCCTACGCCTCAGTTTTCTCATCTGTAAAAATGCAGATATTGAACTACATGACCCTTAAGGTCTTTTATAGTTGTAAATTTCTCATCTTAAGATGCTATGAACTGAAACATCTTTAAGTTCAAATTCTGTGAAGCCATAGTAGGAAATTAATAAATGTTTGTTGAATCATGCTGAATATTCTTCTACAGTTTTTGCCGTACTTTCACATAGACTTAATCTTCACTAATAAGCTTAAATTCATATTAATCTATATAAATCTCTCTATGTAATCTACCTATATATATCTATAATATGACTATATCTATCTATATCTCTATAATATCTATATATAATCTACATAAAAGAATAAAAATACTTACCCTACTGCACAAGAGTATGTTCCTTTATCAGTCATTTTAATTGGCCAGAATTCTATAGCATCATCATTAAAAATGATTCTGTCACTTGACTTCACAGCCACTGTTCTATTTAGCCCATAGCGTTTTGACCACCTGACAATATGATTTCTTTGATGATGATCAGTAGAAAGGCAGCATTTCAAGTGATAAGGTTCACCTTCAAGTGCAGTGATATAATCCCGAAAAATACACAAATCTTTACAAGAAAAGTAGAGTTAAAGGGGAAATGTGGTCAAAAAAGTAAAACACAATCTTTACAACAAAAAATAAAAACAAATAGGGAGTAGAAAAATTACATTGGCTAAACAAAGGAATTTTAGAAGGCAGAGCTATTTCTAGAGGAGTGCAGAGATATTCCAGAGATTATTGGTCTTCCATAAATTTGAAGTTCTTCTGTCCCCTTCTCCCCAAATATTCTGATAAGCATCAAGGACAACCTTGAAAATAAGCCCCCAAAAGGCACCATAGAGCCAGACAGATTTATTATATAAAATCATAAAATTATGGACTCCAATCCTTCTTTCTATAGATGAAGAAACAGAGGTAAGTAGGTTAAGTTTATGACAAAAGTCATAAATGGTTGAGGGAGGATTGGAACAAAGATGACAGGAACTCCTATTGCCTTTGGAAAAAGGAAGAATCTTACCATCACAGGGGAGTATTCTCTCACTTTATTTTGCTGTTAGAGTAGGACAAGGGAAGCTCTGATTACTAAACGTTTTCCCTAGTCACCACAATCCTAAACCAGGCATAGAGAAAGGTGATTATATATCTGTGTCAGTGTGTAAATGTATGTATGTGTGTGTGTGTGTGTGTGTGTGTGTGTGTGTTGGAAGGCATAGAGAATTGTGTAACTGAAAATATGTGTGAATTATCCTTCTAAATCAATTTACCATTTCATGACTCCTATCTATTCTCATCGATAATCAAGAGTGAATCATATGAAAATGTATTCTTTATGTATTTTAATCACACTCTTAATCTGTTATCACCTGTTCTTTCTATGACTGTCATTTCCCCCCCTAGAATACAACCATTTACTAGCTGGGGTTAAAAAACAAAGGCTCCCCCCAATACTGAAAATATAGGGTATTCCAAAAGTCTTATGTAGCTTTAAAATTAATATTTCACTGACTTTTTGCTTCATCCTGTACGCCTTACCCTCAAATGAAATTGCTAAATTGTCTCAGATTAGTACTACAATATTTTTATCAATATTCCTATCTTTGCTTTGAAAACTGATTTCAACCTATTACCAAAAAGGGTAAAAATCTCTACTGTTTTCCTTCTGAATCAGACCTCAATATCTCAGCCTAAGGTTTTCAAGAGATTATTCTATGGATCCTGTAGCCCCATCTGCCTTATATATTCAGGGGTTTTTGACTAGCTTCCTAGATCCTAGCTTTGCAGGAATGGAAGTCTTAATCACAAGGAGTTACAGAGAAAAATGGAAAAAATAAAAATTGAGTAATTTGTAATGTTACAATAAACTAAGAATAAATAAACTAAATTAAAATAAACTAAGTAATAAATTCCTTCTTTGTGGTTAAGGAATGCCTGCCATTAAGGCATTACCTAACCATGTTGATTAGTTACCAAGGAAAACAATGCCCATAAAC
Source organism: Myrmecobius fasciatus (assembly GCA_023553655.1). Classification (NCBI taxonomy): domain Eukaryota; kingdom Metazoa; phylum Chordata; class Mammalia; order Dasyuromorphia; family Myrmecobiidae; genus Myrmecobius; species Myrmecobius fasciatus. Next base: position 275,436 of record JAJPUD010001119.1, on the reverse strand, counting down.
ATTCCTATCCAATAAAAGGGATATTCTAATATTCATTCTAATGAAAATATGACCAAAATGACCCCAAATTGCATCTTAATTGTATCATCAATTGAACTGCATGTAAAAATCTTTTTATTCAATGACTGAAAAGACACTTAAATAGGAAAGTAAATGTTTAAATTATTCAGGATGAAGAATAAAGAAGAACTTATGAATGAGTTATAATCTTCATGGAGGGAGTTCATTGAATACATACATAATAATACAAGCACTTACCTGGAATGCTTTGCTCCACAAATAACAAAAATAAAATGACCAGGACTCTCAATGACATTTTGGAGGTTCAAGATTTTTCTACAAAGGCAAAATAATAGTGACTCAACTAATGTGCTCAGACATATATCATCCTATCATCCTTACTTTGAGGACCCATTAAAAAAATATATGTTGACTCTGTGTTGTTGTTTAGTTGTGCCTAACTCTTTGTGACCCCATTTGGGATTTTCTTGGAAAAGACAGAAGAGTGATTTGCCATTCCTTCTTCAACTCATTTTACAGATGAGGAAAACTGAAGCAAATAGAAGTTAAATGCTTTGTCCAGTATCACACAACTAAGGAATGTCTGAGGAGAGCTTTGAACTCAGGAAGATAAGTCTTTCCAATTCTAGGCATATCTCTATATCCACTGTGCTACCTAGCTGCCCCTTTTGACTCATTACCAGTCTGCTAAATTTTGCAGTTCTTCTGGTAGCAACACTACACTGTCCTAAATACAATAATCAGTCAGCAAAATGCTTATTTAACTTAACTTTGCACCTGTTTACCCTTAATAGATATTTTACATCTACATTTTATATTTACAGCAATTTGGGAAACATACTTCTAAGCAAAGTAAAGAAATGCAATAATAATCCTTTAGAAGGGAAATTGCTATTTCATTACTACTACACCACCACCACCACCACCCCCTTCTGATTTCTTTTAGGCTTACTCTAATACATGCTAGACCCTGTGTAAATGAGAGGAATTTTCAAAGGGAAGGCCCTGGCATGGGATATGTGGGAGGAGAGGTAATAGCAGGATAATAACTAACATTTATAGTGCTTACTATGTGCTAGGCACTATGCTAAGTGCTTTACAATTATTATCTCATTTGATTCTTACAACAACCCTGGGAGCTAAGTGCTAATATTATCCCAATTTGACAGATGAGGAAACAGACAGAGATAAAGTGACTTGCCTAGATTCAATAGCTAGTAAATGTCTGAGGGCAGACTGGGACTCAGGTCTTCCTAACTCTAGGCCCAGCACTCAACCATAGTACCGCCGAGGTGTCCCTAAAAAGACTTCTTGCAGAAGATGAGGTTGAAATTTAGTCTTGAAGGAAGCCAGAAGGTGGAGGTATGAAGAGAGACAATATCAATCATAGAAAAGACTACTAGTCAGGAGACTGAGTATCTTGTGTTGAGAAAAAGCATTGTCTCTGGATAACAGTGCAACAAGGAGAAAAAAAATGTAGCAATACTGAAAAAGGTAGGAGGAAGCCAAGTTGTAGAGAGTTTTAATAGCTAAAATAATTGTTCTACCAGTTCCTGCACTAATTTTAACCTAGCTCTGCAAACATAATTACATTTAAGCATATGAATTATGCCACCAACAATAAAACAGAATTAAAGAAAACTGACATATGCAATAACATAAAGGCCTTTAGCAATTTAAAAATATCTATGGAAAGTACCAACTACTGCCTTTTAGGTTCATTTTAAAAATTTTCAAAAAGCAAACTGCAGTTCAATTTAACATCTAGCCGCAATATGTTTTAGGGTTTTCCCCCTACTCACATATGTTTTTTAAACATCTTATTTTGAACTCATCTCAGATTTGTCACACAAAAGAATTTCTTTTTTGATGCTTTTCTGAAAACATTTGTCTCAACTTTTTAAAGGCTTCTTTTATGTTTTTATAAGATGCTGTAAGATAAAGATATTTGGAGATTATTCAGCATTTACAATGAGTTCTTACTTTCAAAATGAAACCTGCTAAGAGAAAATGGTTTTCATGTATACCAACTGTTTTTTGTGTACCAAATTAGATTTCAATGCAATTTCAAAATACTTGTATTGCTTCTTTTAAAATGCATTCCAGATGTTAGAAATGTTGAAAGGAAGGATTTTGGGGAAACATGGGAAGACATATGAAATAATAGAGAATGCAGTTAGCAAAATCAAAAGAATAATTGCTATAGTAACAATAACATTATAAATACAAACAGCTTTGAAAGATTTAAGAACTCTTCCATACAATGACCAATAATAATGACAGAGGACCAATGATGAAGCAAAACAACCACACCAAGGATATGATGCTATCATGGTTCAGAATGAGACATATTTTTTGGACATAGTCAATGCAGAATTTGTTTTCTTGGCTATCATATTTGTTACAATGACTTTGTTTTTCTTTTTTTCCCCTACAATAGAAAAATAGAAGATGGGCAACGTGAATAATAATGAAAAATCAAATTTTATTAATTGAAAAATTAAATATAAAAAAATAAAATGATGTCTGACCAAAAATGAATTTCTCTGTTCCTTGATTGTATAACCAAGTTCTTTTTGTTTTGTTTTGTTTTGTTTTTGTTTTGAGTCAACTTGGAAAATTCCATAGATTGTTGAAATTGTTCTTTTGGGTAAACTAGATATTATATGCTGATCAACCTACTAGAGTTATAAGAGAACATAGAATCAATTTATTTAGAACTGGAAGAAATCTCAGAAACCACTGAAATCATTTTCATCATGTTAGAGAGGAGGAAGCTGTTGCCCAGGTCACATCTGTAGTAAATATCTGAGATAGGATTTAAATCTAGTTCTTCTTATCCCACAGCCAACATTCTTTCCACTGTATCTTATTCCTACAGTCTCTAGGCTTGAAGAGGGAAGAGAAAGCTTCTACTATACTTAACAGAAAAGAACATATATATTTCTCAGATTCCTGCCTTTAACCAATAACCAACTGAAAAGTGAAAACACTGTCTCTTAAATGATTTAATGTCACAGGAACATATCTACACATGATAAACTTTTAAAATATGTTCTGTGGCTAAAAAGTGATATGATTACTACTAACAAAAACAAGCCATGTACCTGAGATTCTATGGGATCCTATCATATTTATTTCCTCATCAACACCAGTGTCAAATATTTTCTCTTGTCATTTCAGCAAACCAATAGTAATTGAAAGTATACATATTTGCTTTTGGTTTTCACTCTGGATTCACCTTTGTCCCTAAAGCTGGGAGGAGAATTAGAGTTCAGGGAGGATTAAAGAGGAAAAGAGAAATATAATTGAAGTGACAGAAATGAAGAGGAGTGAAGTCACCTGAATCTCTAACCAAAAGACAAGGCAACATGAATAATAATGAAGCATATCCTGGGGACACCTAAAGGTTTAAAAGCATTTTCCATACAACCATAAAAATTAACTCTTATTTACATTTGGAATTAACAAAAGAGAGAGACTGAGAGGGAGAACCTTAGAAATTAAAATTTTCATTTCATTTTAGTGGTGAGGAAACCTAGAGCAACAATGGTTAAAGTAATAGTCACACATACTAGCAAAATTGAGTAAAGATTTAGACACGAATCTCTACCCCTCTCTCCCCCTTCCCTATATAGTTCATTACAATGCATCACACTGTGATGTACTTCCTGAGGAATTCCACAACTAATAACTTTCTTGGGTCTGAATTCCAACTGATCCTGGTTCTATCCAATAATCTTTTTACCAAGTGCAACTGTAGGAAAATCTAGCTATATATACATTGCTGCACATCAAGGAACTTTCCCTAGGGAGTGAGAAAGACAATGGGGAAGGAGAGATTTCTCATCTGGTAACCAATTCCTTTGAAGGAATGACTATTCCCTGGTGAGTAGAATGGGCAGGTAAAATGTCATTTTCACTAGTAAGCCGCTGTTTTTCAAGTATAGAGTGAGTACCTACCACGTTCCTAGCACAAAGTTGCATTACAAATCAGTCTCATACCCTTCCCCACCACCAAAGGCGGGAGTGGTAAAATAATAGTTATCTTTTTCTTACCTTAAAACAGGTGTCTCGAAGGGCTGAAATTGGGCTGGGAAGACTGGGAGGATGGAGTGTGATCTGCAACTGAAAACGTCAAACTGAAAACTACGACCCAGGGGAAAAAAAGGAAAGAAAGAAAGAAGTGGATAACTCTTCACTGCACACTACAGTGAAAGTTTGGTTGGGCTGAAAGTGGTAATCCCCAAGGGTGGAACACCAGACAGAAAGGAGCTGCGAGAAAGACCTTTCTCCTAAACTGGGAGAAGGGACGGGCTGTGCTGCGCCCTGGATCTAGCCTTCTCTCTCTCCACTTCTCTTTGCCTAGGCACAAATGGGCAGCTCTAATTAGCCAGCTCAGCCCACAGTTCTAACCTGTTGGATTTCCTGCCCGTGTTTGCAGCTAACGCGGCTCCCTCCTCTGTCTAGAAAAGTCGCCCTAGCCCAGGTGGCTTTGCTGGCAGTCCCCGCCTTGCCCGGAGGTGAAGTGCGCCTCAGGATCCTCTGCATTCATCTCCCCCTACCTTTATTCCCCCAAAAAAATGGATGGGCTAGTTAAGGAATCTCTTACACATCAAACTCTTCATTTCTTTCTTTAATAGATTCTTAAGCACGGAAATTAAAAAATCTCGGTTTGGTTTCGTTATGTTTGTTTTGCTTTTGTTTTAGAAAGGAAACGTAAGAGTTTTTATTGCAAAGCTTAATTGTGAAAGCCAGTTGGAGGAGAGCAGAGGAAGTCGCTTAACAGTAAGTAAGGCAAACTCTTAAAGACGCTGCTGCAGGACTTGTGAAGGAGTCCTCCTTTCAGGATGAGATTGGGTTTCTTGCTTTGGTTCAGCCCAAATTGATTTTCCGAAGCATGTTTTTGGTCATAATTTTACTGAGCTAACTTATGAGCCTTATTCCCACTCAAAGACTAAGATGGTATAGGGGCAATTATGCTTCTTCAATATTAGGGGAAATGTTTTTACTTTGTCTATGCCATAAATAAATATCCCATTGCAAAAGCTACATGAAGTGAAGTTGTTTAAATGAAAAAGGAATACTAGTCAAAGGCCCCTAAAAATGGAGGGATACAGTTATGGTATATGAATGTTATGGAATATTATTGTTCTATGAGAAATGATCCGCAGGATTTCAAAAAAGCCTGGAGAGACTTACATGAATTGATGCTAAGTGAAGCCAGTAGAACCAAGAGAACATTATATACAGCAGCAAGAAGATTATATGTTGATCAATTCTGATGGACATGGTTCTTTTCAACAATGAGGTGATTCAGGCCATTTTCTATGGAATTGTGATGCAGAGAGACATCTGCACCCAGAGAGAGAACTGTGGGGACTGAGTGTGGATCATAACAGTATTTTCACTTTTTTTGTTGTTTTTTGCTTGCTTTTTGTTTTCTTTCACCATACCAGTTTGATATGTTTAAGAGAGAGTTGGTGATGTGTGATCACAGTTCAGTGGAAAGACAGTTGAAAACAGAGATTTGAAAAGAAATAAAGATGACAGTTGAATCCATGGTAGTTGATACCAAATGAGGTATTTTAAAGTAAGGATCAGCAAATTACAACCTATTGGTCAAAATCAGCTCATGACTATTTTTGTACAGCCAAGGAGTTATTTTTTACATTTTAAAATAAAGTTTTATTGTAGCACAACATTTATTCATTTGCATATTGTCCCTGGCTGTTTTCATGCCATAATAACAGAGTTGTGTAGTTGGAACAGAAACTGTGTGTGGTGGGCAATGATCCAGTTACAACTTGAAGCATACTGTCAGATAGCATTTTATTACTATACCCAGTGCATAACCATCATATCAAAACAATAAGGGGGTAGAGAAGGATATCATAATTTTTAAAGTTTCTGACTGAGATCAAATTTTTTCTGAAGAACACTATCCTCAATCAGTTACTGAGCACTGAATGGTTTTGGAAATTAGCCGTTAGTGCAGGCTTGAGAAAATTTCTTAATGAATATCAAACTAAAATAACAAGGCCAATTAGTACTTATGAATATATGGTAAAGAGATTTGCCAATCGAATCACAAGTAATGTCAAACTGCTTTATAGACTTTTCATGCTGTCAAAAGTTGAAAAGAAGCAGCACAAGTTGGAAAATGGTAGAGTAAAGGCAGAAACTTGCCCAATCTTTCCCCCAAACCACTCCAAATTTTTAAAAATGATAATTGTAAACAAATTTTAGAGCATTGGAACACCCAAAAAGACAGAATAGAATATTTTCCAGCCTAAGACTACTTAGAAGTTCAACAGAAAAGGTTGGTGTCTCCAGGGAGTCCAATGAGCAGCCCTATTGCAGGCTGAGCCAGTGCAGCCTCAGCCAATCCCCAGTCTCAGCCCCAGCCCAAGCAGCTGAAACAGGCTTAGGGACCTCTGAATTAGCAACATTACTGGCAATGTCTAGACCTCTACGCCCAGGGACACCAAAGATGACTTAGAAGGTCAGCAGAAAAGCTTTCTGGAACCAGAGTAGGAGCTGAATGGGCAATCCCAGTGCAGGCTGCACCATTGTAGCCCCAACCCCAACCCTGGTCCCACCATCAGCAAAGAAGGACTCTACTGCTTTAGCACACTAGATATTACAGTTATAGTAGGGTGGAAACACCCCTAATAGTTCCAGGGTAGAAAAGAATGCTTGTGGTTAGGTCCCTAGAAGTATCTCTAAAAACAACTGCACAAAATCCCTGAAGTTTGGGACAATTCATCCTTCATACTGAAAATAGAATCCTACTTTAACTGAGAGTTAAAAGGTGAATAATAAGGTAGAAAAAATGAGTAGACAACAGAAAAAGTTTCTGACCATAGAAAGGTATATGATGACAAGGAAGATCAAAACATACACTGAGAAAAAAGATATCAAAGACAAAGTTCCTACATTCAAAGCCTCCAAAAAAAATAAGAATTGGTCTCAGGCTATGGAGGAGCTCAAAAGAGATTTTGAAAATTAGGATAAAAGAAATAGAGGAAAAATTAGGAAAAGAATTCAGAGTGGTGCAAAAGGAAATACAAAAAGCTAATGAGAAGAATGCCTTAAAAAGCAAAACTGGCCAAATGAGAAAAGAGATATAAAAGCTCACTGAGGAAAATAATTCCTTAAAAATTAGAATTGAGCAAAAGGAAACTAATGACTTTGAGAAATCAAGACAAAATAAAGTAAAACCAAAAAATGAAAAAAAATAGAAAAAAATGTGAAATATCTCACTGGAAAAACAACTGAAAATTGTTTTTCTATTGGAAAATAGATCCAGGAGAGAGAATTTAATTATGGGTCTACCTGAAAGTCATGATGAAAAAAAAAAAAGAGCCTGGACATCATATTTCAAGAAATTACCAAGGAAGACGGTTCTGATATTCTAGAACTAGAGGATAAAATAGAAATTGAAAGAATCCACCAATCACCTCCTGAAAGAGATCCCAAACTGAAAAGTCCCAGAAATATTATAGTCAAATTCCAGAATTCCCAGGTCAAGGAGAAAATATTGTAAGCATCTAGAAATAAATAATTCAAATAGAGTGGAGCCACAGTCAGAATTATACAAGATTGACAGCTTCTACATTAAAGGACCAGAGGGCTTGGAATATGATATTCCAGAGAGCAATGGAGCTAGGATTACAACCAAGAATCACCTACCAAGCAAAACTGAGTACAAAACATTCAGGCAGACATTCAATGACAGAGGATTTTCAAACATTTGTGATGAAAAGACCACAGGTATATGGAAAATTTGATTTTCAAATACAAGATTTTGGAGAAGCATAAGGAGGTAATTAGGAAAGTGATATCATAAGGGAAATAGCAAGGTTTATCTGTTTACATCCCTACATAGGAGAATAATATTTATAACTCATTAGAACTTTCTCATTATTATGGCAGTTAGAAGTATATATAAACAGAGGGCAGAGGTATGATCTTAATATGAAGGAATAATATCTAAAAAAAATGATGAAACTAAGAGGGAGGGGGAAAAGGAATGTATTGGGAGAAAGGGAAAGGGAGAAGTGGAATGGTATAAATTAACTATGATAAAACAAGAGGCAAGAAAAAAATTTTTATGGTGGAGAGGAAGAGAGGGAGGAGAGGAATAATGAGTGAACCTTAGTCTCATCCAAACTGGATCAAAGAGGAAATAATATACACACTCAATTTGGGTATAGAAATCTATCTTACCCTGAAGGAAAATATGAGGAGAATGGAATACAGGAAAGGGGAAAGGCAATAAAAGAGAGCATTTTGTGGGATTGAATGGTCAGTAGTAAAACACTTTGAAGGCAAACTGGGTGAAAGGAGAGAAAATAGACTAAATGATGGGAAATACAGTTAACAATGTAATTGAGCAAAGGATTTTGAAACAAATTTCTTAACCACAGAGAGAACTGAGTCAAATTTGTAAAAAAAAAAAAAAAAAAAAAAAAAAAAAAGAGCTATGCCCCATGCATATACTTTGGCCTGACAATACCATTTCTAGGCATGAATCCCCAAAGAGACTTTTTTAAAAAAGAAAAAGACCTACATGTTAAAAAATATTTACACCAGCTCTCTTCAGGGATTAGAAATTGAGGCAATGTTCATAAATTGGAACATGGCTGAATACACTGTGATATGTGGTTATGATGGAATATAATTGTTCTATGGAAAATGATGAGCAGGATTCTATCAGAAAAACCTGGAAAGTCTTCCATGAACTCAAGGCAAATGAAATGTACTATGAACGAAGTAATAGCAATGTTGTGGGGTGATTAACTGTGAATATTCTCAGCACTAGAATGATCCACTACTCTGAAGGACTTATAATGAACTTATGAAGGAACTGATTGTGACTGAATACAGATTGAAGACCTTAATGAAAGTACAAAAAGGGATTTCCTTATTTCAAAATCCCTTTGACTATACAATTGATCAGTTTGCACTTAATCTTTAATTAGAAACAATTAATATGCAAAGTATTGACATAGTAAAAGGCAAATAGCAAGAGAACCTGAAATAATTCAAAATACTTTCCAAGTGATAAAATATTTTCAATTAAAATCATATGCTCATGATATCAGGTTTTTTGTTATTTGATATTGATGTCACTATTTTTTTTATTAATTGTCTATATGGAACAAACATTTTCAAAGATTAAATACATAAAATTTCATTGCAGATCAGTATTAACAGATAAACATGTATAATCAATTTTTATGAAAGGAATATTAATTTTGAACCACATTTAACCAAAAAGTTATCCACCCAAAAAGAATTGCATTCTCAGTAGTAGATCACAAATATTCTACTCAGTTCTTATTTACTATATTTTGAATTTTCTCTGAAAATTGTGGAAATGTTTTTTCTCTTGTTTAACATATATATATATACATACATATACATATATATAGCTATTTTCATATCTCAAAATATATCTTAAAGCAATAATCCTCCAAACTATTTGGTACTGGTCAAAAAAAAAAAAAGACTAGGAAAGACAAGAACAGAATCAGAAGCAAATGAACTTGATAATTCAGTTTGCAATATAAACTAAGAAAGGGAGGGGTAATTGCCTTCATAACAAGAATTCCTAGAAAAACTAGAAAACAGTTGAACAACAATTAGGGTTAAACTAGAATCTTATACCATATACCACAATATGTTACAAAGATATACTAGACCTAAGAATAAAAGATTGTACCACTTTAAAAATTAGAGGAAAATTGATAGAAGTAATATGACATAACTATGATTAGATGGCAAATTCTTTGCTAAGAAGAAGTAATAAAAGATAAAATAAACACGTTCATTACAAAATTGAAAAGGCTTTTGTATGTACAAAATCAATGCAAGTAATATAAGAAAAGAAGTTCAAAAACAAAATCTTCACATCAAATATTTCTTATAAGAATATAAAATCCAATAGTTATAGGAGATTAATACAAATATATATGACCAAGAGCCATTCCTCATTGGCTAAAGATAATAAGTAATTCTCAAAAGATTTACAAACAAGTATTTCAAAGCTTGTACCAAATCACTAATAAGATAAATTCCAACTAGCATATTTCTGAGGTGTCATCTCATAACCAGCAAATTTCAAAAGATAACAAAAATCAATACTGGAAGGACTATGGGAAGACAGGAATGATAGTGATAAACAACAGTAGATATAAGATTTGGTTCAACCATTCTGAAAAGCAATTTGGAATTTTGCTAAAAAGAAATGTAAAATGTCCATAAGATTGATTCAAAGCTTCTACTAATAGGTGTATATCCTGGAAGTCAAAAACAGGTTCCATACATAAAAATATTCATAACTATTTTTATGGAAGAAAAAAACTGGAAACAAAGTATGTAGCCATAATTGGAGAATGGCTAAATAACAATTATATGAATTGACATAGAGTGAAATAAGCAGAACCAGGAAATAATATCTATAATAAGTGAAAGTCTAAAATAAATGTACATAATTACATAAATTTATAAAAATATAAATGAAAAAATAAACTGGAAAAGTGTTATTATATGAATTAAGCATTGACAAAGAGAGGAAAGAAAGAAGGAGAGGAGAAAGGGGAAAGAAAGAGAGAGTGACACGAAGATTAACAGTGCCTAGAAAAATTCATAGCTATTCCCTGAAGTGATGTCAGAATGAGATCAAGGACACTGATTTAATACAAGGAATGCCTTATGAGAAGATATTTGCTTTTTCAGTAAAGTAGAAGATCCTTTCTGAAAACAATCATTTTCTTACATTACCCTACTTCTTCTTCTTTTTTTTTTTTTTTTGCTTTTTGCTGGGGCAATTGGGGTTAAGTGACTTGCCCAGGGTCACACAGCTAGGGAATGTTAAGTGTCTGAAACCAGATTTGAACTCAGATCTTCCTGACTTCAGGGCTGGTGCTCTAACCACTGCTCCACCTAGCTGCCCCTATTACCCTACTTCTTAAGCTGCATTTTAAAAAGAAATTGAATTATACAGTATTGGGGAACCTTTTTCTGCCAAGGGTCATTTGGCTATTTATAACATCATTCATGGGGCATACACAATTATCAGTTTATAGAATGTAAGCAGCAGGAGGTTGTTGCATCTAACATTCAGTTCATCACTGCCTACAGTTGTCTTCCTGGCCTTATAATATAGGCAGAAGTCTAAACATTTCTCACCCTTGAGTTATGAGATTATTGAAACTGTGATAATGTGTGGCAACAGGAGTAGTTTTATTAAATGGCAGCCAGCTGCTTATGAGATGTGACAAAATCTGTGTGGAAGACCCTGATTAATGCAGCATCATCAAAAAAAAAATCTTTCTCAGTCTGAAAACCATATAATTGAATTAAAATGGGTCAGACAATCAGCAAAAGTTTCACAGAGGTCCAGGTAAGATGAAGATGTTTCCTCAAAGCAATTCTGTGAGTCTTTTCTCACTAATACATTAGTAGGAAATTAGTTTTGCAATTACCTAGTGGGTACCTTGGTTCCCGAGGGGACAAAATACTGAGCAAAGAAATTTTCATGGGGAACATGGTATGGACAAAGTCTGAGTGACAGAAGTTTTTCACATCTGTTTTTTCACTTGACCCTCAAAAACCCTATAGAATATATTGGAGTGGTATAGTAATAAGTCCTATATGAATTAAAATTACAGACTCTAGAATGTTAGAAATGCTCAGACATGTTCCTTAGTAGTTCTGACTCTTTGTGACTTCATAGGTTTTTGTTTATTTTTTTTAAAGATACTGGAGTGATTTACTAGTTTGTTTTTTGTTGTTGTTGTTTGTTTGTTTGTTTGTTTTAACAGTGGATTAAAGAAATTGGACATTAAATGATTTGTCCAGGGTCACACAGTGAATGTCTGAGGCTGGATTTGAATTCAGATCTCTCCTGACTCCAGGTCCAGTGTTCTATCCATTGAACCACCCCACTATTCAGCCTCATCTAGTTCAAAGTTTTAAACTTTAAACTTTTAACTTTTTCTGTGTGTTATGGACTCCTCTGGCAGTTGTATAATGACTATTCTTCTTAGAATAATGGTTTTAAATGCAAATTCAATCCAAATCTTTAAAGTTTGCAAAGCTTTTTTACAAAAAGTATCTCCTTCCATTGAAATAGTTCCAAAAGCCAAAGAAAATCAAAGAAAATCAAATTAAAATTTATGGACTCTCAATTAAGAACCCCAGATCTAGTCCAACCCCTTCTTTTTGTATTTAAAAAAAAAAAAACAAAAAAACTTAGATTTAAATTAGAGCAGACATCTTATGTGAGGATATTATTTCAAGAGTGAGAAAGGACTGATAGAGGAGTAAAAGTGACAAACTTTAACTACTTCTCAATTTTCCATAAAAATAGCCTGACTTGGAAGTCTTGAAGCTGTGTCTCTTCTCTTTATTGTACCATCCCCATCATAGATTGAGAACTGGAAGGGATCTCAGAATCTCTATGATCTAATCCCCTCACTTTATGGATGAGGAAACTGAGACCCCATAAAGTATGACAAAAGAAAAAAGAAGTGGAGTAGAAGCAGAAAGTAGAAACCTTTTTGAGCCATTAGCATTGACTAGAAAGTAGGAGAGAGGAATTAAAGCTATCAAAGGAAGACTTCTTTTTTATTGCCTTTATATCTTTACTTACTCTTTTCTATCATACCGGTCCTCTAAGTCAAATACCAACAAACCCTGAAAATTTTTTTAAAAAAACAATTAACATTAGATACAAAAGCAGACTTTTTCTCTTAGTTAATAGGAGCTTAGGAAAGCCAACAATTAATGTCCTGGTCTTCATATGTCATTGTGAAGTGGATCTAAAGATTTGCTTTTTGCTGGCATCAGATACCGTAGATGCTTCCAGAAGTTGGAATTAAATGACCGTTTGTTGGTGACATGATCTCCCTTCCATAGAATGGTACCTTGCTGTTTAATAATGTGCTTGAGAGAATCCTGCAGTTGTCTGGTGTCACCAGTTGTCTCCATTTCAATAAGAATCACCTTGGAGTCATTCTGCATCAGAGCACAGTGTAAAGCGATCTCTTGCTCATAGGCAAATTCCTCACCATGCTCCACTTGGGAATTCAATATGATAATCTGCCTGCGACTCTTCTGTATACATTTTACCATTTCACTGGCTGCATCTGTTAAACAAGAAAAAAAATGATATTTCTTGTGCTTCCTTTGCCAGTTTGATGGTAAGATTTAAAAAGTTTGAGAGACATAATTTCTGATAATTTAATAAATTTATTAATAAGGCTAGGATATTTGTTAATTAAAAGAGGTCAGTGACCCTCTGAAATGCCAAACTTCTCATAGCAATAGGCTCATAGTTTATATGCCTTTGGAAAAATAGATATTCCTGAGCGTAGCAATCAACTCTGGTTAATAATTAATGAGAAAATTAATATTATAGTTATATCCACATATTCTATCAGATCATTCTATTGAGGGTCTTGAGATATGTGACTTAGATCACCCAAGTCTTAGTCAGAGACATCAATTTCCGTATTATCTGTCTGACAAAAGAGAAAATCAACATTTTCTAGATCTGTTGGAGTAAACATAATTCCAAGAGTAGGAATCCATCTGTTAGTCTAAATTTAGAGTTTCTTTTATTGTCTGATCAAATCTTAATCTAGGTTGATTTCTAGTTGAGGAAGCAGAAAAGGGGGAAAACTTTGGTGCTAATTCAATAATTAGTTATTAATACAAGAAATAATCTTTTCTCTTGATGGCTCTCTGAGCATGAATGGTACAGACCTTTATTAATTTTTTTTTTTTTTTTTTTTTGCTAAGGCAATTGGGGTTGTGACTTTCACAGCTAGGAAGTGTTAAATGTCTGAGGCAGATTTGAAGTCCTCCTGACTTCAGGGCTGGTGCTCTATCCACTGAACCAATTAGCTGCTCCAGTAATTTTCTTAATAGTATTTGTCTGATTTGGCATAGATTTCATAACAACATACTCAGTTCATTAATCCTGAAGAGCAAGGAATACAAAGGAATAGAGAAAAATCTTGTCCTTCCCCCAAACTTTTTTACTTTCCTCTACCCACCCCCTAAATTAGAGCACTCAAGGGCACTAATATATCTGACTAAATTGACTTCGTGGGAAACATATCAGTACCAATGACCATACAAAGCCAATTACATGGAGTACTACTAGTGGAATGAAAAGCAGAATTAACTAAAATCAGAGGACCTAGGGTTCAAACCCCAATTTTACCACTTAGTACTATCCCTGTATATCTTTGGAAAATAACCTGTCTGGATCTCAATTTCCTCATCTGTAAATGAGGGAATTGGTCCATATCATTTATCTAGATCTAGAAAAAGGTTTAGAAATTGAACCCAATTCTCTCACTTTATAGATTGGTCCCAAGAGATATTAAATAACTTTCCTAAGTTTCTAGTTAGTAATAAATCATCTGTTGAAGAATTTGAACATGAATTTTCTTATATCCAATGCTCTATAAACTACACTAATTACTTTTCTAGATCTTTTCTAAGGTTCCTTCTAGCTCAAAAGCTGTGGTCCCATTACATGCCAACTATTTCTTTGAACAACCACATATAATTTTTAAATTCCAATATTTCTTCCTGATATAGTAGAAAGAGAGCTGAGCTTGAAGCTAGAATAGATCTGGGAACACTTAGAACAAGAACTGCCCTGATCCAGGACAGATACCTCTGAAGAATAATGTCAAGAATACTGGATTTAGAGCTAGAATATTTAGGTTCAATGTCTATTTCCATCACTTATTATATTGTAAGCTCCTCGAGGGCAGGAGACATTTTTTGTTTCTTTTTGTATCCCCAGTATTTAGCACATAATAGGCACTTAATACAGGTTTAGGACTCATTTAGGACCAGCCATGTGACTTTGGGGATACTCTAGCTTAGTTCTAAGATTCTTAGATTCTAAGTTTATATGGCTTAGATTGGAGAAAAACCTATCTAGGAAAGACTAAAGAGCATACATTTTAAAAGTACAGTTTAAATTGTCTCATATTTAATTTGTTACAATATCCCAGAAGCTATTATTGCAGATATTTAAATTTTATTTTCAATTCATGAAACAAAACACACATTTCCATAACACATTATAAGGAAAAATATGATTGCACATGAAATCACAAATCTACCATGTATATAACCTGTTCTCCCTCCAAACATACAGCAATGTTCTTTTCTCCCTTTTTTCACCTCTCCCTCATTACTGGCCTAGAGATGGTTACCATTAGACATATATAGGTGATATAAGTAAAATTATTCTACACATACTTTTATTGATCATTTCTTTCTTTAGTGCAGGTAGTATATTTCTTCATATGGTCTTTATCTTGAATTTGTATATTTATAATAGCCAAAATGACTCGGTCATTCAGTCATTCTTATGTTGTTACTGTATACAATGTTTTCTTGGTTCTGCTCAGATATTTGAAATTATTCTCATATTATATCCACATGCTATCCCCCACAAATCTTACTTGGGGGAGGAAGGGAAAGCTAAGTGTCACTGTAGATAGAGCACTTGGCCCTGTAATCTGGAAGACCTGAGTTCTTGGCTTCAGAAACTTGGCTTCAGATACTTACTAGCTATGTGGCCCTGGACAAGTCACTTAACCCCATTGTCTCCAAAAAAAAAAAAAAAAAAAAAAGAAAAGGAAAAGAAAAGAAAGAAAGAAAGAAAGAAAATCCTATTTGGATAACTTTTTATGATAAGTAGGTGACTTTGGACTCTTGAACACTGTAACACCAGCTGCCCATTAGGTCTTACCAAGCTGAAAAGAAGGCTACAAATGCCAAATGTTAGATTATATGCATGTCATCCAAAGATAAGCTTTATAAAGTTTAGGTAAAATCATCACCAGAAGAATGGCTGCAGCAACTCATGACACTCTTTACTAAGACCTAGAATTGATAGAATGTAAGCTCCTTGAGGGCAAGGATTATTTCATTTTTGTTTTCATATCTTCAGCACCTAATGCAATACCAAGCACACAATTGACTAACTGGTTGATTAAAGAAGAAGTAATTATGTCCCCAATTCAGAAAATTTAAAAGTATCATATGTGGGGTGTACCTAAAATTTTAGTGCAGTTTTAAGTTATTAAAGTTTTATTGTAATTTCTGGCAATCTTATAATAAAAACAGTTTATATATATATATACACACACATATATATATACATATATTACATATATACACATATATATACATATATTATATATATGTCACTTATTGCCTCCCAATTGCCTCAGAAAAAAAAAGGCACCAAGTTGGTGCAATGGATAGAGCACCAGCCCTGAAGTCAGGAAGACCTGAGTTCAAATCTGGACTCAGACACTTAACACTTCCAAGCTATGTGACCCTGGGCAAGTCATTTAACCCCAATTTGCCTCAGCAAAAAACAAACAAACAAACAAAAAACTAGAGTTCACCAGCCAGCTGAAAAACATGTATCCCCCAATCCAACTTCCAAGAACCACTTCAAACCTTCATGATAACACTAGGAAATTACAGAGCTCTCCTAGTATTTGTGGTAAAAAAAAAGTAAGGAGCAGAAAAGATTATGTATAATTAAGTATTGTCAAAATTCAAGTTTTCAAAGAGGCTTAACTCCCAAAATTTTCACTATTAATAAAGTTTGAAACTTTATGATTTACTGAGCTTCAGAAAACAAAGTACAGAAGAAATTGTGGGATAGAAATGAGCTCTGAGCTCCAGGGACTATCTTGCTCAGTTATCCATCATGAATAAGTAAGATGAAATAAGCTTTTATTTGCAACATACTAAAAGTCTCACCTTCTCCAGGCAGAAGGTCTCTTCCATAGATACATAAGCTATATCCACATTTATTTTCAAGAACTTCGGGCAGAATGTGGTGAACAAAATATTCCATGGAATTAACAGTCTCAGTCCTTTTTTGGTAGTTTCTGGGATAGATGACATAAGCATCATATATCTTTCCATCTGAAAACAAAAGCAAATCAAAGTTCTATCAATGTGCTTAAATGGTTATATGACATATACAAGAATATATAAATGGTTTTATATTATATAATCATATTTCATATATATACAAACATGCATGAAGTTGTTAACAGATATGTTAAAACTTCCAGTTCAGTGAGCTCCACCACATGCCCAATTTTGTTAGACCTATGGAGAATCTCTCCCCCCCCAAAAAAGGATAAAAATGTGACTTCAATTAATCCATCAGACACCCAACAAACATTTCATATTCATAATGATATGACTGAGGGTAGAAAAAAAGAAACAGAGCATCAAAAATTAAGTATGAAATTTTATAGTATTGATTACTCTTGTTAATAGAAAATAATGAAAATTAGAGATGAATAAATTCTATGGGGAGTCTTCTTGATCAATAAGATCACATTATCCAATTTTGTAAGAGTTCATAAAAAGCAATTAAATTTGCTAATGTAAATTTCTACCTTTCTATTTATTTTCCTTCTGGTAATGAAAATGCTAAATATGCAAGAGAGAGGAGGAAGCTAGTTTGGAATAACCTGAAAACATAATAATCATTTGCTAATCCATGAAATGGATGAATCTAACATACATCTATCCTAATGAATTAACCCTATTTGCTAAGTAGCCCAGTGGATAGTGATAGAGTACTGGGTCTGATATCAGGGAAACTCATCTTCCTGAGTTCATCCCTGCTCAGACACTTACTAGCTATGTGACCCTAGCTAGGCAAGCCATTTAACTCTGTTTGCCTCAGTTTCTCATCTGTAAAAATGATTTGGAGCAAGAAATAGTCAACCACTCCAGTATCTTTACCAAGAAAACTCCAAATGGAGTCAGACATAAGACTGACTGCACAAGACTGCACAACAACAATGTAGGGGGCACAATAACAAAGATAAATTGTGGGAATTGGGGTATGTTTAGTTTAAAGAAAAATATACTGCAAAGGGATAGGATTTCTGTCCTCAAGTACTTGAAAGACTATGGCATAAAAATAGCATACAATTGGTTCTGTTTGATAAGGAAAGAACAGCAATGAGAAAATTGTTGAGAGACAGAATTTAGCTTATGTAAGGAAAAACTTCACAACAATTTCAGTTATCCAAAAGTAAAGTATTATGAAAAACCAAGAATGTTAGTCTAGGGGTTCAATTTTGTCCTGCAGGCTCTAATTGGTGTTTTGTTTGTTTGGTGGTGTGGAGGTGTGAATTGTTTCAAAGTAGATTGTTTCTTAGGTCCTTTCCAACTCAGATATGGTGAATTTCTAAATGAATATTATAGCTAGAATTTGCATAATGTTTGAAGGCTTTGGAAGCATTTTATGTATATTATTTAATTTGATCCTCACAACAATATTGCATAATAAATACTATTATTGTCTTCATTTTACAAAGGAGGAAATCAAAACTAAGAGAAGTTAAGTAACATATTCAGATTCATGTGGCCAGTATATGAGTTGCAGGATTTGAAATCAGGTCTTCTTGATTCCAAATCTAAATTCTATCCTCTAGACCATTTAGTTGCCAATGGGTACGTATGCTCAGACATTCATATGTGTGGACATATATAAAATCACTGTTAACAGAAACATTAAATCTCCCAGTTTACTGAGCTCTTTTAACCCAGTGATCTCTGTTCACATTTGGGCGACAAACACCCAAAGAGAATCAGTATTCATTTTTAATCTCATTTTTTGTTAATATTAACTAGCATTTATATAGGTTTCAAGGAACGCAAAGCACTTTAAAAAATATTTTCTTATTTAACTTCACAACAACCCTGGGAGGTTAATTACTAACATTAATATTTTCTAATTTCTCAAATAGCTCTGAAATTGGGCCAGTTTTTGGAAGTAAGAGCTTCAGTAGCAAATAAAAAACCAACATAATTGCAAAAGATTAAAGTTTTGGATAATAATCTCATCTTGGCTACTGGTCTCTGAGTGTTGTTCAGTTTAAGTCATTGGCAGTATTTTCATGATTAAAAATATTAACAACATACTATGAATACCTATGAAATGTGTGTATCTATGAAAACTTTCTAAAAAAGAGAGAAATTTTAAATTTAATACTTACCATCCCTAGATTTATAAGGTCTAGCTCCCTCTCGCCACAGCAGAATAAAATCAATCCAGAATATTTTTAATATTATTATTAATATAATAATTAGGATTAACAATGTACTAAATCCTGCAAGCATGTAGTAGGTGCTTTGTTGACCAGCTATTATGAAAAAATAATGGGAAAAGAAGAGATAAAGAAGGAAGAAAAAAAATGTAATTATCATTAAAGCAAGGTAGGACGAATAGCATCATACTAAAAAAAAAAGTTTCGACCAATAATTAGTCTTCACTTGCAGTCACATATTTGTTGTTTATTCAGAATTTTCATGGCCTATATTGGTGTCAGCCATTAACAATATTTAACATTGGCACATTAACAATATATGAGGCACTTGGCAAGAGCAGAAACTACAAAGAAATAAAAAGACAGTGCCTAATGTGGAGACAATTAGAATCTACATGATAAGATAAAATATCTCCATATGAAAAAGTGACAAATTTAACAAAAATAAGTATGCAGTGAAAGCCAAACATGTAAATAAATCTATGACTCGAGTCTTTCATTGTCCCTCCCATAATCCTGTCTATTTTCTCTTCTGAAGAAGGTAGTTGCCTAATTTTTGAAGGCTTTTGAAGTATTTTATGTATATTATTTAATTTGATCCTCACAACAATATTGCATAGTAAATACTAAGTATTTACTAAGTAAGAGAGTTTATTCTTATATGGAAGAGATAAGTAGTCAGTTAGATAGACAGATAAGATAGATAACAGAGAGATAAATAGTACATTAACTGCTTATTAATTGCTAGGCATGCAGAGATGGAGATATAAATATAAGCAAGCAAAACTACCTCTCTATTCAAGTAACATATCCTAATGGAGGAAGACAAAACCAACAGAGAAAGAAGGCAGAAGGGGGAAAAGGAAAATGGTACCTAAACCAACAGCAGCTTTGGTGTGGAGTGAAGGAGAAATCCAGAGAGTTTAGTCCAGGTGAGAATTCCTAAGATGGAATGGTCCGTCTCAAGGAGGAAATCATCAATCAGGAGAGCAGGACTTCAGGGTGGGAGATTTTTCAGTGGGGTAAGAAAACAAACTAGGTGGTGCAGTGGTACTTGTTATGGAGTCATGAGGTCAAATCTTCCTGAGTTCAAATTTGGCCTCAAACTTTTACTGACTGTGTCATCCTGGGTAATTCACTTAAACCTGTTTGCCTCAGTTCCTGATCTGTAAAATGGACTGAAGAAGGAAATGGCAAACCATTCCAGTGTCTTTACCAAGAAAACCCCAAATAGGGTCACAAAGAGTCAGGCACTATTGAAACAATTGAACAACAACAACAAAGAGTCAAAAAGGTAGGAGGGAAAAAAATTGGAAAATGAATTAGGGAAGTCCAGATTGTTCAGGAAAAGCTTATAAGGACAGTGTCATTTTATGCACATTAAGATGTGCAAAGCTCTTTAAACACATTAAAATATGTAATCCTCACAATAATACTATAAGGTAGATACTATAGTTGTTATTTTTCCCATTTTATAGTTGGGTAGGGAGGGCCAAAAAACTAAAGACACTTGTATTCAAATCCAGATATAACCTACTCCTTTAGAGGCAAGATTCAAACTCAGGTCTTACTTCTTGTGCTGCAGTTCCATGTCTCAGTTTCCCTCAATTGCTCTGTTTCAGTTTCTCTTAATTGTTCTGCCTTGATAGCAACCCTCCCTCCCCACCTCCTGACCATCAGGAATAATTGGGCTAGGATTCCAAAGAGTCATAAAACCTCCAGATGGACCATCTCAAATACCTAGACATACCCCTTATCTTTCAGCTTCAGACTTAATCTTTCCTAGCTTCTCAGAATTTATGATCTCTTCCTCCATACCCCCAACCTGTCAGAACTGAACTGATAGTCCTTTTCTGGAACTCCAGTCCCTCCAGTGCCCAACCCCTTTTTCTGCTTCTTGAGCTCTTTGTTCCCTTGAACGCTGGGAGTCCTATAAGAATCCTGTAACCAAACTCAATATTTACTGGATACTTGAGATCCAGTCAGCTGGCTAATGTCTGTCAGTCTAAACTCTCAATGGACTGGGTGCTTTGAGACAAGAGTCCCAGCAGTCCCCATACACAGCTATGGATTCTAAACTCTCCATTAACATCAATAAAATATTAACTAATCTCCAATCTGTGATACTGCCTCAGTTTCTCCCGGAGCATTACATTCTGATTCTTATATAGTACTTTTCCCAGGACAATTTATTGCCTTTCAATATAAGACTTGAGATGGGTTTTGAAGGATGGCTAGACTTCAAAATGGTAGAATTAAGGACATTCAATCAGGGAATAATGGAGTAGGTAAAAGTAGAAAGACAAAAATGTACAAGATGTATTTGGAGACTAAGGAGTAACTTAGTTTGACATCAGTGAAGGTTTTCTTCTGAGAAAATAAATTTTGAAAAGTAGGATATGGTCAGATTATGAAGGACCAGAAATGCCAGAGTAGGAGTCAGATTTTATCCTTCAGGCTCTAAACTGTCGAAGTTTGATTTGTTTTTTTCCTTAGGGAGTTTTGTTTGTTTGTTTTTTAGTTGGTTGGTTACTTTGTGAGGCAAGGAAGCAACAGAAAGAAGTAAGAAAGCATTGACCAATGAACAATTAGTTCGTTAATTATTATGACACTGTTCAAGATGATTTTTTAATTAAAAAACAAAAAATATATTTTCAAATGATCCTCACGAGACATCATCCTCAGTGATCCTGAGGAGACAAAGTTCATCTCATTCCTTATTGCTAATTAAACCCCTTAACAAATGGTAATTAACAGTTGAGTCCATTTTCTTCTGCATTTGGTTCTCTTCCAGGCATCTTAGGTCATTGCTTTTAA
The DNA here is from genome assembly GCA_023553655.1 of Myrmecobius fasciatus. Lineage (NCBI taxonomy): Eukaryota > Metazoa > Chordata > Mammalia > Dasyuromorphia > Myrmecobiidae > Myrmecobius > Myrmecobius fasciatus. The sequence continues at coordinate 253,456 of JAJPUD010001119.1, read as the reverse complement.
GATTGGTATAAACAATTCAACAAAGAATCACCCTGGCAGTTGGAGTCCAACCTAATATTTTAAATTGGTTCAGGTACTCTGAGTGTTGCATAGAAAAGAAAGTTGAAAGAAAAGGTAGAGGTATAAAAGACAAAAGGGGAAAAGGCACAGCAATAAGCAATGGTGTATAAGTGGGAAAGTATAGAGATTGTAATGAGGACATAGTTCAGGTTGGCTGGAAAATGTAGTGCATGGAGAATAATAACATGAGATAGGTAGAATGATATCAAATCTTGGAGGTTCTTGAATGTCAGTAGGCAAAAGGAAGTTACTAAAGATTTTTGAGTAGTGAAGTGGCATGCCAGGAAGGAAAGAAGAAAGAAAACAAGAAAGGAAGGAAGGAAGGAAGGAAGGAAGGAAGGAAGGAAGGAA
>JAJPUD010001119.1:232134-252945 GCA_023553655.1 Myrmecobius fasciatus | reverse complement strand
GAAGGAAGGAAGGAAGGAAGGAAGGAAGGAAAGAAGGAAGGAAGGAAAGAAGGAAGGAAAAAAGGAAAGGAAGGAGGGAGGAAGGAAGAAAAGGAGGGAGGGAGGGAGGAAGGAAGGAAGGAAGGAAGGAAGGAAGGAAGGAAGGAAGGAAGGAAGGAAAGAAGGAAGGAAAGAAAGAAGGAAGGAAGGAAGGAAAGAAGGAAGGAAGGAAGGAAGGAAGGAAGGAAGGAAGGAAGGAAGGAAGGAAGGAAGGAAGGAAGGAAGGAAGGAAGGAAGGAAAAAAGGAAAGGAAGGAGGAAGGAAGGAAAGGAGGGAGGAAGGAAAGAAGGAAGGAAGGAAGGAAGGAAGGGAGGGAGGAAGAAGGAAAGAAGGAAGGGAGGGAGGAAGGGAGGGAGGAAGAAGGGAGGGACAAAGAAGAGAGGAAGGAAGGGAGGAAGGAACGAAAGAGGGAAAGAAGGAGGGAGGGAGGGAGGGAAAAAGGAAGGAAAGGATAAGCAAAGGAGAGAGGGAGAGACAAAGGAAGGAAGAAAGGGAGGAACAAAGGAAAGGAGGAAGAAGGAAGAAAGAGCCAAAGATGACTCCAGATATGATTGATGGTTCAATAATTTATTCTAGGCTTCAATCCTACTCCTTTCTTAAAAGATATTAGTTGGCATTTAGTATTTATTGTATTAGATACTGAATGGAATAAACAGGATATCCTCAGATTCAGATCAAGTGATTAAACTAAGAAATCTTATCAGCCTTTTATAATGAAAATGGGGAAGATGATAGTTAAGTGATGGTGACTGTCTTGTGCTCAGGTTCCGTGTGAAAATTTTCCTATTTGAAAAACTACAACATAGAAATAGCAGGATTACTCTTCAGAGGCCACCTCTCTACCACAATCCAATTGCCTCTCATGTACTAATTGTGTGACTCTTGAAAAGACACTTAGCCTCTCTGTACCTCAGGCATTTCTCTAAAATTACATATGGCAGAAAAAGCATTGTATTCATCTATAAAAAGTACTTCTTCATTGAGAGCTTCCTATTTTAGAGAATCACAAATTACATTATGCCACTTCCTTTCCATTCCTCCAATGAAATTAAAATGTAATTGGGAAATATTTAACAAAATAAATAAAATACAACAGAACATAATTTGTGGTTTTCAAAATAAATGTGGTTCAATAAAATAAATAACAAAAAACAATTTGTGGTTTTCTAAGTCAATATGCAGTCTCCAGGGATACTTATTTACTTTCTTTGTAATTATTTAGTATTTCCCTTTTTTCACTGTCCTATATCAAGGAAATTACAGGTTTGGACCAAAATAAACAAATGAATGAATGAATGAATAGGTCAATAAATGAAGGCATTCAAGATCAGGAAGAAATTTGTATCATATTTTCAAATAAAATTCCTACCATGTTACCATGCTAAAACCTGATAAAGGAGAGAAAAATCTTATAGAGACTATTAATAATCATAATTTATCTTTCTAATTTGCATTAAATATTAATTCCAATAAAATAAGTAAATTATTAAGCCATAAAGAAGTATCAAAACATCATAGTACTTATATGTGATAATATAAATGTACACAAAGAATTAAAAAATAAATATCCTGGGATAGTGAAGAGAGAACTATCCTAGGACTCAGAAAGAATCTCTAACACACATAGCTGTGTAATCCTAGTTAAATAATTTAACTTCTCCGTGTAACAGGAAACTATGCAATATTTTAAAATATATTACAGATATTGATTTACATTGGTAGAAAGGATTTCCTCAGGAAGAGTTCTTTTTGCCGAAGAAATATCGGGTCTAGATTCATCTCTCCCTCCCCTATCCCTTGTCTAAGTATATGTTCTATATACTCAGCATAAATAGAATCTAATAAAAATAAATAACATTCACTGATTTGGGTAATTTAATTCAATAAACATTTTTTTTGTTCTAATTCAGTAAAGATTTTTTTTGTTCCCACTAACCAAGGAACTATTAGCTACAACTATATCCTAAATGGATCATTTAATAAGATTTTAATTTAATAAGGTCATAATGTTGTGCCACAGTTCCATGTCTCAGTTTCCCTCAATTGCTGTTTCAGTTTCCCTTAATTGTTCTGCCTCAGTAGCAACTCCCCCCCCCCACTTCCTGACCATCAGCAATAATTGGGCTAGCATTCCAAAGAGTCATAAAACCTCCAGATGGTCCATCTTAACATACCCCTTATCTTTTGGCTTCAAACTTCCTGTTTTCTAGTTCCTTTCCTAGCTTCTCAGAATTTGTGATCCTTCCTCCATACCCCCAACCTGTCAGAACTGAATTGATAGTCCTTTCCTGGAACTCCAATCCACCCCCAGAACCCTACCCCTCCTTTTGCCTCTGGAGCTCTTTGTTTCCCTGAGCACTGGGAGTCCTATAAGAATCCTGTAACCAAACTTACTAATTGCTGGACCTATTTGAGATCCAGTCGGCTGGCATGTCTGTCAGTCTAAACTCTCAATGGACTGTGTGCTTTGAGACAAGAGTCCCAGCAGTCCCGATCCATAGCTGTGAATTCTAAACTCTCAATTAACATCAATAAAATATTAACTAATCTTCAATGTGTGATACTGCCTCAGTTTCTCCCTAAGCATTACAATAATTTTAGAGTTAAGGACTTTCAAGGTCATTTAATTCAATCTCCCCCACCCCCATTTTGTAGATAAGTAAGCTAGTGACAAAAAGATTTGCTCACACTTAGAGAGCTAACAATCGAGCCGGGATTCAAACCCAGATTTTTTGATCCTTGCATCAGAAATTTTTCTATTATAAGATGGGCATTGCACTTATTATTTTCTGAAGTTGAACAAAGACATGGATGTTTCACTTCTTTGATTGTAAAGTGTTTTCATTAAAATCATATAGTAATATTATAGCATATAAATCCAAAGCAGACCTCAGAAGTTATTTTTTCAGTTCAGCCATTTTTTCAGTCATATTCAACTTTTTGATGATCCCATTGGGGATTTTATTGGCAAAGATATTGAAATGGTTTAACATTTCATTCTTCAATTCATTTCACAGATGAGGAAACTGAGGCAAACAGGGTTAAGTGATTTACCCAAGGTCATATAGCTAGTAAATGTCTGAAGCCAGATTTGAACTCAGGAAGATGAGTCTTCCTGACTCCAGGTTCAATATTCTATCTACTATGCCACTAGTTGCTTAGTTATTTTATTAGATTCCCCTCACCCCAATTTTATAAATGAAGAAACTGAGACCCAGAGAGGTTAAGTATCCAAAGTTACATAGCTATTAAATGTCAGAAGTGCAGATTTGAACCCAGGTTTGCTAACTTCACAAGCAGCATTCTTTCCACTGGACCATACTGCTTCCCAAAGTTAGTAAGAACAGCTTTATGAACTTCAGAAACAATCAAAAAGTGTGTGTGTGTGTATGTGTGTGTAAACAGGCACATCATGTGTTGGCTAAATTATAATAATAAAATGTATACATTATAAGTTACCTGCTATATATAATGAATTATAGGGCCAATAAGAGTATTAGAGTCTAGGAAAAGGAAAATATGATGCAAGAGCTGAAGGGCCAAAAGAAGTAGAAAAACAGATGTTTCTCAGATAGAAGAGGAAGACCCATGATATTGTTCCCTAAGCTGGGTCATGGGAAAGTCATGTTCTCAAAGATTAATGGCACCAGTTGTATGACATCCATCCTACATCAAAAAAATATTCACAGTTTGCACAGCTTGTAGCAAATAATTAAACCAGTCTTGTTGATCAAGGTCTGACAATAGTAGAAACAGAAATATATGACAAAAACATCCAAATATATCACCAACATTTTCACAAATAGATCTAAAATAGCCTTTATTTCTTACTTGTCTTTTTCATTCTGATTCTGATGCTGTGTTCTTTGAATCCATGCTCATTTAAAGCCCAACAATAAAATTCCAAGGAGAGATCTTCTCTCTTCATGTTAGTTATTCTTAAAGTGACAGTTTTACAAGTCAAGTTTTCATTAGACCTAAGAAACCAAATTATTACCTTTAGTAGTTATTCTATAGATTGCAAAATTCATAAAAGGAAAAAAAAAATTAAGCCCAACTAATATTACTTTGGTGCTTCATTTTCCTCATGAAATCGGGGATTTTTGATGCAGTTAATAATGTTCTTCTTTTTAATACACCAGGCAACTTGCTCTATTATTTGCATGCCTTTTCCCAAACAAACTCTACATGCCACAGTCACATTGGTTCCTAGATAGAAATAAAAAAAAACACACACTGATGTATTTTCTCTTTCTTTTTCTTATTAAATTGAATGAATGAATGAATTCTCATTAATTGAATGAATTTTTATTTTCTCTCTCTCTTCCACTTTCCCTTTCCTTATAGAGATGGGGAGAAACACAGAACTCATATTAACAAATATTCATGGTCAACTATTTGTACAAAAATATTCATATCAGTTCTTTCTGTGGTGGCTAAGAATTGGAAATTGAAGAAATATCAGTTGGAGAATGGCTAAATAAGCAATGGTATGATTATGAATGAATATTTTTGTGCTATAAGAAATGACAAGCAAGTTGATTTCAGGCTTATGAACTGGTGCAAAGTGAAGTGAGTAGAACCATTATACACAGTAACAGCAGGAGAAAAAGGAGAGGATAGAATTTGGAATTCAAAACATTTTTTAAATATTTAAAATTATTTTAACATGTAATTGGGGGAAAATAAAAAAATATATAAAATCTACATAATCAAACAAAACAAATTTCCACATTGACTATGCCCAAAAATGTGTATCTTACTTTGTATATTGATTCCATCACTTGTCTAAACATGGCTAATATTCTTCAATTATGTTACTCTGGAATCATGGAAGGCCATTGCACAGAACAGAGTTATTGTCTTTTGACAATAAAAATTTTGAAATTGTTGACAACAATGGTATTGCATAAATTGTTCTATTAACTTTACTCTATATCAGTTCATATAAACATTCTAAAGTTTCACTAAGACTTTTTTTTACTTCTTTTAATGTTTTACACTACATTCATATACCTTAATTTTTTAGCCATTTGCTAACTGAAGGATGCTCCCTTAATTTTCAGTTCTTTGCTTCCACAAAAAAGGCTGCTATAAATGTTTTTTGTGGGTTTTTTTACATATAGGTCAAATAGTGTTCACAATTTACTGATTTTGGGGTCATGGTTCCAAATTGTTTGTCACAATGACTGGATCAATTCATAACCCCACCAAGGATATGCCTGTTTTAAACTTTTTCTATACAGAATAAGCAGTTTTGGACAGTGTAAAAAGCACTGAACCAAAAGAACTGGGTCCTAGTCCTGCATTTGTTAATAACTCCCTTTTGTAACATTAGGCAGATCACTTTACCTCCCTGGGTGTCAGTTTCCTCATTTGAAAGATAAAAGTATTGATATCAATAATGTCTAAGATCACTTTCTACTTGAAAATTTCTAAGTATAAAAGTATATTTATGACTAACTACTTCTTTTAAAAAATGCATCTTTTGGGGCAGCTAGGTGGCGCAGTGGATAGAGCACCAGCCCTGAAGTCAGGAGGACCTGAGTTCAAATCTGGTCTCAGACACGTAACAGCTGTGTGACCCTGGGCAAGTCACTTAACCCCAGTTGCCTCAGCAAAAAAAAAAAAAAAAAAAATGCATCTTTTTCTCTTCTGTCTTATATTTCTATTCCCCCTTCCCTTCATCTATCCCTTCTATTTCCATCTTCCTCTCATTTCTCTCAATCACAGGCAAGGCTGAAATCTTATTTTTACCACCCTTCTTTATATACCCTTAGGAGAAAATGGTAAAGTCAAAGAGACATAAGACTTTATCAAGTTTAAATTATGATATTGTTTACATTTTTATTCATTTAATTTTTTTTTTTTTTTTTTTTTTTTGCTGAGGCAATTGGGGTTAAGTGACTTGCCCAGGGTCACACAACTAGGGAATGTTAAGTGTCTGAGACCAGATTTGAACTTAAGTCCTCCTCACTTCAGGGCTGGTGCTCTATCCACTGCACCACCTAGCTGCCCCTTGTTTACATTTTTAAAGAGCCTTTTTCAGATTGACACTTTACTTCAGAACTCCAAAAAGCAGCTACTTCATTAAGACAGTGTTAATGTCATAGAGGGTTGTACAAGAGGGTCTCATAAAGCTCTGTTCTCATAAATTTCCTTCTATAAATCTCTGAGAGTCAGAGAACTCCATTTAACCTAGTTCTTAACCTTGTAGTAGATTCATTGTTTTAATTTTTTTCTTTATTTTTAATCTAGAAAAGTAATATTTTAAAATACATACACAAAAAGCTTTCCCTTTTATTCTAAGAGAAAACTACAGGGGACTTTCAATCCTCTGAGATTCTGACAGGGTTATTAAATGAGTAGGTCATGGAAATGCCATGAATATAATTATGTACATTTTTGGAACGCTTTTGATATTTCTCATCAGAAAAATTAAGAGATATGGGCCTGGTTAATGCTAGTACTTGACAGATTCAGAAGTTGGTGAAAGAGCAGACTCAAAGAATAGCTGTTAATAATTCAACATGTACTTGGTAGTCCCCAACTTTCCAGTCCACCATGATGGCATTTGAAGAAATTCTTACCAAGTTCTACTTCTATTACATCATTATTCACAGGGTAAGTAATTTCTGGAAGCATAGAATAATTACTTTCACCTTAAAAGTAAAGGAAAAGAGAATATTGAATGTTAATTGTGTCAGGAACTTGAAGCTCAGATTCTGAATTATCATTTATTTGCAGAATATTCTTCAATGGAATCAGAGAAAACTAAGGGAAGCAAATGGAAGAAGCCCAATCACAATTAGAAATCAATCTGTCTTCTAAACTGTTTACAATGTCCCATTAATCTAGTTGATTCCTGGAGAGGAAAAGTTATTCCTGCCATTATAAGAAACCTTGTTTTTAGTACCTTTCAAGTTATACAAACTTAGCTGTGAATCCTGTGAAGTCCAGGCCTAAATCTAAAAAAACTATAAAGGATATTTACAAAGGCATTAATGGAAATTTCATGGCTTGGCTTAAAGAAATTATAGGCATAGATCTCAATGTTTTCATTTTAAGTTTGTTGTTGTTGTTTTTTGTTTATTTGTTTGTTTATTGGTTGCTTTGGTTTGGTTTGGTCTGCCTGTGATTTCATCCTTATAGGGAATTTCTAGCATGGAACTCCCTAGCACTCCCACTTCTAGCTATTTGACCCTGACCAAGGTATTCCACCTCCCTAGGATTCATTTTCCTTATGAGCAAAATTGAATTAGATGATTTCTAAGGTCATTTTCATCTTCAAATTCTATCATCTACAAACATAAATTGATAACTCAGCAACTTAGTGTTTTGGAAGAGTTATCTAAAGCTCTGAAAAATTAATTAACTTACTCAAGGTCATACTGACAATAGGTCTCATAGATGGAACTTGAAACCAAGTCTTTCCAATACCAAAACAGCAAAGTGGTATAATGGAAGAAGCAATGGGCCTTGAATTAAGAAGACTAGCTCAAATCTGGTCTCAGGCAAACTGGGCAAGTTATTTAACTTCTGCTTAATTTAGTTTCCTCAATTGTAAAATGGAGATAATACCATCTTCCACAGTTGTTCTGTAATAAATGAATGTTACTTCTCCTGTCTCCTTCCTAAGGCCAGCCCTTGAACCATTATACCATGTTGCTTTCATTTAAATAAATGACATGATTTAATCTTATAAGCCAGACTATATTAATGAATCTTGGCTTCCCCAGAAGCCATGATAAACTGTCATTTGTTTCACTGAGTGACCTTTTCCTCATTCCTCTTGAAAATTCCATAGAGTATATATTTAAGAATTAGTGATTTAAAAAAAATTCATTTTGGCAGTTACTTGTTGCTTAGTCATTTTAGTTATGTCAATTCTCCATGTCCCCATTTAGAGTTTCCTTTGCAAAAATACCAAAACAGTTTTCTAATTTCCAGTTCATTTTACAAATGAGAAACTAATTTAGTAAACAGTGTTAAAAGACTTGCCTACAATCATGCAGCTAGTTTCTGAGGCTAAATTTGAACTCAGGTCTTCTAGACTCTAGGGCTGGCACACTATCCACTGCACTATCTAATTGTACTTCATCTTCAAAGATAATCTTTACTTAATTTTGATATTCTTTCAAGTAATCATCATATCTCTCACACCTTTTCCTGTCAAACTTCTAGGAGGAAATCTCTATATTCAATTTCAACATTTTTATCATATCCACTCAGGGTATTTATGTTCTCATTCCTACAACTACAGTGAAACATCTCTTTTTAAAGTCATTAATAATTTCCTTATTACCAAAGCCAAGAGAATCTTTTATTAGTCCTCATTTTTGCTTTTGCTTTTTTTTTTTTTAGCTTAATTAAAGTACTTGATATTGTTTCTAGTCCCCTTCCATTTTTAGTATCTTTCCATTGGAATCTAGATATAGCATTAGACTAGTTTTCATCTCTTTTGATCCTTCCTTCTAAATCTTCATTGCTGGCTCTTCTTCCTCCTGGATTGGGTTGTCATTTCCTTTTACAACTCATTTTACAGATGAGGGAACTGAGGCAAACAGGGTTAAGTGTCTGAGATGAAGGTCCCATCAGGCTTTGTTCTTGGCCTTGATCTCTAGACCTTTGTGCTTTGGAACTTCATGTTTCTAAGACTATAGATCCCTACTATCAGATGATATACAAATTTCTACTCCAGCTCTGATCACTTCTCTCACCCTAGTTTAAAATTTCCAGCTATCTGATGGATATCTCCACCTGAATGTCTAGAACATTACTAAGTTCAAAACTTGAATTCATTATCTTCTTCATCAGATCTATTCCTCTACTAAGTCATCCATCATTCAAATTCCCAAATCTCAGAGCCATTCTTTATTGTTATGATTTCTTTATATTCCCACCCAACTTACTGCCATCATATCAACAATACCACCACATCTTTTTCTTTTGCCTCTTCTTATTCTCACAGTTACTACCACAGTTGAATTATTAACCACTCCCCTCACTTATAGTATTCTCTTAACTTATTTTCTCTCTGTTTTCTCCAAATCATCCTTCACACAGCTGCCAGGGAATCTTCTTATTGCATAGTTATACCATCATTGCTAAATATTTTTAGTGGTTTCCCATTGCTTGAAAAACAAATTATGACAAAATATAAACTGCTTAGCCAGGCATTCATGACTTCTACAATTTGATCAATCTACCTGTCAATCCTTTGTTTTTCATACTATTCTCCTTCATACATTCTACACTGTGGCCAAACTGTATTGTGATGGATTTGGAGTCAAGTACTGGCCTCATCATTTATTCCCTGTGTGTGACCTTAAGTACGCCATTTAAATTTTATTAAGCTCAGTTTCCTAATATGCAAAATGAGATGCCCAATTAAATGGAGGGCTCAATTATCTTTAAAGTTTCTTACAGATCTAAATCTAGGATCCTATAAATTTATGTTCCTGATTTTCAATTATATATAGGTAATGGGAAACATATGGACAGTTGATGTTCTCACTGTTCCCCTATTATAAACCGATTCTAAAGCAATTTATATATAAGAAAAATGTACTATTAACAAAACAACTTCTCTTTATAAAATTAAGTGGGATGGCAAAAGGAATAATTGTGATTTGGAGACACCCATCCTTAATATTATCACTAGAGATCATCAAAGAACATGACACAGAATGGAGGGAGAGAAATGATTTAAAAGAGTATATATTTTTTTAAAAAAGAATTATTACTTCGTTTTCATCAAAAACTTCATTGTCATACAGCAATTTACCTCGAAATATAAATGGCTTAGATGCAGTCACATTATAATTGATTCCATTTTCATTGTAAATGAATTTACAGGTATAAATGCCTGTATCAGCAGCAGTTGGATTTTTAATTATCAGGTAATCTTTATTTGCATAGTAACCTTGTCCTTTGAGGGCTTTACAATTCTGAAAAATAAAATTGTATTCAATGCCCATCTATCCTTAATACTCTAAATTAATTATCTACTATCAATCAATATCATTGCTGTTTCTCACTTACTTTAAACCAGTCCACATGTACTATTTCGTCATAAAGTTCAATTGTAGGACAATGAATCATTGATTTTATATGTGTTCCTTCTTCTGGCATATATAACAGGTCTTGTGGAACAATACAACTATGCTGTTTGGGATAGATTGTAATATTAACATATCCACCAAAAGAAACCTTGGGGCTGTTAAAACAAAAGGAATCAGAATCACATATTTTTAAAATCATGTGGCCACTGAACAATTCTAAAAGAAAATAAACCTAATGCTATTATTATTCATTATTTTTATACTTTATTTAAAACTGGTATAGAAGAATCCTTTTCTTGGGGAAAAAAAAAGTGCCTATGAGACTCCTAGGAAGATGAAGAAGAAAGTTGCAATAAAATCTGCCTCTTTATAATTTCCCCTTAAAAAAAAAGGTCAATTGAAATTCTGAAAAAAAATTAAAAGAAATAAAATTGCCAAAAATTCTTACAAGAAATTGAAAATTTACCTAAGACACAATGAACAAACAGATTCAACACACACGCACACACATACACACACATATATATTAATATTATGATCATATAATATTAATATTATGAATATATAGAGTTTTGGTGTGTATTGTGGGAAGAGAGAAAAAGACACTGGAATAGTGAAAGAAAATAATCAATATCATCAGAAATGGTACAAGGAATTTAGTGTCATAGTCAAGGAATAAAAATAGTAAGTCTTTTTTTTTTTTAAATGGATTACAATTTGACAAAAGAAAGTAGAAGATAAATTTGCCAACTCTAAAATTATATAAAGATTAAACTCCTTTGTAAAAATCACAAGTTAATGAATGTATAAAACCAAACAAATATGTTCTTGTAAGAAATATATTTAATACAGGGGGGTAAAGCTAAGATACAGAAGGGTAAATCCAAGATGACAGAGAGTAGAAAGAATCAAATTGACTAAGCCATCCCCAGCTTCAACACTAAAACAAACTTCTGAAGGGATTTTGGAGTGACAGAATCCACAAACATTCAGAATATAATAATTTTCCAGCTTAAGATATCTAGGAAGTACTTCAGGAAAGGTCTATCTCAATTGGGTAGGTGGGGTGTAGCCTGGGGAAACCCAGAGCAAGGAATCTAGCAGGAGACTCAGCCAAAATACTGCAGGGTTGGCTACTTTGTCATGGTTTAGAAGGCTAGTAGACAAGCAGACCAGCTGTGAGACCCACAACACAACTACAGAAGGCAAGTTGTGAGTCCCTGAACCCAGCATAACAAATAGAAATTGACCAGGCCTGCCCAGCTCAGTCAGTGAGAAACCCCTGTCACCCTGTAGAGGTAGCTCAGACAATCTCTGATGTGCCCTACAAGCAGAATTCAACTTTTACAAATAAGCAAAAAGAGCTCTGACTATAAAAAGCTGTTAAGGAAGATCAGAAGACAAACCCTGAAGAGGACAGCAGAACCAAAATGCCTTCAGGTGAAGCCTCAAAGGGGAATATGAACTGGTCTCCAGTTCAAAAGACTCTCTTGGAAGAGTTTTAAAAAGATCTTAAAAGATGGATAGAAGAAAAATGAGGAAAAGAAATGAGAATATGTAGGAAAGTTATGAAAGTTTATGGGGAATTGGGCGGGGGGGAGGGGGGAAGCCAACATCTTGGAAAAGGAAGCACAAAGAAAACAACTCTTAAAAAGATAAAATTGGTGAAATGGGAAAAAACTGAACAATTGAACAGTACAATTGGTCAGATGCAAAGGGAGGTTTAAAAAAAGCTAACTGAAGAAAATAATTCACTAAAAATTAGAATTAGATAAATGGAAGTCAATGATTCAATGAGATATCATGTCAAACAAATTTTTTAGAAAATGAAAAAATGTAAAACATGTCATTGGAAAAACTGACCTGGAAAATAGATTCTGGAAAGACAATCTAAGAATTATTGTTCTAACTGAAAGGCATGATGAAAAAAAAGGAAAAAAAAGCCTAGACAACATCTTTCAAAAAATCATTAAGGAAAACTGCCCTGATATGAAAGAATCCACTGATCACTTCCTGAAATAGATCCCAAAATGAAAACTCCAAAGAATATAGTAGCTAAATTCCAGAATTATCAGGTCAAGGAGAAAATACTGCAAGCAGCCAGAAAGAAACAATTCAAATATCAAGGAGCCGCAATTAGGATTACCAGTTTCCATTTATTTCCCCATTTAGTTATTGGAGGGTCTGGAATATGATATTTCATAAGGTGAAGGAACTTAGACTAGAACCATGAATCAACTAACCAGCAAAATTAGGCATTATCTTTCAGGGGTAAAAGATGGATATATAATGAAACAGAGGATTTTCAATCATTTTTGATGAAAAGAACAGAGTTCAACAGAAAATTTGCTCTTCAAATACAAGATTTAAGAGGAGCATAAAAAGGTAAATGGAAGAAAAATATTTTTTTAAGAGTTTAACATGTTTACATCCCTACATGGGTAACTCTTGAGAACTGTATCTTTGTCAGGGAAATTAGAAGGGTAACACTTAGAGGATGTAGGCATAAGTTGATTTTAATGTGATGACATGCAAAAAGAAATTAAGGATGGAAAAGGGATTGTATTGGGTGAAGAAGAAAGGAAGGTAAAATGGGGTAAATTACATTACATGAAGAGGCACAAAAGACCTATTACAGTTGAGGGAAAGAAGAGAGGGGAATGAGCACTGTTTGAATTTTAATCTCACAGATTTGGCTCAAAGAGGGTTTAATATAGAAATTTCTTGGTTTAATATAGAAATTTCTTATAGGGTAGTAGGAGGAAAAAGGGGAAGGAAAAGGGGGTAGCTAATAGGAGGGCAGAAGTAGAAGGGCGAAAGGAATAAGAAGGGGGGATTGAAAAATGGAAAGAGAGATTGAGGAAGATGGTGATCAGAAGCAAAATACTTGTGAGGAGGTAAAGGGTGAAAGGAGAGAGAGAAATAGTTGAGGAAATTAGGATGGGAAAAAATACAGAGTAGTTAGCAATCTTAATTGTGAATGTGAATGGGATGAACTCTTCCATAAAATGGAAACAGATAGCAGAGTAGATTAAAAGCCAGAATCTTACAATGTGTTGTTTACAAGAAACACATTTAAAGCAGAGATACACACAGAGTAAAAGTAAAAAGCTGGAGCAGAATATATTATGCTTCAGCTGAAGGGAAAAAAAAACAGAAGTAGCCATCCTGATCTCAGATCAAGCAAAAGCAAAAATAGACCTAATTAAAAGAAATAAGAAAGGAAACTCTATCTTGCTAAAATGTACCATAGATAATGGAGTAATATCAGTACTCAACATATATGCACCATATGGTATAGCTTCCAAATTCCTAAAGGAGAAGCAAAGTAAATTGCAAAAAGAAATAGACAGCAAACTATATTAAAGGGAAACCTCAACTTCCCTCTTTCAGAACTAGATAAATCAAATCACAAAATAAATGAGAAAGAAGTTAAGGAAATGAATAGAATTTTAGAAAAATTAGGTATGATAGACTTTTGGTGAAATTTGAATGAGGATATAAAGTAATATACCATTTTCTCAGCAGTATACACAAAAATCAACCATGTATTTGGGTGTAAAAACCTGACCATAAAATGCAAAATAGGTAATGGCTGAATATGCTATGGTATGTGAATGTAATGGAATATTATTGTTCTGTGAGAAAGGATGAGTAGGTTAAATTGAGAAAAGCCTGGAAAGACTTAAATGAAATGATGCTAAATGAAGAGAGCAAAACTCAGAGAACACAATAACAAGATTATAGGATAATCAATTGTGATGGATTTGACTCTTCTCAATAATGTGGTGGTTGAAGACAATTCCAATAAACTTGGGATAGAAAGTGCCATCCATATTCAGAAAAAGAACTATGAAGACTTAATGTGAATCTAAGCATAGTATTTTCACCTTTTGATGTTATTTATTTTCTTGTTTATTTTTCCTTTCTCATTATTTTCCCTTTTGATCTAATTTTTCTTGCATTATATGATAAATATGGAAACATGTTTAGAAGAATTACACTTTTAACCTATGTTGGATTGCTTGCTGAACTGAGAAAAAATTGGAACATAAGGCTTTTCTAAGTGAATGTTGAAAACTTTGCATGTATTTGGAAAAATAAAATACTAATAAAAAACTTTTTAAAAAAGAAATATATTTAATGCCAAAAGATATCAAGATATACATAGATTCAAATTATTCTTATGGACTAAAATCTATCACATTACACTTTATTCAAGAAAATACACAAATGCAAGGAAGATATCTGACAATTTTTAAAAGACAAATCATTTCATATTCAAAGGTACCTTAGAAAGTATATTAATTTTGAATAACAGTTAAATGTATTTTTAAAAGCTTATTTCTCCTAAAAAATAAAAATATCAAAAATTAATAATAGTAGGAAATTTCAGTACTCTCATCACTGAATATGATAAACATATTGAAATAAAAATTTGGAATATATGATTAGCTAGATTTAATAAATATATAAGGATAATATAATATAAAAGGAATATATATATACACATTTTGGCCCAAATATAAGAGGAAACTAATTAATCACAAAATGAATTATGCTGTAAATCATAGGCAAATTTAGAAATCAAATCTTAAATGGTACATATAGATCATAACACAGTAAAGCTAGTATTAAGAATATGATCAAAAGTATACTAAAATTAATGAAATTCATCAATGCTTTGTTGATCAGAGCATTAAATAAAAGAAAATTTTATGGGGAAAGAGAATGATTAGGGGACTTCTCATAAAATTGGATATCCTAACCGCATTAAAAGCCAAACCCCAAGTAGCCCTTTTGTAACTGGATATAAGATTTTGTTTATAAAATAATTAGAAACTAGCTAAGGTTGGCAAAGACTTGGCCTTGAGTATAGTTTCTCTTTGAATATCCCTTTCTTGCCTTATGCCTACAGTGGATTGACAGAATTTAAAAGAGGGAACCTATTGGGATCAAATATGGATGAGGAGAGAGAATCTAGTGCTTGGGCAGAAGCTTGCTTTTCAAGGGATGAAAAGAAGAGCTCAGCAATTTGAGAGAACTAAACAGGAAGCTTTCTACTGATTCTTCTATGCTAAAAGTTCTGGTTTTTTCCACAATTCTATTAATTTTTCTTAAATTCTAGCAGATTATTGGCATGTTTTTCATAATCTATATTAGCTAAAGTTATATCTATGCCGCATAAGTACACATAGCAGACCAGGATCCCAAGACAATGGAGACCATGATTGCATGCCTAACATAGTACAGGTCTTGCACCCTGGTAGGAGCTATACAAATAAGCCCATTGAAGATGTTATGTACAGTTGAGGAAAACCCTAAGAACCCAAAAGATTAACTAACCCAAGAGAGATACTGTGAAGTTTGAGAAACAGTTGAGAACACCATGAGAAAAAAACAATGACCTTGAGGTATTGGAGATATAAATTACCCTTCCACATGTCTTCTGCATATGTGGGCCTTTCTAGACATATTCAGTCTCTCCACTAATGACATAATATACCTAAGGGGAAATAGGGATTTTGTTTGGTTGGAGTAAATATCCTATAAGAGATCTTATTATGTTATATCAGTAAAGGTCATGGCTTAAAGCCAATTGTAGACTCTAAGTAATGAATGTTAAAACACAATGGTGGGAGCAATAAGAAATTGCTACTGAAAAATGCTTCATAATCAGATGATTGAGCAGCTATGTTGAGGATGAATTAGAAAGAGGAAAGATTGGAAACATGGAAAGCAATTAAGAAGTGTTTGCAACTAAACAACTGAGCAGAGATAAAGGTAAATTTCCTTTATATGTCTATTAAGTTAGAAAATTAACAAAATATCCAAATGAAAGTAAAAAGGGGGAAAATATAAAGATTAGAAGAAATAATAATAAAATAGAAAATAATAGAGCAGTCAAATTAATAAACAAAAGAAATAAAACTAAGGGAAGTCTGAGTGGGAACTTTAAAAAAAATCAATGAAACAAACAATTGGAAGATTTTATTTTTATGAAAGGAAAGAGAAAAATTAAAAAAATCAGAACTTGCATCAAATATAAAATAAATTAAGAATTATCAGGAATCAGTAACCCAACTTTATGTTAATAAAATCTATAGTTTAAAAAAAATAAATCTGTATCCCAAGAAGAACTTCCAGGGAATTATGTATAGAATGAATTAACAAACACACACACACACACACATAAATATACATACATATTTGTATCTAATGGTAGCCATAACTAGGCACAGGGGGAAGAGTAAATATTTTTTACATGATTATTATTATTTATAAAG
The DNA here is from genome assembly GCA_023553655.1 of Myrmecobius fasciatus. NCBI lineage: Eukaryota > Metazoa > Chordata > Mammalia > Dasyuromorphia > Myrmecobiidae > Myrmecobius > Myrmecobius fasciatus. Next base: position 236,555 of record JAJPUD010001119.1, on the reverse strand, counting down.
AACAGCAAGTTGTGAATAATAGATTTGCAGGTTTATGTATAATCATCTTTTCTTATTACACTATGTTGTAAAAATCTTGTTTTATTCCATAAATTAAAAATAAAATAAATAATTTTTAACATAAAAGAAATAGAGCAATATGTCACAAGATTAACAAAACAGAAAATTGAAAACTTAAATAGACAATTCTCAAAATTTGAGATCTTTAATGAACTGTCACATTTTGGTCAATGGGCTCTAGTAGATCAGCAAAGAAAATTCTTGTAAATCTTTAAAAAATAAGAATTCCTTTTATTACCTAAAGATAACATATTATGCCTTTTCTTTACAAGGTGAATATGCTTATATTTCTCAAATATGGCAAAGATAAGAATCAAAATTTTTAAAAAATGTAGTGTAATGGAATCTCTGATGTAACCTCACTGAACTTAATCAATTTTAAAGTATTAATTTAGTCATTCTAACTAGTCCCTAATTTATCTAAGCTTCAAGTTTATTGGTAAGTAAGTTGTCCCTGAGAACTTTCTGATTTTTTCATTCTTATTTCCCAAATTTAAAGCTATAGTATTTTTTCTCCAAGACCCTTCAGTCATTGGTATAAGTCCTTTTTCTAGAGTTTCATTCAAATTCAGATAAAAACCATTTCCTATCAGAACTATAGCAAAGTGATTTTTATATTACAATAATTTTAGGATAAAAAGATAGTTTAAAGGAGACAAAAAAGAAGAAATAGCCAGAAGAATGAGAGGTTGTTAGGGTTAGAGACTGCTGTAATTTCACTTATATATTGAATTGTTGTTACTGTTGTTTTTCAATCATGTTGGACTCTTCTTTGGGTTTTTCTTAGCAAAGATACTGGAATAATTTGCCATTTCCTTCTCCAGCTTATTTTACAGATAAGAAAACTGAGGCAAGCAAGGTAATGTGACTTGCCCAGAGTCACACATTTAGTAAGTGTATGAAGTCACATTTGAATTCAGAAAGATGAGTCTTATCAGATGAAGGAAATCTCTGTGCCAATGCCACTCAGTAACTTTTCTGCATAGTCAGAGAGTTGTCTCACTGAGAGGTCTGCTGATTTGCCCAGAATCATGCAGACTCTGTATCAGTATAGGATTGGAACCAGGTATAGGATTTGAACCCGTCTTTTTGGTTTTAAGGCAGGATCTCAATCAATTTCTGCTGTCTCTCATCAGAGAGAATCTTACCAAGACACACAACAAAATGACATTCATAGATTTGCTGCCTGAACATTTTTTATTTTACTACTTTTTTCTTTGCTCTACATACCTCTTTATAGTGCAATTATATATTCCAGAATCATTCAATGAAGTTGGTAGAAATTTGAGTTGGACCCCTGAAGAATATATCCGATTTCCTTTACTGGTTGTAATGTTATTTTTCGATTTGAAATGAGTCCAGTAAACTTGGGATTCAGGTTTTTCTCTTCTTGGACAAAGTACAATTAAAGCCTCATTTTCCATTGCATTATAAGGTTTACCTGCAAATGAAAAAGACAAGTTAAACTGAAATAATACACACACACACACACACACACACACACACACACACACTTCACTGTGTATATTGATGTCATTGAATTTTTTTAGTTAATTCCAACTCTTTAAGCCTTCATTTGGGATTTTCTTGGCAAAGACAGTAAAGTAGTTTTCTATTTCCTTCTCTAGTTCATTTTACAGATAAAACCAAACCAAACAAAACAAACCTGAGGCCAACAGAGTTAAGTGACTTGCCCAGGGTAACCAAGTTATTGAATGCCTGAGGCTAGAGTTGAACTTAGGGAGATGAGTCCTCCTAAGTCCAGGCCCAGCATTCTATCCATTATGTTTCCAGTTGCCTCCACTGAATATAGCCTTGAAAAATATTTCCTGCTGGAACTTGTATTCACAACTGTATCGGAAATGAAAATGCTAATTTCTGATCCAACTGTGAAAAGATGCTAAAGAATGGTAAAATACATAATCTTTTAGCTAGGATAACATGTTACCTGTTACAGTATAAGGAGTAATAATCATAGACTCTGGAGTCAGAGGACTCAGGATCAGATTCATTCTCTGATGCTTACTATCTATGTGACTTTGAACAACTTACTTAAGTACTGTGGGTCTCAGAAGCAAGTGGATGTCAGAGAGAATGGTTCACTGAACCTGGAATCAGCAAGACCTAAGTTCAAATCTGAATTAAAACATTCACTAGTTATGTGACTTTGGACAAGTCATTTCACTTCTGTCTGCTTCAATTCCCTCAAATGTTAAAAAGAGGATAATAATAGTACCTACCTCAAAGGGTTGGTAAAGATCAAAGACATAATACTTGTAATGTACTTTAAAAATGGGCATAGAATAGGCACTTTAATAAATATTTGCTTTTTTCCTTTCCCATTTGAAAAATAAGAATGTTAATCTAGAAGACTTCTGAGATCCCTAGCAGCTCTAGAGTTGTGATACTATAATTTGGAACTGGATGCATGGTAATAATTCAATAGAAAAATTGCTTGTTTATGTAAAAGCAGATTCTTTTGTCAAAAACTCAAATATTTCAAACCTGAAGACCTTTAGAAGAGACCTATTCTCTCATATTACAAATGGGAAAACTGAGGGACAGAAAGGTTGAAATGTTTTACTTGACTGATTTGCCTAGTCACAAATGGCAGCTAGGACTAGTGTCCACATTCAAATGAGTCTTTTGTTCCAAAGAAACAAGACTGAAAAAGAAAAAAAAAAAAAAAAAAAAACTAGCACAGCAAAAAAGAATCTTTGCTTTGGCAACTTAGTTCTAAATACTCTATTGCATAAAGTAAAAATATCTGAAATAGTTTTATTTAAAGTAAGTTAGAGGTGTTATTTTTTTTAATTAAACATTTTTTTAAAAATCAAGAGAAAGACAGAATCTTACCCAGATTTGCTGCTCTGGATTCTATAAAGAGAGTTGATAAAACCAGGAAGTGCCAAAACTCCATTTTTTTCAGTTTAGTACAATTCAATATGGTCAACCACTAGATAAAGATCTTCAGAACAAAGAAACAATATTTGCACACACACACACACAAACACTGAGAGAGAGACAATAGTTATCAAGCATGATTTATATCCATATTGAGCTTCAAAAGAATGAATGAATGATTTCACACCCAACTCTATACATTTTCACTGGCTATTTCCTATGTCTGGAATTCTCTTCCTCCTCACATCCAACTCCTGTCTTCCTTCAAGTTCCAGCTATATTTCTACTTTCTGCAAGAAGCCTTTCTGTTCCCCCTTAATGCTAGTGTCTTTCATTTGTTAATTATTTTTCCATTATTCTGTTCATGTCTTGTTTGCCCAAAGTTGTTTGCACATGGACTCCTCAATTAGATTGTGAGTTCCTTGAGATTTTTGCCTTTATATACAAAATTTATTAATAGTGTTTTACACAGAGAATATCCTTAATAAATGCTTGTTGATTGAGCATCTACTATATCCCCAACATTATCTTAGCTATCTAGAATTATATCTATCCCTGCAGGTCCAAAAAAGCAACATTTTATAATGGATATTGTGCCAGACTTTCAGTCACAAAAACCTAGGTTCAAAGCCTCCCTTTGACCTAGACTAAATGGGGGATCCTGAGCAAATTGCTTCACATCTCTAGCACTTATTTTCCTCATTTGCACAATGAAAGAATTGGACCCTTTGACCAGCTCTAAATCTATGATTCTTTTATCCCATGATCTTTCTGACTATTGATGAATTCCAGTGACCAGTCACTCCATTTTACAGTTTCATTTCATTATCTATTTGGGATTCTGAAAGTGTTGACAGAGTATTAAAGAATTAAAACACTTCACAATTTTAAAAGTATTTTATATACATTATTTTATCTCCTCCTCACAACAGCCCTGTGATATAGGTACTGCTGGGATTAAACTGATCATTTTGCAGAAGAGGAAGAAATTCTAGAGATTTCAAATAATTGGTCCAATTGTCATATGAGCAGAAAAATAGGATTTGAATCTAGGCTTTCTGATGCTGTAAAGGATAAAATAATAACTTTCCCATCTCTCATCTCAACTTTTACCAAATATTTTATAGCTAAAAATTTTTCAAAGTCAAGGGGAAATTATTAGAAATTATTCAGGTGAAAAGGTGCTCCAAGTCACTATTGATCAGAGAAATGCAAATTAAGACAACTCTGAGATACCACTACACACCTGTCAGATTGGCTAAAATGACAGGAAATGATAATGATAGCTGTTGGAGGGGATGTGGGAAAACTGGGACACTGATACATTGTTGGTGGAACTGTGAACGGATCCAACCATTCTGGAGAGCAATTTGGAGCTATGCTCAAAAAGTTATCAAACAGTGCATACCCTTTGACCCAGCAGTGTTTCTACTGGGCCTATATCCCAAAGAGATTTT
>JAJPUD010001119.1:216953-231734 GCA_023553655.1 Myrmecobius fasciatus | reverse complement strand
ATGACATGGTATTACAGGTGTTTTTAGCTCTATTTTACAGATGATGGAACTAAGACTCAAAAAAAGTTAAGTGACTTCCCATGTTCCCCAACTAGCAAATGTTAGTGCTGAATTTTAAACATACATTCTCTCCTTAGAGAACTCTTCCTACAAATTCAGTCTTCTTTACACTTCAAATCAAAATATTAGAATAGACTAGTCTTTCTTTACCTCTAACACACACACACACACACACGTACATTCCTGAGGTCTAAAAGCAAGTAAAAAGGTATAGAAAGCAATTAAACACTCATCTAAGTAGGGCCATTCAAACTAGTTTGTGTCAAAAATCATTTTGATTTCTTCTATTCACCAAACTTCAGAGTAGTTGCTTTTGCTGTCATACACCTGTCAGTAAAAAACTGAGATGAGAGTGTTAGGGGTTGCAATTTAGGGATAGAAATACAAACACACAATTTTAAATACAATAGTAATCCTTGAAAATGTTCTATTTTTTTCCCTTGAGTTTATTTGCTAAAATCATTATTCCTGTTAATTAGATTTACATTATAAACAGTTATTTTGTACTCACCCAAATTAAAGAACCAAAGTGAATGCACTGATAACAATTAATCCAACTAGGGAAAGATTCCAAATGTTATGGCTCTTCTTTTAAGCCATTAGACCTTTGCTAAATATTTAAGCAGGAGATAAATAAAAGCTCTTTGTGCCCAGGTCATTTCAATTCACCCACCTACCAATCCTCCCACTAAAGTTTATTTTAAGCCAAAATCAATGACGTGATCGAGCATGAAGAAAGAACACTGACACATCGAATTCTTTCCCTTAGTATTTGAACATTTAAAATATAATTTCAATATCTAGAGGAAGAATTTGTTTTAGTAAATTACCAAATAGACTTGATTCTCGTCAAGCTTAGTCAGTTGCCTTAAATATCTGCTTATCTTGGCAATTTACTCTTTTTTTGAATTTCTGGCTCAAGCTGGGAGAAATTGATCTGGAGACTATCCAAAGGTCTGGTACATAATTTTTTACCTTTGTCTGGAATTAAAAACAGATTGCTCTTTAGACACACATACCTTTTTATATATTAAATTCCAATAGAAACAAAAGTCAAAAATAAATTATGGTAGATACATATAATGGAATATCATTGTTCTATAAGAAATGATGAGTAGGTTGATTTCAGAGAAACCTAAAAAGACTTACATGAACTAATGCTGAGTGAAGTGAGTGAGCAGAACCAAGAGAACATTGTACAAAGGGAATTACAATAGAATTGGGATGGAAAATGCTATACCTATCCAGAGAGAGAGATATGGAGACTGAATGTGGATTGAAGTATAGAATTTTCACTTTTTTTGTTTTGTTTTTTTCTTTCTCATAGTTTCCCCCCTTTTGGTCTGATTTTTCTTGTACAAGATGACAAAAAATGGAAATATGTTTAAAAGAATTGCACATAAAAAAGTCAAAAGACTTGAACATATAGTAGATGATCCTCAAATTCACATAAATGATTTACTAAAACCATTGAATGGTTTATTCAAAGAGATCAAGTTCAGGCCTATAGTTCAATAAGTTGAACAGAAGGCACTGATAATAAATTAGGGATAGATTGCAAAGAGTGAACATGTTAGCTATCCCCCCTCTCAAGAAATTCTACAGGCCATCTGGTACTGTTACTTAGGAATAAATTTCCTCAGAACTGTGCAGTAATAATCCATGAAATTTGGAATGGGAAATTCTATGTTAAATGCTGTTTTCAACTACTTTCTTTCTGTCTGATTGACTTTGAGCTAATGCCGTCTTTCTAGATATCAGTTTCTTAATCTATGAAAGAGGGTTAGACTTGATAATAAAGACTACCTTTATATAAATGTAAATCTAAGGCCTTCTGATAATACAGAGCTGCCTTTCTAAAGGCAGAAACTCAAATAGGCAGTCAGTAAAGGAAGGAGATGTCTGTCAACTGATTCAATTCTACAAACATTCCATTAAGCACAATGATGCTCTCTCTGAGTGCTTATGATCTTAATAATTTTGATTAGACATGAAATTATGCAATAGGTATTATTGATGTTCCCTTAGTTTCCTTTTTATTTTTTTGGTATTAAAAGGATTTTAGGTTTCAGGACTTTTCTCCCCACACCAATTGTGTCAAACTCTTTCAGATACCTTTTGCTTCACTGATACCTTAACAATTGTGTCACTTCCAGCTCCAATCTTCTTTACATTCACTTGATCCAATCTGCCCTTTCTATCTTTGTTCTCCTCAACATTATTTCTTTTTCTTTTTCGATTTATTTTTTAAAATAAGAAAATCTAGTTCATATAGATTTTTTTTTTTAGATTGCCCAGGGTCACATGGCTAGTAAGTATCTGAGGTCAGATTTGAACTCAGATTTTCCTGATTCCAGACCTGGTACTCTATCCATTATGAAATCTACCTACCTCTTAATTTGAAAGTTAGGCAATCTAAAAATACAACAAAATTTTCTTATTTTAAAAAAATAAATTGAAAAAAGATAGCACTGAAAATTCTCTTTACTTCCATTATACATTTATCTTCCATTTCTTTACCTATAACCTATAAATATTCCCACTTCATCCTCCATCATCAAGTCAAAATGGGTCAAACAAACTCTCTTTTTATCCACATTGATTTCTCTGAGACAAAATGTTGTCCTTTTTGTGACTTCTATTCTCTTCAAGACTGAACTCAGTACTCATTTTAACCTGTTTTTTGCTTATAAAAATGTCATTAGCTACCATAATTTTTCCTGGGTCCTCCATACCGGAAAATATATAGATGAAGTGAAAGTTTTTTGTTCCATTAGACTTCATTCACTAACTTAAAGGCTAACTTCCAATGAATTATGCGACCTTGTATCATTCCTGTCTCTGTGGAATCCCAGACAACAATAAATTTACAAAGTAACCAAAGCAAGACAATTTGAACCCTGTGTACAGATAAGGAAAAGGAGGAGCATTTCATAGACCTCTTTCAAATGATTAAGTAATTTCTAAACCTTCTAAATAATCATTTTCATTAATGATAATAAGGCAAAATTTCTTACATTATCTTATTTGATCTTCCTAAGGACTCAATGAGGAAAGTGCTATGGTTGCCCACATTTTACAGTTTAGGAAAAGGAAGGTGAGAGAGATTAAGTGACCTGCCCACTATTACAGAGCTAGTAAATGCCAAAATATGTTTCAAACTTAGGTCTTTTTGACACAAAGACCAAAATACTATTCAATATGCCAAGTTACAGGATGAGCTGACTTCTTATTTTATTTGTTAATCAAGTCTGAGAAATGATAAAATAAGATAATTTTTCCATGAGAAGAAAAATCCATGTCCATAGGTTCCCCTAACTTTCTTCTTTTCCTGTGTGAAGGAAAGATAGCATCCACGTCTATGGAAAAATATTTCAAACATGAATACAAATTAAAACATAGGCAGCTTTTCATTCTAATGTCGCAATTCAATTCAATTCAAATAAAAAAATATTTGCTAAGCACCCACTAAATGCCAAGACAATATGCTATATGCATATGGGAGCCTCAGATTTAGCAAATTACTATAGGAATATGTATATGAGTGCATATGTGTATAATTACATATATATACACATATAATATAAATATATGCATATACATATATATGTGTGTATGCATGAATTAAATGTGGAGATATTATATACATATATATATATACATATACATATATATATATATATACATATATATATATATATATAATCTCCACACTTAATTTTAACTTTCTTCAGGGAGGCTGGGGGCAGAGGAGAAGAAAAAAGAATAAAGTAAAAAGTGCACAGCAGAGAACAAAAGAAAATCTACAAGGAAGCAACGAAAACATGGACACACTGCAATGTATAGCACTATAATTTAGGTTTTCTTGAAATGGAAATTTATTGTTTTATTTTTGAATGCTCTCATGTTCTGCTGTGTACATGGCAATTTTTTCTAAAAAGAAATATTTTGCATTTAAGTTTTAAATATATTTTTAAAGTGTTGAGAAAACTGGAAAATAAAATGGCAGAAATTAAACACTCTCATACCCTATATATATACCCTTGGGTATATCTCATACCCAAGATAATGTTGAAATGAATATGTAATTCAGACATTAAGAGTGAAACCATAAGCAAATTAGGAGAGCAAGGAGTTCTTTACCTATCAGACATATGGAGAGGAGTAGAATTTACGATCAAACAAGAGAGAACAAAATACAAAAAGAATAATTCTGACTACAATAAATTAGAAAGATTTACAAACAAACCAATACAACTAGCAGGAAGCTAGGAGACATTTTTTAATAGCCAGTGTTTCTGATAAAGGTCTCATTTCAAAAATATGATAAGAATTGAATCAAATTTTTGAGTAGAAGTCATTCCCCAATTGATAAATGGTCAAAGAATATAAGAAGGTAATTTTCAGATAAAGAAATTAAAGCTATCTAGATTCATATAAAAATGCTTTAAATCACTATTGATTAGAGAAATACAAATTAAGACAACGCTGAGGTACTACTTCATACCTATCAGATTGATTAGTATGACAGAAAAGGAAAAATGATAAAGGTTGAAGAAGATGTGGGAAAATGAACACAAATACCACAACCAACACTGGTTGGTGGAGTTGTGAACTGATTTAACCTTTCTAGAGAGCAGTTTGGAACCATGCCCAAAAAGTTATAAAATTGTGCATATCCTTGGATCTAGCAATACCACTACTAAGTCTATTTTCAAAAGAAATCATGAGAAAGGAAAAAAGACCCATATGGACAAACATTTATGGCAGTTCTTTTTGTGGTGGCAAAGAATTGGAAACTGAGAGGATTCCCATTAATTGGGGAATGAAAAGACAAGTTGGAATATATGAATGTAATGGAATAATATTGTTCTATAAGAAATGATTATCAATCAGATTTTAGAAAAATTGGGTTAAATGAACTGATGCTGAGTGAAGTGTACAGAACCAGGAGAACATTGTGCACAGTAATAATGATATTGTGTAATGATCAATTATGATAGACTTAGCTCTTCTCAGAAATGCAGTGATGCAAGGCAATTCCAAGGGACTAGATATGGACAATTCTGACCATATCCAAATAGTAAGTTCATTCCATTCACATTTATAGTTATGAAAACTAATGGTTTTTCCTCCATGCTATTTTTTGTTTTTTTTTTAATGTCCATCTATTTTTCCATTCTTTTTCTGCTTTTTGCTGAGGCAATTGGGGTTAAGTGACTTGCTCAGGGTCACACAGCTAGGAAGTGTCTGAGACCAGATTTGAACTCAGGTCTTCCTGACTTCAGGGCTGGTGCTCTAACCACTGCGCCACCTAGCTGCCCCTATTTTTCCATTCTTTTTCTCTTCACAAGGACCACCATCTTCCCCAATAAACCCTCCTTTTATTTATCTCCTTTCCCCATTGTATTATCCCTGTCCCTTTTTAGTTCCTTAAATGGTAAAATATATTTCTTTATCTATCTGTGTGTATATTATTTTCTTTTTGAACCATTTTAATGTAAGGTTTAAACTTTGCCTGCCACCACCACTACTATTAAAATAGCTCTTTCATACCTTTTATGTGGAATAATTTGCCCCGTTCAATCTTTCCTCCTTTTTCCAGTGCACTTTTCTTTTTCACCTCTTTATTTTTTTTGGGGGGGATATCATCTCATCAAAATTACTTTATATCCACACTTTATATCTACAAATACTTCTTCTAATTGCTTTCATACTACCAAAGTTGTCAAAAGCTACAAACATACTATCATTTAGAAACATAAAAAGCTTAACATTGAATTATGTTTTCTCTTTCTGTTTTCTGTTTTGCCTTTTTATGTTTCTCTTGAATTTTGTCACTGGAGGTCAAATGTTTTACTCAGCTCTGGTGTTTTAATTAGAAATGCTTAAAAATCCTCTATTTTATTAAATATACATTTCCCCCCTGAAAGATTACATTCAGTTTTGAAGGATAGCTGATTCTTGTTTGTAATTTAACTCCTTTGCTTTCTCATGTATCATATTCCAAATCCTCTAGGTCTTTAATGTGGAAGCTACCAAATCTTGTGCAATCCTGACTATAACTCCATGATATTTGAGTTTTGTTTTTGTTTTTGTTTACTTGCAATATTTTTCCCTTGGCATGTGAGCTTTGGAATTTGGCTTTAATAGTCTTGGGATTTTTCATTTTAGGATCTCTTTCAGGTGGTGATTAGTTAATTTTTTTCAATTTCTATTTTGCCCTCTAGTTCTAATATATCAGGGCAATTTTCTTTAATGATTTCTTGAAAGATGTTGTCCAGGCTTCTTCTTCTTCTTCTTCTTTTTTTTCCATCATGGCTTTCAGGTAGTACAATAATTCTTATTTTACTTCTCCTGTATCTATTTGTTAGGTCCATTGTTTTTCAATGAGAAAATCTACTTTTTTTTTTACTTTTTAATTTTGTTTTATTTTATCTTGATGTGTCATAAAGTCATTAATTTCCAGTTATTTAATTCAAATTTTTAAGGAATTATTTTCTTCAATGAGCTTTTTAATTTTCTTTTCCATTTGGCCAATTCTATTTTTAAGGAGTTTTTTTCCCTTGGTAAATTTTTGTATATGGTGTTGAAATGTAAAAATCTGATAATTGAAATAGATACAGATTAAAATTCTATTGGTAATACAAAAATGTTGAAATGCAAAAGACTTGGGAAATTGCAAAGTAATGTTTTGTAAAGTCAACCTAGAAGAGAATACTCAGAAAAGGCTGTATAAGTAACTTTTGGTAACATTTGATCATTCAAGCATTAGTGATTCACTGATGGGAGGATTTAATACCTGGAAACTAATCTGTACATTACAAATCACTTCTCCACCACCCTCATCCCTACCCCACCTCAAGGAGAAACATCTTTTTTAAAAGTACTTCAGTATCTTTGCAAAGGACAGATTAATCTTGAAATTTTTTCTTGAGTGTGGATCATAGAAGAAATACAAGAGAGATACACAGTTGATGCAGAGTTGGAGGGTATTTAAGCTTCTCATTTCATTTTTAATTGCCATCTTTGGATCTTATCTAATCCTTTGAGTTTAGATGAGATATGGAAAAATGAATAAATTTACTCTCCTTGGAAAGGTAAAGGACCAATGGAATGAAAGTCATGAAGGCTTGATACAAGAAGACCTTGCTATTGCTCCTATAAAGTATTCCATTTCTAGACTCCTTATATTTTCACAGGCTGTACTCCCATGTCTGGGGTGTACTTTCTGTAAGAACCCTTTGCCATTCCTCCTTAATCTTAATGCCTTCCCTTTGATGCAATCCCAAATTTACTCTGCACAGTATATATCCCACTTGGATAAAATTGTTTGTATATTATCTTCCCCTACTAGACTGGGAGCCAATGCTGTCTTTTACCTTTGTTTTCCCAGGGCTTAGCACACTATCTGCCATACAGAGAGTGCTTAAATTTGTTTATTGACTGATTCCAAATAATTCACATTAAGCCTGGGAAAAGTTGCAAGAGATTCCAGAACTTGGGTTTTTACTTTAGAGGATCTCACCTTCACACTTGGAATTAGAAAGAAATCTTTCTCTTCTTGAACCTACCAGGAAATTCAATTAACTGAGGAGATACAGTAAAAATAGAGTAAAAAACATATTTAAACTTCTCACCATTTTGTCACCTTTGGATCCCCAGTGCCTAATACATAATATGGGCTCAGTAACTGTTTTATTTTTTCTTTTAATTGAATTTAGGGCCTGCAGGTCCTTTAATTCATTGTTTATTAAACTATATACCCTTTCTTTATTTTCAAGTCCATAGGTTTCAACTTCAAATCAAAACCGCTGAGAAAAAATTTTGAATGTTTCCCATTCCCTCAACTACTCACCATTCTTTTCCCTAATTTTCTCAAAAATTTTCACAACAATCTTTTAGATCTAGGGATGCCTGAAATCAAAAGATCAGAGAATTATATAATCTCATAGTTAAAAGAGACCCTAAATTCTCTAAAGAATAAGTTTTGCTTTTTTTTTTAAACTGAAATCTCCCCATTTCATCCAAATTGGAGGGTGACTATTCCTGGGTCTAATCCCACTATTAATCAGCATAAAATCTTTAACCTGCTTTATTTCTTACCTTGGCTGGTTTTGGGAGGGGTAAATTTGGAAGTTCACCTACTTAGACACACTCAGAATTTATACAAACATAATTATAAAACACCTACTGAAATAAAATCTTTAATTGAAGAGATATTAATCATTTATGATTGAACTATACTATATATGATTGAACTACTATAATAAAAATGATAATACTACCTAAGTAAATTTATAGGTTTAATACCATATCAATCAAATTACTTAAGGGTTACTTGGTAAAACTAAGTAAAAGTTAGCAAAACTTATTTAGAGAAATAGTAGGTCAAAAACTTCAAACTATAATATATAACTATATTTTTCAAAACTATGATATGGCTAGAAAAAAATTAACCAATGAAAAAGATTAGGTAAAGAAAATAGAAAAATAATCAAAGAGCAGTATAGTGATCAATAAACCTAAAGATACTAAAATGATTGAAGTTAAAATTCCATATTTAACAAAATCTGCTCCAAAAATTGGAAATTAATGGCCAAAATTAAAGACCAACATCTCATGTCACATATCATAATAATCTCCAAAGAGACATCTGATCTAAACATAAAACATTATAGCAAAAACAAGTCAGAGAATAAATGAAGGAAATAGCTTTCTCAAATATGATAAAGGAGAGAATTCTAAACTAAATAAGAGAGATAGAAGATTTTTTAAAAAGTTTGAATTACATAAAATCGGAAACCTTTTGCACAAACAAATCAATGACTAAGAATTGATAGGGAAATAGTTAATTGGGTAAACATCTTTACAAATTTATCTGATAGAAGTCTGATATCCAAAATATAAAGGGAAGTGATACAAAAAAACATAATAATAAAAAGAACGATTCCTCGTTGGATCAGTGACCAAATAGGCAGATATAAACAGGAAGTTTTGAAATAAAAAATGCAACTGATAAAAAATAACATGAGAAAAATTCTCTAAATCACTAATGAGAGAACTTAAAATTAAAACAACCCCAAATTTCAATTTCACACTTGCAATATTGACAAACATGGATAAAAAGAAGAAAATTACAATTATTATAAGAGGGTCTATGAAAGGACAGACACACAAATGCATTGTTGGTAGATTGGTGACTTGGTCCTAAAAGTCTACATAAAAAATTTTAAATATGCACATGTAGATACCCTTTAAATCTACTGCTAGGCATTTCTCCACCCCGCAAAAGAGGATAAAAGAAAAAGGGAAAGGACCCATCTGTACAAATATATTTATAATTGTGCAGAAGTAAAAAACTAGGTGAATAGAATGTAATACTTCTGCCCTGTGACAATTATAACGCATTCAGAGAAATTTGAGAAGACTTGCATGAATTGAGGCAGAGTATATTGGCAGCTAGGTTGAACAATGAACAGATAAGGCACCAAACTTGGAATCAGAAAACTCTGAGTTCAAATCCAGCCTCGGCATTTACTAGCTGTGTGATCCTGGGAAAATTACTTACTCCCTGTTTGCCTTAGTCTTTCATCTGTAAAATGGAGACACATTGGACAAGGAAACAGGAAACAACTCTAGTATTCTTTGCCAAGAAAACACAATGTCAATGAAACATTTAAAAAAGAAAAAAAAAAAAAAGGATATAAAAGACAGTAGAAGAAAGGAACACATAGCATCTCAGACTTATTATAACCATGTAAAATTTATACTTTTAAAAAGTTATATCTATATAAAAGAAATCTACCATTTCATATAAATTCTTTTGCTTTCTATATATTGAAATGTTCATGCTTGTTGATATTGGCAAAGTTTGTAATAAAAAAATTAATGAGGGAGTCAAACTATATGGTTCTTTAGGTTTTTCTCTACTTTAAATTTATGATCCTTCTGAGGAAGTCCATTCTACTTTTAGATAACTCTAAATTTTTTCCTTTACATCAAACCTATATTGAAATTTCCACCCATCGTTTCTAATTTTGGCTTCTGGTGACATGCAAAAGAAGTCTATTACTCTTTCATGTAAGAGCTCTTTAAATACTTGAAGATAGTTATCATTGTTTCCTTAAATCATCTCTTCTCTAAGCTAAACAATTTCTTAGTTTCTTAGTTCTTAGTTTTTCTAGTCTCTTAGACCAGAACTCATATCAAATGCTTTAGAGGATCTTCAGCATCCTACTTCCCATCAGTTGGAACTACCTGCTGACTAATCTTCTCTAAGAGTTTACAGAGCATCACCAGAAGGACTTATTAAAATCAAACTGATCTCGCTCACTAAATATTCATAATATGAAATTTCCCAGTTCTTCTACACTGTTATATCGGGTCCCTTTGTAATTTTCCATAGCAACAATTTCAAACATTTTCCTCACTTTTAAAACCACAACCACACTGTAACACCCATACTTACAGTAGATGCTTTGGTGTCTTCTTTCATTGAGAAACTTAAGGTTTTCCAGTGTAAATTCCTTTCCTTTATTCCTCAAAAGTTTTCTATGTCATCTTTCTTTTTTCTTTCTCTCTATTCAAACAATCCTATATTTCACTAAGGCTAATTGTTCTGTCTTGACCCTTGACCCTGATTTTATCTTTCTAACTCAAGCAGTCGTCCCTTTTCCCTTAAGCACTTCCAATATAATTTCTGTTGTCTTCTATGCTACAAACATGATCAAAACCTCCAAGTACTCCCACTCCCGCCCTCCAACAAAACATTTCTCTAGATTTTCTAACCTAAGAAACTACCAACCCATCTCCTTCCTCTTCACATCTAAACTTCTTGAAAATATTATCTACTTTGGATGTCTTCACTTCCTCTCCACCCACTTTTTCATGAATTTTTACAATCTGATTTCCACTGCTGCTAATCTATTTAAACTACTCTCTCTAATGTCACTGATTATATGTTAATCACTAAAAACAATACTTCTTTTCGGTTATCATCTTTGAAATCTCAACTAAATTTGATTCTGTAGACTACTTCCTTGTGCAAGATACTCTTTTCTCCTACAATTACTGTTTCCTTTTTTAAAAATAAAAATAATTACTTTCCCTCAAACAAAACCATGTGCAAATTAAACAAACAACAACATGTGAAATAAAAGAGAAGAAAATCCAAATCCTTAAACCTGGATTTGATGCCAAAATATCAGGTTTGAAGTCTTGTTGTACTGCCTAGCTTCTGTACTTCGTAGTATTAATCAGTCAAAACCCTTTGAGTTTCCTCATCTATATTTCAAAACTAAGTGGTGCTACTGGCCATTTTCTTGGTCCTATTCAACAATATGAAACAGGCTCATCATTTGATAATTATTCATACAGTGTAGTATAAAATACAGACAGTTTTATAAGGAAGAAATTCAAGATATCAATAGGCATAAGATAACACTAAACATAACACATAACACTAAATGCAATTAAAGCAACTCAGGGGTGAGCAATCTCACATTCATGAGATAGTCAAAGTTGACCCAAAAGAAGGAAAATGATAAATGCTGGAGGGATGTAGGCACATTCATGCATTGTTGATGGAACTGTGATACTATGGTACTATATTATAGGATTGCTGTTTTGGAAAGTAATTTGAAACAGTACCTCAAAAATCATTAAATCATACATACTCTTTGATCCAGAAAAACACTATTAGGCTAATAGATTCAGAAAAATCAAAGAAAGAGAAAAAGGACAATTATGTATTAAAATATTTATAACAAATCTTTTCATACTAATAAAAAACTGTAAACTAAAGGGGTACCTATCATTTGGGGAATGGCTAAACAATAATGGAATGCTATTGTGCCATAAGAAATTATGAAAGGGGTGCTTTTAACAAAACCTGAGAAGATGTATATGAATGGTAAAGAGCAAAGTGAGCAAAATTAGGAGAGCAGTTTATATATAACCACATTATGCCAATAATTTTGAAAGCCTTAAGAATTCTAGAGAATGCAATTACCAGAAATTTCAGGGAACCTGAGAAGAGGCAAGATACCTAACTTCTGATTAAGAGTTTATGAACTCTAGGTATAGAATGAAACATAATTTTTTTGAACATGGCCAACAAGAATTCTTAAATGGGGAGGGAAGAAAATATGAAGAAAAGAACATCAGTTTTTGTTCATTAAAAAGAAAATTGAATTGAAAAACAAACAAAATTAAGAACCAGGCACAAACCAATCTACATTCAATGTATTTGTTGTGTCCCATACAACACCAGAGATTGCTCCAGGAAAATATGAAACTCTTTATGTTTTTCATCAAACTCTCTACCTCTGTTCCCTAGCTCCACCTCTTTGTAGGTGGCAACCCTTCTCTTATTTATCGATGTATTATCTAATATATGTTTATGGTGCCTCCCTTCACCCACTGAGAAAAAATTCCAATTATTTTCTTTTGTGCTGCATTTTCATTCAGTTACACTAACCAACCTTAATAGAGAAGAGCACACAAACACAATTTGACATCTGGAGGTTTTAGGTTTTTTGAGTTTTTTTTTTTTTAATCATAACCAAAAAAAAAAAAACCCAAAAAATCAAATATGCGAAGACAACTATCATATAGTTTAAATATCCTTGGCTTCTTCTAGATCCATTAAAATTCAAGTGACTATACTTATTAATTAATTTGTTGTTGTTGTTTGTGTCTGAGTCTTTATGACTCCATGGACCATGGTACTCTATTCACTGTATTACTTTGCTGCCCTATTTAACTACTTTATAGGCACAGCCAACTAAGTATTAGCATTCAAACTCCACTCTCAGTCTCTTGCTTTCCCCAGAAATTTTTAAATATTCTCAATATTGTTTACTGTTTACTCATGGCCAGTCATTTGTGAAATTTAGAGTCTGGGGGGATCCTAATCTCTTCAAAAGCAGTTATGGGTATATAGATTTGGGAGCTAACTTCTCCCCTCAGTGATTTATTATTATTATTATTAAAGCTTTTTATTTGCAGAACAAATATATGGGTAATTTTTCAACATTGACCTTTGCAAAGCTTTCTGTTACAAATTTTTTCCTCCTTCTCCCCCACCTCCTCCCCTAGATGGCAGGAAGTCTAATACATGTTAATTATGTTAAAATACTTGACAAATCGAATATGTGTATATATATTTATACAGTTATCTTGCTGTACAGGAAAGGAAAAAAAAAAAACCTGAGAAGGAAAACAACGCAAGCAAACATCAATAGAGAGTGTGAAAATGCTATGTTATGGTCCACAGTCAGATCCCACAAGCCTCTCCCTAGGTGTATATGGCTTTGTTCAACACTGAACAACTGGAACTGGTTTGAAACATTTCATTGTTGAAGAGAGCCATGTCCTTCAGAACTGATGATCATATAGTCTTGTTGCTGTGTATAATGATCTCCTGATTCTGCTGATTGCACTCAGAATCAGTTCATGCAGGTCTCACCAGGCCTCTCTGAAATCATCCTGCTGGTCGTTTCTTACAGAACAATAATATTCCATAACATTCATATACCATAATTTATTCAGCCACTCTCCAATTGATGGGCATCCCTTCAGTTTCCATTTTCTTGCCACTACAAAAAGGGCTGCCACGAACATTCTTGCACATGTGGGGCCCTTTCCCTCCTCTAAGATCTCTTTGGGATATAGGCCCAATAGAAACACTGCTGGGTCAAAGGGTATGCACAGCCTCCCCTCACTGATTAAGTCTGCTAGTTAGATGTCTATCTAGGACATATGCTATCCACTCTTTCTGCTTCACAAACCTGAAGGCATAGAATAGTTATTACAACTTCCTCATAGAAATGGGATTACAAAGCCAGAAACAGACTCTCTCCATACAGATGCTTTCTTATCTTTATAATTCTCTCAGAACTTCTTCTCAAACTTGCACATGATGATTTGCTTATAGTTGGTATTTCAGATTCAAAAGTATACCCTAGATCTGCAGACATAACATGAATCTTCAGAATTAATAATTTAAATTATCTAGGAGACAGAATTAGCTCAAAGCAAACACATTCACTAAAGTAATATAAAACAAAAGTAGGTATAAATTCCCTCCATAGTTCATACTTTCCCACAAATATGCATAGGATCAATGGAAATAATGGGAAAAAACTTAGAAGATACTACTTGTGAAATGTACACATAAGGGACACATATGATCGAAGCAAATCATGCCTTTATTACTGCAAGATTCTGAGGTCTTTGAATTTCTAGCAATGTCCTAGCCCAGAATTCCATTTAGCCTGGAATATGTGCAAAAAAAAGGACACTACTGCTAAGGCAAGATTGTTTCTCACAGTAGGATCTCTATTTCTTTCACTTTCAGCTTTACATGCAATCTTTGGCTAGACTACTATTATGCTTTTTATCATAAAAAGTAAGGGAAATGCCTATCTTTTTCAGACAATTGAATTTGAGGTCAGCCACACTTTAGGGAAGAAGCAGAAGCAGGAAAGCAGTTATTTGGCAAGCTCAGCCTTTTAGACTTTCCTTTCTTTTTTTTCTCTTCCTCCCTCCCTCCCTCCCTCCTTCCTTTCTTTCTTCCTTCCTTCCTTCCTTCCTTCCTTCCTTCCTTTCTTTCTTTCTTTTTCTTTCTTTCTTTCTTTCTTTCTTTCTTTCTTTCTTTTTCTTTCTTTCTTTCTTTCTTTCTTTCTTTCTTTCTTTCTTTCTTTCTTTCTTTCTTTC
>JAJPUD010001119.1:192003-216553 GCA_023553655.1 Myrmecobius fasciatus | reverse complement strand
ATCCCTCCTTCCTTCCTTCCTTCCTTCCTTCCTTCCTTCCTTCCTTCCTTCCTTTCTTCCTTTCTTTCCATGGGATCATAGATTTGGTGTTAGAAGAGACTTTTTAGAGGGCATCTAATCCAACTCATTTTTGGTTGAGAAGAAAACCAGTCTTTTGGTCAATGGGAGTTACCATGGTAGGCGCTGGGAATACAAAGGAAAGGGTAAAAGAGGTAAAATGTTTTCTCTCTATTTACACAGCTAGCATGAAGTGGAATCCAAATGCTTGAAAAGCCTAAGAGAGCAACTTAAAACATGCAGCCTGAGATAGGTTTTGTGATACCACAGATATGCTTGTTGGGCATTCAGAAGGACACAAAACAAATTTTTGCCAAATTTCAAAGATATTAGACATAAAGGCTTCCACCCAGAATATCTGTGAAATTTGACCATTCTAGGGAGATGTCTTGTTGCTTTCTCAGCTTGCACGCTGATGTTTCTGTGGAGGGTGTTGACTTTATATCCAAAACCTATTTTTTTCTGTCTGACGTATCCGAGGGAGTAATGCTCTTCATCCAAACCCTAGATAACTACTCTTGCTATTCTCTACACCTACATCATTACAAATTCATCTAAATGGCATATTGGGTAGACTGCTGACTGAGTCAGACCAGAGTTCCTATCAATGAAAAACTTCAAAGCTATTCACCATTCGAACATCCGGGTTGTTTTGTTGGGTTTTTTTTTTTTTTTCATCTATAAATGATGCCAATATTAACACCACACCCAGATTTTTCATAAACATAAATAGATTTTTTTTCACTGGTTATGTTTCATCAGTACAGTTAATTCTTGGTAAGAGACTCCCTTACCTATGAAAATTAGCACCTCTTAAGTAACTGAGATTAAACCCATATCTTTGTGGCTCAAGATCAAGTCTCATTCCCTAAGCCACATGGCCTTTAATATAATATAGATTGCAAATATTATTTATCTGCAAGACATGTTTAATTTTCTAACTATATCTCATTCAGTTCTTAAAAAAAAAGAAACAATAGAGAGGAATTATACTACTCCAAAACATACTTACCAATAACCAAAATGATCAGTTGCTTTCTTTGATTACCTTTTTCCCCCCCAAAAAAAACTTAATTGTTCTGAAGTTCAGTTTCTCTAAGTCAAGAAACATCCACCCTATATTAATTAATGCTAACATTTTTCTTATCAGTTAAGACACAGGATCCCTCTTGCTGATAAGTTCAAACTTTGGCATCATCAACACCCACTTTTCCGCTGTTTTTGAGAGATTGTTCACGAAAATGCATTTTCCACTTTAGAGAACTTTCTGTACGATAAGACTTCTAGAAGTGTTATCAAAGATCACTTCAAATATAATCTTTAGCATAATCACACTTACAATAACTATTTGGATTAGGACCTGTGAGGAGAATAGGAAGGAAAGAAGATAACTTCTCAGATGCAATCTAGTAAGGCCATTGCCTAGCAGCTCATGTTACACTGAATTCAGTTCATATTTATAGATGTCTTGGTATCCCCCAGCATTATCAGCTGTAAATGTCAGTTATCATTACACTATGGAAATAGAATGTCAAATAAACAAGATTTGGGTATCTCTTGACTTTTATAAAATCAATCAATTAATATTTATTATGTTCTTACTAAATGCCAGAAAGTTCATGGACACAAAGACAAGGAATGAAGCAATATCTATACATAAGGAGGTTATAGTCTAATTCCATTTCAATCTTGAGGCAGCTAGGTGGCACAGTAGACTGACTACTTGACCTGGAGTCAGGAAGACCTGAATTCAAACCCAATCTCAAACACTTATTAATTATATGACTCTTGGTAAAGCCACTTAATTTCTATTACCCCATTTTCCTTATCATAGAGATAATGAATGGAATCTACCAGTCAGGACTATTATTAAGGAACAAATGCAACAGTATTTAAATCCTTAACATAGTATTCCGTATATAGAAGGTGTTTAATGATTGCTTTATTTCCCTTTCCCTTCTCCTAAAGTAGATGATAAGTACAGTTGGATAGATAAGTAGGATAAATGGAAAGTTAATTGATATAAGTATATGTAAAGTTGTTAAATACAAGACAGGTTGGAGGAAGAGCAATTAATAGCAGTTGGAAATATCAGGAGAAGTTTCATGCTGCTAATCTTAAAGGAGAAAAAGAAGCTCTAAAGAAGGAATCTGAGGGACAGCTGGGTGGCGCAGTGATAGAGCACCAGCCCTGAAGTCAGGAAGACCTGAGTTCAAATTTGGTCTCACACACTTAACATTCCCTAGCTGTGTGTGACCCTGGGCAAGTCACTTAACCTCAATTGCCTAAGCCAAAAAAAAAAAAAAAAAAGAAAGAAAGAATCCCAGCTATTTAGTACAAATTCCTTGATGACATCTCTATCCAGGATCAGCAAGCCTCTGCTTGAATACTTTTAATGATGGTCATCTTACTACCTCATGAGATAGCCTGCTGTACTAATTTTTTCTTTCTTTCTTTCTTTCTCTTTCTCTCTCTCTCTCTCTCTCTCTTTTTTTTTTTTTTTTTGGCTGAAGCAATTGGAGTTAAGTGACTTGCCCAGAGTCACACAGCTAGGAAGTGTTAAGTGTCTGAGGTCACATTTGAACTCAGGTCCTCTTGACTTCAGGGCCAACATTCTATCCACTGTACCATCTAGCTGCTCTTGCTGTGCTAATTTTTAAAGAAAGCTCAAATTGATTAGTACCTTGTTACATTGAGTCAAAGTCTGCCTCCCTATAATTTCCACACATTGGTGCTAATTTTACCTTTGGAGTTATTATACAGAACAATTATAATCCCTTTTCCAGACACTAGTTCTTCAAATGTTTATAAATAGCTAACATTCTAGCTTAAATGTCCCAGTATTCTCCTCTAAACAATTAAAAAGTGATGCATTAAATCTAATGTTAAAGCAGCCTAACCAACAAAAAGTTGAAGTGAGACATTTTACAACTTAAGAGGGCAGAAGGAGAGATTTGTGGCACTAGAGCGGAGGCTAACTGGGAATGCAGTGCTATGGCTACATCAGCTATGGGCCTTGAAATTGGGGACAGCAATGAAACTAGAATCTCTCACCTCCAAAGTTGATAAAAGAATTAAACAGCTGATCAGAAAGAAATTCCAGGAGATCCCATATTAGCACTAGGTTGCAAAACCAGGTACTATTTGGCAACTCCATTGCTCAATACCTAGTTTGGGGTTGTAGTTCTAGGGCAAAAAGAACTGCATATAATCACAGGAGACCAGGAGCCCTATCTGTGTGTGGATCATAGTTCTAGAGAGGAAAGACATTATAGTCATGAGAGGACAGAAGTCCTATCTGGAAAAAGACTTGAATACAGGCTAGGAGAGGATTGACCATACTTCTCTATGGACCACACTACTTCAAAAGCACCAGAAATTTACATACCTTCAGAAGTAGCTATGAAAACCGCAAGGCAAAAGAGCCTGAAGGGACTCCAACACCTATCTTGGATTGGTGTTGGATCTTGGTTTTGCAGGGACCTTGGGTTAAGCAGAAACCAACTCCAACAAAAAGACCTAAATCAAGAAGTAGACTGAAAAATTAGCAAACAAAACAAGAAAAAGAACCTGACAATAAAAAGCTATTAGGGTGATAAAAAAACTTAGGGCTCAAACTCAGAAGATGACAGTAACATGAAAATATTGAGAAGTAAAGCCTCAAAAGAAAAATGCAAATCCAACCCCAAGAATTCCTAGAAGAATTTTTTTAAGAGATTTTTAAAGAACAAAAAAATTTAATCAAATAACTGTATTAAGCAAAAATTGGGGAAAGAATTGAGAACAATACAAGAAAATTATGAAAAGAAAACTAACAATTTCAGAAAAGAGGTACAGAATAATTATGAATATCAAGATGCTTATCAACACAGAATTGTAAATAGCATAGTTGTGGTGCTCATCAACATCAGCAGAATTGTAAATACTTGTGATATTTATCAATACAGAGTAGTAAATAGAAGAAATTATCATACTAATATATTTACCACAAGATTGTCTTTGATTCATTGTATAGTTAAAATGCTTTGTTCCTGTTGCATGCATTTCCCATCAAGATTATCCTGAATTTACCAAGTATGTCTTTACAGAACTATTAGAAAGATGGTGAACCAATAGTATTCAATACTGGTCCTCTACAATTTAGGTACAATGAAGGTACAGAGAGCATTTCAAAATGTAAAATAGACAAATTTAATTACATGAAATTTAAATGTTTTTGCACAAACAAAACCAATGCAATCAAAATTGTAAGGAAAACAGAAAACTGGGAGGGATGGTAGGGATTACAAGTATCTCTGTTAAAGTCTTCAGTTCTGAGTCAAATTTACAAGTCATTCCTCAATTGATAGTCAAAGGATATGAAGAGGCAGTTTTCAAATGGAGAAATAAAAACTATTTATAGTTATGTGCAAAAAATTCTCTAAATCATTATTGATCAAAGAAATACAAATTAAAACAACTCTGAGGTACTATCTCACACCTATCAAAGTGACTGTGACAAAAAAAAAAAGGAAAGATTTGGAGGCAGAGCCAAGATGGTCAAAGTAAAGGCAGGAAATTACCCAACTTCTTCCCTAAACCTCTCCAAATTCCTTTAAATAATGATTCTAAACAAATTTTAGAGCATCAGAAAAAAGAGAGAATAAAATATTTTTCAACCTAAGGCAACTTAGAAGATCAGCAGAAAAGGTCTATAACAATAGAGTGGGAGTCCAGAATGAAGTCCTACTGCAGGCCACAACAGCACAGTCCGGGACTCAGTCCCAGCTCTAGTCCCAGCCCCTGAATTGGCCCTATCCCAACCTTTGAATCAGTGGCAGTACTGATGGCTTCCAGACAATTTTCAAATAAAGAAATCAAAGCTATTTCTAATCATATGAGAAGGTGCTCTAAATCACTATTGATCAGAGAAAAAAGAATTGACAACTCTGAGGTACCACTACACATCTGTCAGATTGGCTAAAATGACAGGAAAAGATAATGACGAATGTTGGAGGGGATGTCGGAAAGCTGGGACACTGATGCATTGTTGGTGGAATTGTGAAAGGATCCAACCATTCTGGAGAGCAATTTGGAGCTACGCTCAAAAAGTTGTCAAACTGTGCATACCCTTTGACCCAGCAGTGTTTCTACTGGGCCTATATCCCAAAGAGATCTTAGAGGAGGGAAAGGGACCCACATGTGCAAGAATGCTTGTGGCAGCCCTTTTTGTAGTGGCAAGAAACTGGAAACTGAATGGATGCCCATCAATTGGAGAGTGGCTGAATAAATTATGGTATATGAATATTATGGAATATTATTGTTCTGTGAGAAACGACCAGCAGGATGATTTCAGGGAGGCCCAGATAGACTTGCATGAACTGATGCTGAGTGAAATGAGCAGAACCAGGAGAACATTATACACGGCAACAACAATACTATATGATGATCAATTCTGATGAATGTGACTCTTTCCAACAATGGGATGATTGATTCCAGTTCCAATGATTTTGTGATGAAGGGAGCCATGTATACCCAGAGAGAAGACTATGGGAACTAAATGTGGATTACAACATAGCATCCTCACTCTTTTTTGTTGTTGTTTATTTGCATTTTGTTTTCTTACTCATTTACTTTCTTTTTTTGATCTGATTTCTCTTATGCATCAAGAGAATTGTACAAATATGTTTATACATATTGGATTTAACATGTATTTTAACATGTTTAATGTATGTTGAATTGCTTGCCATCTAGGGGAGGGGATGGGGGGAAGGAGGAGAAACTGAACCACAAGGCTATACAAGGGCCAATGTTGTCAAATTATTCATGCATATGTTTTGAAAATAAAAAGCTTTATTAAAAAATAAAACAAAATGCAACAAAGTTGCATTTCCAGTTTCTAGCCACTACAAAAAGGGCTGCCACAAACATTCTTGCACATGTGGGACCCTTTCCCTCCTCTAAGATCTCTTTGGGATATAGGCCCAATAGAAACACTGCTGGGTCAAAGGGTATACACAGTTTGACAACTTTTTGAGCATCGTTCCAAATTGCTTTCCAGAATGGTTGGATCCATTCACAGTTCCACCAACAATGTATCAGTGTCCCAGTTTTCCCACATCCCCGCCAACATTCATCATTTTCTTTTCCTGTCATATTAAACAATCTGACAGGTGTGTAGTGGTACCTTAGAGTTGTTTAAATCTCTGTAATTTCTACAAGGGCAGAATGCTGTCAGCTGTATGAAGCCTATCCTCAAAATGCTGATGAGTCCAAACTTTCAAAGAGAAAAGTTTTATTGGAAGGCACTAGTGCTGAGGCTTCCCTACAACAGGAATCCAGGAGAGTCAAGAAAGATTTATGCTTGAAAACTACAAAGATGAGGCTTTAGGGGAGGTTAGGATAAAGAATTGACAAACGGATGGGACACTGATTCAGGATGTTTTGCAGGAACAGTTGGCCATAAGGCTGGTTTAAGCTTGTTTGGGGTACACTGTTCAACAGCTGGCAGCAAGGTCAACCAGCAAATACCAACAAAGGTGTCTGGAAGTGAATAAGACTTTGGCTCGCTGTAGGCTCCTCATTAACTCCTTTTATCAAACAAGCTTACTCTATGTCAACTGCACTTGCCTGATAAGGTAATTAGTAGAAAACAAATATATTAATCTCAAGGATACTCTCACAATGTGTAGTTGGGAGGGCTATGCATGTAGACAGGCATAAGAAAACCTAGAACATAAAATGACTTTAGAGCATGAGGAAAATGCAAATCCAAGTCATCAGGTTGTGATAAAAATAGCATTTAAAATGCTGATGGTGAAAAGCATTCTAGGAATATAGAATATCATTAGAGCAAGGGCTATCCCTCACCTGGGTGTTGTTGCAAACTCAAAGGGACCCAGAATAGACATCTTTAGCCTTTTCTTTCCCTACCCTTTTTCAATGGGGATTCAATTACTTCCAGAAAGAGCAACAGGAAAATGAGGCCAGAGACTGTCACTCTGCTGTCCTCAAAGAGAGAAGGTATCAGATTAGAATTATATCTCATATTAGTTTAAGTTATATGGTCTTCAGGTCCAATTTAACAGAACTACAAGCTTTATATTCAAGGCTTGAATGCTTTCCTATTTGATACCAGTTCCACAGTGAACATCCTTAGAAGCCTGTTTATTCAAATTGCTAATGAAACAGAAAGCAGAGAAAGTTTTCATAAAAGAATAAATGCCAAACAATACACAGTGAAGGAACTCTCCCATGAGGAACAAAATAACTCAGCTCAACCAAGAGAGAGAGAGAAAGACTACTAAATCGTAGCAAGCTAGTGATAAAGGCCTGATGGAGACTATCTTTTCTCATCTTATCATTGTCTTTTCCTTCTGCATCCAGAAGTGCAGTTGGCATTTTCCATCTTCTTTCTTGAAGATAGAAGCCAGAAGGGCTTTCATGAAAGAACGAGGCCATGGCAGCCTGTTTAAAATCTTACTTACTCATAGTTATATATGGCAACCATGACTATGACACCATATTAGGTGGTATATGAACTATGAGCTTGAGCAAAGTACCAATAGATTTTCTGTGTTCCTTGCTAATCCCTGATGACCCATGATGGTCTTTTTTTTTTTTCAAGTAACTCTTCAGACCCTTTGTGCTGGAGGTATTTCCTGGTTTATTCAGCTACTAGGACCTTTACTTCTAAGTTATCTTATACCTACTATTCACGTGACTTGCTTATATCTATTTATATAGATGTTGTCTCCTCAGAATACAAGTTCCCAGTTTTGCTCATTTCATTCTTCATTATTTTGTGCAAATCTTTCCTAGTGATGAGCTCACTAAGCTCATCATTTCTTATAACACAATAGTATTCCATCACAACCACATAATGGAATATTATATATATATTAAGTACAAGAAAAACCTAACTGAACTCTTTTCATATTTGAAATGTTTTTTAAAAACATGAAAAATGTGATGTCACAGATCACCACATTTATCTTGAGCTTTACTTTTGCCTTCATTTTTTTTTAAACTTTGCTTTTTTGTTCTTAACTTGCAAACCTAGGAACTAAAACTGCTATTTTGATAAAATTTGCAAGATCTGTGAATGAAGATTTTTTAAAAGTGAATGGATGATTTAAAAGTCAGAAGTGACATTAAGAGATCAACTGGTGCAATTACCTAAATTTAAAGAGGGAAAAACCAAGGCTAACTTGTTCAGCTGTTCTCCAATTGATGGAAATTCCTGAAATGTCCAATAAATAGATATATGATAAATAGAAATATGTATAGAACAATTTTACAAACACACCTACTTATTTGTATCTATTGGTGGCCATCTTGGTTTGAGAGGACAGGAAACTGAAGAATAAAGGGAGGGGAAAAGAAAGTAAATAAATTTGTAGCATAAATAGCATATTGCACATAATAGATTTGCAGTTTCATGTGCAATCATCTTTTTTTTAATTGTACTGTTATGGAAATGCTTGCTTTATTCCATAAATTAAAAAAATAAAAAATTAAAATTGTTGTTGTTTTTCCATGCATTGAAATTCCAACAATCAGTGATGACTTGGGACAGCTAAGTCACCTAAGCTGACTTGTAAACAACAATGAGGGAGGGAAGGCCAGCTTGACACTATCATACCTTTAGCATTGAAGACTATATCTGGCTATTGTCCCACAACACTAGTAGATAGAATAATAGGCCTGAAAATAAGAAAAACTGAGTTAAAATACAGATTTAGACACTGTATGACCCTGGCCAAATCATTTAATCTTTTTTGGCCTCAGTTTCCTCACCTATAAAATGGGAATAATATAGCATCTGCCTCACAGGTTGTTGTGAAGATCAAATGGAATGATAATCACAAAACACTTTGTATAGTATCTGGCATGGAGATTCACTATATGAATGTTAATTATCATCATCATCATCACCTTATTATTACTTGGCAACCTTGCATGTTCCTTTGGCTTCCATTAATAGTTTTACACAGATCATTTCCAAATAACTCCTGAAACAAGAAGTGGCAGCAGTCCTTTCCCATCATTCTGATTTTTAAACAAGTGTCCTACTGCTAGAGTTACTTTCCCCAAACCTTATGTAACTGGTGTTCAGTCAAAAATCCTTCCTTAGACCTCCTCCCATTTCCCTCCCCTTCAACCTCCATATATACACATAATAATTGTTGAAAGTCAGGTGGAATATATGGTTTCATGCATCCTTATCTCAAGGAGACAATGGTGCCAGCTCCAGTGCCTAATGTAATGGTAGAACCCCTTGTTCCTATCAGCCTGACTTTTTTATTTTTCTCCTACTATTGTCCAAGTTCAAATCTTGTCTATAAGATTCTAAGAAAGAATTTTCCTTCCTATGAGGGAAGGAAGCCCCATAAACTTTCCCTCATAACCCATCATTGCCCCTAAACATCAACACACACACACACACAGATGATCTAATCCCTAGCACCTGTTATGTGCTTTAGAATATTTTTCTTTTTCCCAGCCAATAAGAGTAGTGCATATGGGGATATGGGGTATAGATAGAGATACAGAGATATAGATATATAAATATTTATGTAGATAACTATCTCTTTATATATTATCTATAGATATATAAAAAGGGCTAGATACATACATATATATATATATATATGGTATTAAGACCCCTAAGGAAGGTTCTTATATGAAAAAGGAAATAATAATGTCTCTTATCTTTTTATGATTTCAGATAATCAAGCTAAATTTTCTTCTTTTCATCCTCCAAGAATCTAACAGACTTTCAACCAAAGTAAAGATGATAACTTGGGTTCTAGATGTTTTGATCTTGAAGTGCTACTGATTCATCCAAGAAGGGAATGTCAGCAATTAGATGTAAATATGAAACTGAGTACAACTCAACAGTGATGTCATATTCAGGAAGCCATAGTTACATAACACGTTGCCAGGGGAAAAGTGGAGAGAAGAAAAGAGAACAAATAATTGAACCTTGAGCCCCAGTTTCAGGGTGGGACGAGAAAGTGAAATCAGGAAATAGACATTGGAGCACCCTTCTGAGATGAAAGGAAGGGCACAATAAAATGAAATGTCATGGAAATGAAGAGAAGGGAGAGTTGCAATAAGCAAGGCCTCATGAAGGAGATGAAGTATCACCTAAGTAGGACTTAAGGCAGGAATTTTAAATATTTTTTTGCATCATGCACTCCTTTGACAGTCTGGTGAAGCCTATAGACCTCTTTTAAGCATAACAGTTATAAATGCATAATGCAAAATATGTAGAATTACAAAGGAAATCAATTAAATTGAAAGTTATAGCCATTTTTTTCCAGAGGCAATTGGGGTGAAGTGACTTGCCCAAGGTCACACAGCTAGGATGCGTTAAGTGCCTGAGGTCAGATTTGAACTCAGGTCCTCCTGACTTCAGGGCTGGTGCTCTATCCACTGACCCACCTAGACGCCCTGCCAAAAAAATTTAAAAGGGAAAAAACCCAAGATCGGGGGTCCCAGGTTAGGAACCTCTAACTTTAAAGAAAAAGATTGCAACAAACTTTAGGATAGGTGCTATCATTAGGCCCATTTGAAAAATAAAGGAATTGAGACTCATTAGACAGATTAAAAATTCTACCCCAGGGTCACATAACTAACTAGTAGTTGTGTAAAGTGAGACTAATAAGATGATACAGAATGAAGTTAGTGAAGCAGTTATATATTGTATATATATATATATACATATATATATATATATATTTATAACATAAATATAAAATGAACAATTTTGATGATGATGAAGAATGAAATAGTAGAACCAGAACAATTTATGTAATAACAAACAACATTGACAGCTATAAGAACTGTGTTCAGTACAATGATGAAATATGCTATACAGTAGAGAGATTTGTTGGATTTAGGGTACAGAATGAGACAGATTTTTAAAAAAATTTTTCTTATAATCATAAAGGAAGGAAAAGGCCCCACATGTGCAAGAATGTTTGTGGCAGCCCTTTTTGTAGTGGCTAGAAACTGGAAATTGAATAGATGCCCTTCAATTGGAGAATGGCTGAATAAATTATGGTATATGAATATTATGGAATATTATTGTTCTGTAAGAAATGACCAGCAAGATGATTTCAGAGAGGCCTGGAGGGACTTACATGAACTGATGCTGAGTGAAATGAGCAGAACCAGGAGATCATTATACACGGCAACAACAGTACTATATGACGATCAATTCTGATGGACATGGCTCTTTTCAACAATGAAATGTTTCAAACCACCTCTAATTGTTCACTGAAGAAAGCCATATACACCCAGAGAGAGGGATGTGAAATGTGGACCACAACATAACATTCTCATACTCCTTGATTGATGTTTGCTTACATTGTGTTTCCTTTATCTGATATATCGTTTGTGTAGATAAGATTTTTCTTGCACAGCAATGATAAGTTTGGAAATATGTATACATATATTCGATTTGCCAATATTTTAACATAATTAACATGTAGTGGATATCCTGCCATCTAGGGGAGGGGTGGGGAGTTGGGGGAAAAATTTGTAACGGAAAGCTATGTAAGGGTTATTGTTGAAGAATTACCCACACATATGTTATGCAAATAAAATTAAAAAAAAAAGATCAATGTTGGGGAACTACCCATACATAGGTTATACAAATAAAAAGCTTTAATAAATAAATAAAAAATAAAAATGAAAAAAAATTTTTCTTATATAATCATTGAGGATATTTGCTTTGTTTGCCTGCATAGTTTATACGTGTGTGTGTGTGTATGTGTATAAAACACATTTTTTTTCCTTTCTTTTTCTTTTCTTTTAAAAAATTGATTGGGTATCAGAGGGAGAGAAAATATATTTCTGATTATTAAAAAAGTTGAGAGTTGGCAGGTGCTATAGATGTGAAATGTTGCTTGCATTTTCAAGACATGAAGTAATTTTGTTTTGTTTTATATTAATTATTACATGAGACCTCCCCAGAATGGAAATAATATGCAAATATTTATAATATAAAAACAAAACACATCAACAAAGATAAGAAAAATTAAAGAAAATGACCTAGAAGTTGATAGATGATGGCAACCAGCCTCTGGATAGGGTAGCATAATAAGATGATGTCAACTTCAAAGGAGGAAAGATTGCTGCAAAAACAGGAAAATCAAGATCTAGAAATGGCAATGGAGAACAAGGAATATTCTGAATAAAGCAACTTGCTCATAACTAACAGTTATAAATGGTAACTTTATCTATAAATTTACAGATTTATATGTAAAAATACTTAATCAAATTCCTTCCCATAACAACTTCTCAACTTTTTCAATTATCAAAAATATATATTTTTTCCCTCTGATACCCAAAGCAAAAAACCTCAATGGTTATATGAGAAAAATAAAAAAAAATCTGTCTCATTCTGTATCCTAAATCCAACACATCTCAAAATTGTTCATTTTATATTTATAGCATAAATATATGTATTTGTATATGTATCCTATATATATCTGGTTCACTAACATCACTCAGTATCATCTCATTAGTCTTTCTATGTGTACTGTATCACATTAATATACTACAATTTATTCAATTAATAAGTATCCCTTTAGTTTCCAGTATTTTGCCATGGCAAAAAGAGATGCTATTATAACATTTTTGCATTTAAGAAACTTTTTCCTCTTTCTTTGATCTCTTTTTGGGCCTAAGTCTAGCAGTGGCATACTTAAGTCAAAGGAAACACACTACTTAATACATTTTTGTGCATTAATTCCAAAATGCTTTCCAAAATGTTTGTATGCACCATATACAACAACAAAGTATCAATAAATGTACCTGTTTTCTCACAGCCCATGAAATAGTTTTCTATTTTTTTTTCATCTTTATCACTCTGATAAATCTGAGATATAATCTCAGAATATCTCTAATCCATATTTCTCTAGTAGTGATTTGAAGCTACTGGGACAAAGATTCACTATTTAACAAAACTGTTGGCAAAATTGAACAACAATATGGAAGAAATTAAATTTAAATCAATACTTTGCCTCTTGATATAAATATAACCTCCAAAAGTTTACATAATCTAGCTATAAAAACTTATGATAAACAAATTAGAGAAACATAGAAAAAATCCTTTAAACTCTTTTTCTTGTCTATTGCCAAAGCTAGCATTTCTAATACAATATTAAATTGTAGTGGTGATAGTGGGTAACCTTGTTTCACCCTTGATCTTATTGGGAATGGTTCCAGTTTATCACCATTACATATAATGCTAGCGGATGGCCTTAAATAGATGCTACACACTATTTTAAGGAAAAGTCCATTTATTCCTATATTCTCTAGTGTTTTTAATAGAAATGGATGTTGGATTTTATCAAATGCTTTTTCTGCATCTATTGAGATAATCATGTTTTTTGTTAATTTGGTTATTAATATAGTCATTCCTGCATTCCTGCTTTCCTGGTATAAATTCTACTTGGTCATGGTGCATTATCTTGGGGATGATTTTCTGTAATCTCTTTGCTAATATTTTATTTAAGATTTTTTTCATCAATATCCATTAGGGAGAAAACTTTCTCTGTTTTGGTTCTACCTGGTTTAGGTATTAGTACCATGTCTGTGTCATAAAAGGAATTTGGTAGGAGTCCTTCATTCCTTATTTTTTCTTTCTTTTTTTTAAAATATATTTTTTTATTTTTTTCCCTGAGGCAATTGGGGTAAGTGACTTGCCCAGAGTCACACAGCTAGGGAATGTTAAGTGTCTGAGATCAGATTTGAACTCAGGTCCTCCTGACTTCAGGGCTGGTGCTCTTTTCACCACGCCACCTACCTGCCCCCATTCCTTATTTTTTCAAATAGTTTATATAATATTGGAGTTAATTGTTCTTTAAATGTTTGGTAGAATTCACATGTAAATCCATCTGGTCCTGGGGAGTTTTTCTCAGGGAGTTGATTAATGACTTGTTCTATTTCTTTTTCTAAAATGGGACAATTTAAGTAATTTATTTCCTCTTCTGTTCTGGGCAATCTATATTTTTGTAGATATTCCTCCATTTCCCTTAGGTTATCAAATTTATTGGCATAAAGTTGGGCAAAGTAACTTCTGATTATTACTCTAATTTCCTCTTCATTGGTGGAAAGTTCTCCCTTTTCATTTTTGAGACTAACAATTTGATTTTCCTCTTTCCTTTTTCTAATCAAATTAACTAAAGGTTTATCTATTTTGTTGTTTTTTTTCATAAAACCAACTTTTAGTTTTATTTATCAATTTAATAGTTTTTTACTTTTAATTTTATTAATCTCTCCTTTTATTTTTAGGATTTCAATTTTGGTATTTGATTGGGGGTTTTTAATTTGGTTTTTTTCTAGCTTTTTTAGTTGTAAGCCCAATAAGCATCTAGAGATATAAAATTTCCCTTTATTACCACTTTGGGTGCATCCCACAAATTTTGGTATGTTGTCTCATTATTGTTATTCTCTTGGATGAAATTTGTAATTGTGTCTGTAATTTGCTGTTTCACCCATTCATTCTTTAGGATGAGATTATTTAGTTTCCAATTGCTTTTTGGTCTATTTTCTCCTGGCCTTATATTGCATGTGATTTTTATTGCATCATGATCTGAAAAAAAATGCATTTACTCTTTCTTGCCTTCCTACATTTGATTTTGAGGGTTTTGTGTTCTAACACATGGTCAATTTTTGTATAAGTTCCATGAAACACTGAGAAAAAAGTAAACTCCCTTTCTGTCTCCATTTAATTTCCTCCAAAGATTTGTCATACCTAACTTTTCTAACATTTTGTTTACCTCCTTAAGTTCTTTCTTATTTATTTTGGGGTTTGATTTATCTAGTTCTGAGAGAGGGAGGTTGAGATCCCTCACTACTATAGTTTTGCTGCCTATTTCTTCTTGCATCTCTCTTAACTTATCCTGTAGGAACTTCCATGCTATACCACTTGGTGCATATGTTTAGTATTGATATTGCTTCATTATCTACGGTGCCCTTTAGTAAGATATAGTTTCCTTCTTTGTCTCTTTTAATTAGATATATCTTTGCTTTTACTTGATCTGAGATCAGGATTGCTACCCCTGCTTTTTTTTGTTCATCTGAAGAATAATAGATTCTGCTCCAGTACTTTACCTTCACTCTGTTTGTAGTATTATGCTTGAAATATGTTTCTTGTAAACAGCATATTGTTGGATTCTGGCTTTTAATCCAGTCTGCTATCCACTTCTGCTTTATGGGAGAGTTCATTCCATTCACATTCACAGTTAAAATAACTAATTCTGCATTTCCTGCCATCTTATTTACCCTAGATTATGCTTTTCCCTTTCCTAACCCCTTTCCCTCCTCCCTAGTATTTTGCTTTTGATAACCACTTCCCTCAAACAATCCTTCCCCTTTAGAGCCCCACCCCTTTTTTACACTTTTCTCCTAATTCTTCTGTTTTCCCCCCTATTAGTCTTTCCCTTTTTTTCCCCCTTTCCCTCCTATTTCCTTATAAGGTAGGAGATGAGATTAAGATTAACACAATGCTCATCGCCTCCCTTCTTTTCCTCAATTATAATAAATTTTCTTTGCCTCCATATGTGATGTAATTTCCCTTATTTTACCTTCTTTTTCCTCTTCTTCCAGTGTTATCCCTTTTCTACCTCTAATTTCTTTTTTCATATTATCATAATAATCATAATCATAATAATCATAATATCATAATAAAATCAACCCTCATTCTCTAAGTATGTCCATAACACAAATATAGTTCTCAAGAGTTTTTTTTCTTTTTACCTTTTTATGTTTCTCTTGAATTCTGTGTTTGGAGATCAAATTTTTTGTTCATTTCTGGTCTTTTTCATTAGAAACAGGTGAAATTCACCTAAATCATTGAATGTCCATCTTTTTTTTCCTGAAAGATAATGCTCATTTTAGTTGGATAGCTTATTCCTGGCTGTAATCCCAGTTCCTCTGCTTTTCAGAATATCAGATTCCAGGCCCTTCGATCCTTTAAGGTGGAAGCTGCTAGGTCCTGGGTGATCCTAATTGTGGCTCCTTGGTATTTAAATTTTCCCTTTCTGACTGCTTGCAATATCTTTTCCTTGGTGGGATAGTTCTGAAATTTAGCCACGATATTCCTTGGAGATTTAATTTTGGGGTTTTCTTTCAAGAGGTGATTGGTGGATTGTTTCAATAGTTATTTTACCTTCTGATTCCAAAATATCAGTGCAATTTTCTTTTATTATTTCCTGTAAGATGATATCTAGGTTCTTTTTTTCATCATGACTTTCAGGAAGCCCTATAATCCTTAGATTGTCTCTCCTCGCTCTATTTTCCAGGTCAATTGTTTTTCCTAGGAGATAGTTCATATTTTCTTCTATTTTTTCATTTTTTTTAGTTTTGTTTGACCTGATTCTTGAAGTCTATTTGAGTCATTCACTTCCGTTTGTTCAATTCTAATTTTTAATGTCTTATTTTCTTCAGATACTGATTTTAGCTCATTTTGCAATTGGCCAATTACATTTTTTTGTTCATTGTATTCTTTTTCCATTTTTTTGCAATGATCTCATTTTGTTTCCTCATATTTCTTCTAACTCTCTTTTAAGATACTTTATGCAATCTTCAAAGAAAGCCTTGTGACATGGGGTCCAACTTATGTCTCTGTTTGGGGCTTTTTCTGGAGTTGCTTTATCTTTAGGAACCTCAGAATTTGAGGTCTCTTCTTTCCTCTCTCCATAAAAGCTGTTTATGGTGAGAGTTCTTTTTGGTTTTTTATTCATTTTTTTTAAAGGTGTGAGATCTGTTAAGGCCAAGGAGGGACAGCTACTTTAATTTGCCCTGGGACAGTTCTGGTGATTGAGTTATTTCAGGTGCTGGGTAGGTCTGCTGATTGATAGATTGATTTCCAATGCTGGGCAGTTCTGCTGATTGATTGATTGCTTTAGGGTGCTGTGTAATGGCAATTAGGTCCAGTGCTCTTCCGGGGTTCAGTGGTTCACAATCTACCTTCCACAAAAGGCAGATCTGCCAAACCACCTGCTTACAATCAGGACAGATTGGCCCAAGAAGCCCACAGAAGACTCTCAGGTGTTTGGAAGCTTTAATGCTCCACTCCTGCTCCAGCTCCTTCCTCCAGCTTCCTGCCACGTCTCCCTCTGCTGCAGTCTAGATTTGGCAGACCACCCCTGTACCCAATTCAAATAAACCTGTTTTGAAGTTCTTCCAGGTTTTCTTCTTCTAGCAATGTGTTGTCCTCCAGATATTGTGAATTCTTTGACTTCAAAACCAGTCTAGAGACTTCATCTGCTGTTGGTTTGAAGGAAGATTAGAGGAGGTTACAGAGACTAATGTCTGATTTCTGCCATCTTGGCTCGCCCCCAGAAGTCCAAAAGGTGCATTTTTAATGGGTCTCAAAGGATGAGTAAGATTTAGAGGTGAATAATGGGTATAAGGGAAGTCATTTCAGCAGAAAATATAAAATAAGTTAGGATGTACTGTTTATTTTTTTTAATTTAAGAAAAAATAAGGAAGTAATCTTGATCAGGATCATGAACAGATGCTAAAACATACTTCCTTCTTCTTAGTAGAAGAGGTATATTAGGTTTACTTGTGGAGGATCCAGCAACAGGATTAAATAAAATCCTAACCTGAAGATCTCCTCTGAAAACCAATCTTAGACAATTCGGCATGGTCATTGTGTTATGGATTTTCTTATTTTGTTTCATGAGTTAAAAATAAAATAAATTTTAAAAAAGAAAAAGGAAGGGGAAAAAAGACTTGTGTTTTAAAAAAATCATTTTAAAAAAAGAGTGGAACTCTATGAGTACAGAGCATTGTATACTTTGTCAAATGGTTTTATTTTATTGGTGTATTTAACTTCTTTGTTACAAGAGAGAGTTCAATATGGGGAGTATATCTGAAAACAACTGGTATAAAAACAAATGGTATAATAATATCTTTTAAAATAGAGAACATTAGATTTGTAGAATAAAACATTCTCTATTCTGAAGTATATTTTAAGATTCCTTAAAATTCAACTATAGAGATAATTCTCTTCAAAATCTTTGATTACTAAAATCAAAGGAAGCATTAAATAGGGAAATATATGTTTGATTAAATAGGGAAATATAAGTTATTTGAAATATCATAGAGAAGGTCACATATGGGGAGCAGTTGCAAGAGAGAGTCCTTTTATATCTCCATCTTTCCAGGCTTGCAACATTTGCAACATCCTCAACTCCTTCACTCTTCCTCCATCTATTCAATCTCTTGCCAAATATTGTTTCTGCCTTCATAATATCTCTCCAATCTACTCCTATCTCTCCACTCACATAGCCATCACTTCAATATAGATTCTCATCACCTCCCTTTCTGTACTATTGAAATAACCTTTAATTGGTTTATTGACCTCAGGTCTTTACCCGCTCAAATCTAATCTCCACTAGGATGCCACTCATTCAGTGTTTTTTTTTTTTTTTCTAAAGCACAAGTCTTTTTTCCTCTTGCTCTTTTTTGTATTTTTAAAAATTATCTGGTTTTCAGTTTGTGGAATAAAATGAGCATTTCCATAACATAGTGCCAGACTGAACTGTTCAAGCAAGGATTTTCAGAGTAGATATCAAGTATGGAATTTCACTTAACCCTATTGCTGGAACCTCTATAATAAACCTAAAATATTCTCTTTCTTTCCTGTTCTCTATATAAACCTTTTCTTTACATTGTCTCTCCTTAGGAACAATCCCTACCTTTGTGCTTGTCAACACAAAGTGTCACTAGCAGATCTATCTTTCTTTTTTTCCATCCACTACTTTAGAAATATGAAAGGTCTTACAGTGGTGTCAACCACTTGAGTTTGAGAAATGGATCCCTGTGGGTTTAGAAAAACACAGACTATCTGTCTTGAAATGTATTTTTATTTATTTTGTTAAACATTTCCCAGTTGTATTTTAATTTGGTCCAGCAATTAAGACTATCGTTGGCAATATGTTCTTTGCTCTGATGTGGAATAGATAGAAAGTTCCTCTAGAAGCCAAGAAGATCTGGCTTCAAATACCTTCTCTGATACATATTGGCTTCATGGCCAAGGGTAAAGTCATTTCCAATGTTCTAGATAATTTTCTGAAATTGTAAATTGGATTAATTTGCCAATTTGCACAGATAAATGGAGTTCCTTCATCTGGGACATCCTTTTTTTAAAATAGTATTTTATTTTTCCAAATACATGCAAAGATAGTTTTCAACATTCTTCTTTGCAAAATCTTGTGTTCTCTCTCCCTTCTTCCCCCTTCCCAAGATAATAATCAATCCAATGTAGGTTAAATATGTGCATTTCTTCTAAACATATTTCCATATTCATAATGCTGTGCAAGAAAAATCAGATCAAAACGATAAATAAAAACAAACAAACAAATAAAAAAAAAAACAACAACAGCAAAGGTGAAAATACTATGCTTTGATCCACATTCAGATCACATATCTCCATAATTCTCTTTTTGGAAGATGGCAGAGTGAAGGCAGATGACTCGCCGAACCTCTTCCCTAAACCGTTTCAAATTCCTTTAAATAATAGCTCTAAACAGATATTAGAGCATCAGAACCCCCCCAAAAGAATGGAGTAGAACATTTTCCAGCCAAAGGCAACTTACAAAGGCAGCAGAAAGAGTCTCACACCCAGTCCTGGCTCAGACCCCAGTATCAATGAGGGGTCTTTGAATCAGCAGCAGTGCTGAAGACTGCTGAACCTCTTGGCCTGGGGTCACCAGGAAAGACTTGGAAGGTCAGCAGAAAGGGTCTGTAGAATGGGTGGGAGTCTGTTGTGCAGTCTCAACACAGCTGGGATCAGCACAACCTCTGTTGGGGCAGCACAAATTAACATAGCCCCAGCCCCGATTCCAGAGGTGTTGCTTGAGTACCTTACAGATACTTACAGATACAGTGTGGTGGGACATTCCTAAGAACTCTAGGGCAGAAAATAGTGCTTGTGGTCAGATTCCTAGAAGGATCTCTGAAAACAGCTGCACAAAACCCTTGAAGGCTGGGACAGTGCACCCTCTACCCTGGAAAGAGAGCCCTGTTTTAATAGAGTTAAAAGCCAAGTAATAGGCTAGGAAAATAAGCAGACAGCAAAAAAAAGGTTTTGACCATAGAAAGTTATATGGTGACAAGGAAGATCAAAACACATACTCAGAAGAGAACAAAGTCAAAGTTCCTACATCCAAAGCCTCCATGAAAAATAAGAATTGGGCTCAGGCTATGGAAAAGCTCAAAAGGGACTTTTAAAATCAAGTAAGAGAGATAGAGGAAAAATTAGAGAAAGAACTGAGTGTGGTGCAAAAAGAAATACAAAAAGCTAGTGAGGAAAAGAATGCCTTAAAAAGCAAATTGGCCAATTGGGAAAGGAGATACAAAAACTCACTGAGGAAAATAATTCCTTAACAAATAGAATTGAGCAAATAGAAGCATTAGTTCTCTCTCTGGATATGAATGGCACTTTCCATCACAAAGATTTGGAATTGGAATACCCTTGAATTGCTACATTGTGGAAAAGAGTCCATCACAGTTGATTATCACAGAATCTTCTTGTTACTGTGTACAATGTTCCCTTCATTCTGTTCACTTCACTTGGCATTGCTTCATTTAGTCTTTCTAGGCTTTTAAAAAATCAGCTTACTTATCATTTCTTATAGAACAATAATATTCCATTACATTCATACACCATAACTTATTCAGCCATTCCACATCTAATGGACCATCCACTGAATTTCCAGTTCCTTGCCACTACAAAAAAAAGCTTTACAAACATGTTTACAAATGTGGGCCCTTTCCCCTCTTTTATGATCTCTTTGGAATACAGACTCAGTAGAGAAATTGCTGGATCAAAGAGTATGCACAGTTTGATAGTCCTTTAAGCCTGATTCCAAATTGTTCTTCAGAATAGTTGAGTCATCTCATAACTCCACCAACAATGCATTAGTGCTGGTACTTCATTTTGCCAGTGAAATCTCAGGTACAATCCTTATCCTTATTTCATGAGGATATTATAGGGAGATAATCATTTTGTTATTAACTGTCCAACTGAACTTAGCCAAAGCCCTAGTGGCCACTTAGTCCTACTCTCAAAAACCTAGGGAAGTTAAATGACTTGCCCAAGGTGATTCAGGTAGTTAGAATCCAAAGCAGGGTCCTCAAACTTGAAAGAATTTTTTCAGTTTGGAAGCAGCTAGCTTGAGCCTCCTTATAAGTAGCCTCATCTCCATCCCATTTGTGCCAAGGAAGAAAGCAGTGGGTTGACATAAATTTATCCCCAGAGTCAAAGTTTCTGGAACTTAAAGACAAAAATAGACAAAAAATCATCCTAAGTAGAGAAAATAAAGTTACTTAAAGGGGGTGAACAATAAAAAAAAAGGAAATCAAGGAAGAAAAAAGTTATAAGCTGGAACAGATGGAAAAGAGATTCATTTCCTGATCATTTGGCAGACACATCTCTGCAAGCCCATACAAGGCATAATAAGGTAAGAAATAATCATTAAAAAAAACACTTTTGTTTCTGTAATTACATTACATTGCAGTCCCTTGTTTGTGATCTGCCTACCTACTCACATAGATCTGGGTAGACCAATATTTTTTTGTACTGGTTTGTTTTCAGTCACTTTTTAGGTGTGTACAATTAGACATGAGGATCATAACCTGAGAGCTGAAAAATGAGTTACTAAGGCATAGATAAGTTAAGTGACTTGCCCAAATCACACAAAAATCCAACTCCTCAATTTCCAAAAACAGTGCTCCTTTTTCTGCATTACCATGCTGCTTTCCATAATAATCTACTCTCTTTTTTTTTCTGAAATGGCATTGAGTAAACAAGCCTTTAAATGTGTGAATTCACATTTGTTAAAAATGGTAAGATAATTAAGGTTTCCCGAACAAAAGCAATAAGTTTACTTTATTAGCATATTGTGTATATTGGACACATCTCAAAAATGTAGTAGAAAAATGAAATGTCTTCACATACACATGTGAGCATGCACTCCTCTCTTCCTCCCCCATCCCAATCTTCTATGGTCTGACACTTTTAGCACAGAACAGGTTTCCATTAAACAGAGATGCATATATTTCTCAGCTGTATCCTGCAACAATAATAATAACAAAATGAAATGAATATTCTTCTCTCCACCTAGTGGAAGGACAATTAAAATGAAACTAAACATTTTAAAGAGTGATGCATTTGAAATTTAGGTCCACATTCTAGTTTTGTCAACTTATCTGTGTGACCTGGGGTCATTTCATCTCTCTGTGACTTAGTTTCCTTGTCCATAAATTTAATGGGGCAGGAGGGTCAAGAGAAAGGG
Organism: Myrmecobius fasciatus; assembly: GCA_023553655.1. Taxonomy (NCBI): domain Eukaryota; kingdom Metazoa; phylum Chordata; class Mammalia; order Dasyuromorphia; family Myrmecobiidae; genus Myrmecobius; species Myrmecobius fasciatus. Next base: position 194,189 of record JAJPUD010001119.1, on the reverse strand, counting down.
GCATTAAATGACAGGGCCCCATCCAACTTTAAATCCATGATCCTAAGATATTGTCATCAGCTATTTCCTGAAAATAAGTACAATGGAGGTAGTTAAGTGGTGCAGTGGATAGAGCACCAGCCCTGAAATCAGGAGTCTCAGTTGCTTAACCTGTCCTACCTGTGTGACCCTGGGCAAGTTATTTAACCCCAATTACCTCAGCAAAATAAATAAATACATGAAAATCAATGTAGAGAAAACTTTGACAATAGTTTTTAAAGAAAGTACAATAGTGAAAAAACAATGTTTTGTCCAATGGTATAGATATATACAAAATAATAGAAACTTAGATTAGAATTAATTTATTTGACTATCACATTAAGACAGGAAGTAAATTTTTTAATTTAGGGAACATATTTCATAGTTAGGTAAAGCTAAATGGTACATTGAATGGGCAGCAAGGTGGCATAGTGGGTAGAGTGCTAAGCCTGAAAATAGGAAGACTGATCATCATGAGTTCAAATACAGTCTCAGACACTTATTTGCTTTGTACTTCTAGGCAAGCCACCCAACCCTATTTGCCCCATTTCCTCAACCACAAAATGATCTAGGAGAAATAAATGGAAAATCACTCCACTATCTTTGCCAAGAAAACCTCAAATTGGCTCATGAAGAGTTGGGCATAACTAAAAAAGACTAAACAACAAAAATTTTATAACCAAGGAATCTGATTCTCAAATGGGATAATGATTTGCCAAATATTATATGGCTAGTAAGTGGCAGAGCTAGAATTTGATACAAGGGATTTGGATACCAAATTTGGCAGTTTTTTCTACTAACCAATGTAGAATTATTAAATATTTTAGAATGAATAGAGCTGTACTAATTAGAGTTGAAAGAAAATGTAAAGCTCATTCAGTATAAACTTATTATTTTATAGATGAAAAATGATGATTTATCTCTATTCTCTCTTCTGAGTTCCAGACCCACATTTCCAACTGACTGTAAGACATCCCTATCAGAATGTCCTACAAGATCCCCAGATTAACATGTTCAACATTGAGCATTGATCCCCCAAAACTCTTGCTCTTCTGGCTTTCCTAGGGCAGTGAAAAGAACATTGGATTGGGCACTAGAAGACTTAAGTTCAAATTCAGACTATCATTTACTGTCTTTATGATCCTAGGCAAGTCATTTAACTCCCATGGCCTTCAGTTTCCATATTTAAATAGATAAAAGGTTTGAACTAATTAATCTTTTAGGTCCTTTGCAACTCTAATTCTGATATTTCTGCAGATGGTGCCATTAACTCAAGTTGCTTTTAATTCTTTCCTCTTTTATATTATAATTAATCACCATGTTGTGTTAATTACATCTCCATGGTATCTGTTTAATGTACCATTTGCTTCTGCCACTCTGGAAAAGGCCCATCTGACAACCTGGGGTATAATCTCCACTCATTTTTTCCCTGTCTTTCATATAAATTTCATATTTCATATTAATCTCCCAGATTAGTTTCCTTTATACACAGATATAGTGCTGTCATTCATCTGTTTAAAGCAATTCAATGATTCTCTATTGCCTCTTAAGTAAACTTTAAATTCCTTTAACAATTATTCAATGCCTCTAGTATTTGCTGCCACCACACTTTATTCTACCTTAAAAGAGTTGTTATTGGGGAAAGAAGACATAAAACAGGTATCCTGAAGTGAGAAGAATGGAAGGGAAGGCAATAATCACATGAAATGATGAAAGGTTAATAGATCAATATATTTATACCAATTTCAGTTCTTTTTTTATTTTTTTTATTTTTTTTATAATTATTTATTAATACTTTTTATTTGCAAAACATATGTATGGGTAATTCCTAAACATTAACCCTTACAAAGCTTTCTGTTACAAATTTTTCCCCCCTACTCCCCACCCCTCCCCTAGATGGCAGGATATCCACTACATGATAATTATGTTAGAATACTTAAGAAATTGAATATATGTATAGTTATTGCATCATTTTTTGTGCAGGAGAAATCGTATCTACAAGAAAGAATAATCCGATAAAGGAAATACAATGCAAGCAAACCTCAATAGAGAACATGAAAATGTTATGTTGTGGTCCACATTTCACATCCCTCTCTCTGGGTGTATATGGCTCTCTTCACCGAACAATTGGAACTGGTTTGAAGCATTTCATTGTTGAAGAGAGTCAT
>JAJPUD010001119.1:147056-187003 GCA_023553655.1 Myrmecobius fasciatus | reverse complement strand
AAAATCTCTTTGGGATATAGGCCCAGTAGAAACACTGCTGGGTCAAAGGGTATGCACTGTTTGATAACTCTTTGAGCATAGCTCCAAATTGCTCTCCAGAATGGTTGGATCCGTTCACAGTTCCACCAACAATGTATCAGTGTCCCAGTTTTCCCACATCCCCTCCAACAGCTATCATTATCATTTCCTGTCATTTTAGCCAATCTGACAGGTGTGTAGTGGTATCTCAGAGTTGTCTTAATTTGCATTTCTCTGATCAATAGTGACTTGGAGCACCTTTTCATGTGACCGGAAATAGTTTCAATTTCTTCGTCTGAAAATTGTCTGTTCATATCTTTTGACCATTTGTCAATTGGAGAATGGCTTGAATTCTTATATATTTGAGTCAATTCTCTATATATTTTAGAAATGAGGCCTTTATCAGAACCTTTGGATGTAAAAATATTTTCCCAGTTTACTGCTACAAAGGAAAGAATTCTTGAGAACCATATTTCTGTTATGGTTATACTTAGAGAGTGCAGGTATAATTTGATTTGATTATGATAATATGAAAAAGAAACTTGAGGTGGAAAGGGGATCATACTGGAAAAAGAGGAAAAAGGAGTTAAAATAAGGGAAATTACTTCTTACGAAGAGGAAAAAATTATTGTAATTGAGGGAAAGAAGAGAAAGGGATGATCATTGTGTGAATCTTATTCTCATCAATTTGGCTCAAAGAGAGAATATCAGACATATTTGGTTTAACAGAGAAACTTGTCTCACATTATAGGGAAGTGTTAGGGAAAAGAGGAAAAAAAGGGGAAGACTAATAGAAGGGAAAACAGTAGTAGGGGAAAAGTGTAAAAAAGGGGGAGGGGCTTTAAAGGGGGAGGACTGTTTGAAGGAGGTGGTCATCAAAAGTAAAATACTGGGGAAGAGGGAAGGAGGAAAGGAAAAAGAAAAGCATAACAGGGTAAATAAGATGGCAGGAAATGCAGAATTAGTTATTTTAACTGTGAATGTGAATGGAATGAACTCTCCCATAAAGCAGAAGTGGATAGAAGACTGGATTAAAAGCCACAATCCAACAATATGCTGTTTACAAGAAACATATTTCAAGCATAATACTACATACAGAGTGAAGGTAAAGGACTGGAGCAGAATCTATTATGCTTCAGATGAACAAAAAAAAGCAGGGGTAGCAATCCTGATCTCAGATCAAGTAAATACAAAGATAGATCTAATTAAAAGTGACAAGGAAGGAAACTATATCTTACTAAAGGGTACCATAGAAAATGAAGCAATATCAATACTAAACATATGCACCAAGTGGTATAGCATGGAAGTTCCTACAGGATAAGTTAAGAGAGATGCAAGAAGAAATAGGCAGCAAAACTATAATAGTGAGGGATCTCAACTTCCCTCTCTCAGAACTAGATAAATCCCACCCCAAAATAAACAAGAAAGAACTTAAGGAAGTAAACAAAATGTTAGAAAAGTTAGGTATGACAGATCTTTGGAGGAAATTAAATGGAGACAGAAAGGGAGTTTGCTTTTTTGTCAGTGGTTCATGGAATTTATACAAAATTTGACCAGGTATTAAGACATAAAACCCTCAAAATCAAATGTAGGAAGGCAGAAAGAGTAAATGCATTTTTTTCAGATCATGATGCAATAAAAATCACATTCAATATTAAGCCAGGAGAAAATAGACCAAAAAGCAAATAATCTCATCCTAAAGAATGAATGGGTGAAACAGCAAATTACAGACACAATTACAAATTTCATCCAAGAGAATGACAATAATGAGACAACATACCAAAATTTATGGGGTGCAGCCAAAGTGGTAATAAGGGGAAATTTTATATCTTTAGATGCTTATTTGCACAAAATAGAGAAAGAGAAGATCAATGAATTGGGTTTACAACTAAAAAAGCTAAAAAAAGGACAAATTAAAAACCCTCAGTTTAATACCAAATTTGAAATTCTGAAAATAAAAGGGGAAATTAATAAAACTGAAAATAAGAAAACTATTGAATTAATAAATAAAACTAAGAATTGATTTTATGAAAAAATCAACAAAATGGATAAACTTTTAGTTAATTTGATTTTTTAAAAAAAGGAAAGAAGAAAATCAAATTGTTTGTCTCAAAAATGAAAAGGCAGAACTTTCCACTAATCATAAGGAAATTACAGCAATAATTAGGAGTTATTTTGCCCAACTAACTGCCAATAAATTTGATAATCTAAAGGAAATGAAGAAATAGCTACAAAAATATAGATTGGCTAGGCTAACAGAAGAGGAAATAAATTATTTAAATAGTCCAATTTTAGAAAAAGAAATAGAACAAGCTATTAATCAACTCCCTAAGAAAAAATCTCCAGGACCAGATGGATTTACAGATGAATTCTACCAAACATTCAAAGAACAACTAATTCCAATATTATTTAAATTATTTGAAAAAATAGGGAAAGAAGGTGTTCTACCAAATTCCTTTTATGACACAGATATGGTGTGATAGCTAAACCAGGTAGAGTGAAAACAGAGAGAAAATTATAGACCAATTCCCTTAATGAATATTAATTCAAAAATATTAAATAAAATATTAGCAACAAGATTACAGAAAGTCATCCCCAACATGATACATTATGACCAAGTAGAATTTATACCAGGAATGCAGGGCTGGTTCAATATTAGGAAAACTATTAGCATAATCAATTAAATCAATAACCAAACAAACAAAAATATTGTGAATATCTCAATAGATGCAGAAAAAGCAGTTGATAAAATCCAACACCCATTCCTATTAAAAACACTAGAGAGTATAGGAATAAATGGACTTTTCCTTAAAATGATCACTAGCATCTATTTAAAACCATCAGAAGCATCATATGTAACGGGGACAAACTAGAACTATTCCCAATGAGATCAAGAGTGAAACAAAGCTGTTCACTATCACCATTACTATTCAATATTGTATTAGAAATGTTAGTTTTGGTAATAAGAGAAGAAAAAGAGACAGAATGAATTAGAGTAGGACATGAGGAAACCAAATTATCACTCTTTGCAGATGATATGATAGTATACTTAGAGAATCCTATAGGATCAGCTAAAAAACTACTAGAAACAATTCACAACTTTGGCAAAGTTTCAGGATACAAAATAAATCCACATAAATCATCAGCATTTTTTATATATATTACCAACAAAGTCCAGCAGCAAGACATACAAAAGAAATTCCATTCAAAATAACTGTCAATAGTACAAAATATTTGGGAATCTGTCTGCCAAGGGAAAGTCAGGATATCAACACAACTACAAGACACTTTTCAGACAAATAAAATCAGATCTTATCAGTTGGAAAAAATGTCAAGGGCTCATGGGTAGGCCAAGCTAATATAATAAAAATGACAATACTACCTAAATTAATCTACTTATTTAGTGCCATACCAATCAAATTACCAAGAAGTTATTTTACAGATCTAGAAAAAATAATAAAGTTCATTTGGAAGAACAAAAGATCAAGAATTTCAAGGGAATTAATGAAAAAAATGCCAATGAAAGTGGCCTAGCTGTGCCAGACCTAAAACTATATTATAAAGCAGCAGTCATCAAAACCATTTGGTACTGGCTAAGAAATAGAGTAATCAATCAGTGGAATAGGTTAGGATGACAAGACAAAATAGTCAATAACTATAGAAATCTAGTGTCTAAGAAACCCAAAGATCCCAGCTTTTGGGATAAAAACTCACTATTTGACAAAAATTGATGGGAAAATTGGAAACTAGTATGGAAGAAATTAGGGCTTGATCCACACTTAACATCACACACCAAGATAAGATCTAAATGGGTTCATGATTTAGACAGAAAGAAATACATATATTATAAATAAATTAGAAGAACATAGGATAGTGTACCTCTCAGATCTATGGAGAAGGAAGGAATTTATATTCAAAAAAGAACTGGAACCCATAATTGAACCCCAGATAGATAATTTTGATTATATTAAGTTAAAAGGTTTTGTACAAACAAAACTAATGCAGACAAGATCAGAAGGGAAGCAATAAATTGGGGAATCATTTTTACATCTAAGGGCTCTGATAAAGACCTCATTTCTAAAATATATAGAGAATTGACTCAAATTTATAAGAATTCAAACCATTCGTCAATTGATAAATGGTCAAAGGATATGAACAATTTTCAGATGAAGAAATTAAAACCATTTCTAATCATATGAGAAGGTACTCTAAATCACTATTGATCAGAGAAATGCAAATTAAGATAACTCTGAGACACCACTACACATCTTTCAGACTGGCTAAGTTGACAGGAAAAGATAAATAACAAATGTTGCAGGGGAGGTGGGAAAACTGGGACACTAATACATTGTTGGTGGAACTGCGAATAGATCTAGTCATTCTGGAGAGCAATTTGGAACTACCTTCAAAAAGTTATCAAAATTTATATACCTTTGATCCAGCAGTGTGTCTACTGGGCTTATAACCCAAAGAGATCTTAAAGGAAGGAAAGGACCCCACATGTGCAAAATGTTTATGGCAGCCCTTTTTTTTTTGTAGTGGCAAGAAATTGGAAACTGAGTGGATGCCCACCAGTGGGAGAATGGCTGAATAAGTTATGATATATGAATATTATGGAATATTATTGTTCTATAAGAAATGATCAGGAGAATGATTTTAGAGAGACTTAAATGAACTGATGCTAAGTGAAATGAGCAGAACCAAGAGATCATTGTACACTGCAATATCAATATTATATGATGATCAATTCTGGTGAACATGACTGTTTCCAGCAATGGGATGATTGATGCCAGTTCCAATGATCTTGTGATGAAGGGAGCCATCTACACCCAGAGAGAGGACTGTGGTAACTGAATGTGGATCATAACATAACATTCTCACTCTTTTTGTTGTTGTTCGCTTTCATTTTGTTTTCTTACTCATTTGCTTTTTTTTTATCTTTTTTTTGTGCAGCCAGAAAATTGTATAAATGTTTATACATATTGGATTTAACATATGTCTTAATGTGTTTAGCATATATTGGATAGCTTGTTATTTAGGGGAGAGGGCAGGGGGGGATTAGGAGAAAATCTGAAACACAAGGTTATGCAAGGGTCAATGTTGTAAAATTATCCATGTATATGCTTTGAGAATAAAAAGCTTTAAAAATTAAAAAAAAAAGGAATGAGATTACAAAGAGAGAAAACCAGTTAGTCTAAAAAGATTTAGCAGAATTTCAGAATCTATTTCCAAAAAGGAAAGAAAAATAATTGTAAAGTTAAGATGAGGAGCACAGACAGGAAACAGGATAATATTGTTAGACAATAGTAAAGCAGATAACATATTACTTGAACCTGGAGGATGTCAGAATCAGGGCAAGTTTTTAACCAAATCAGAAAAAGAATCCTAATCCAGTTCACTAACTGGATCAAAATGAGAATCACACTGACTTAAAGAAACGTGAAGGCTACCATAACATGAATATTCTACTCATCTGCCTTTGATTAAGGCTTTGAGACTTTCTCCCTTGGATTTTACCTGAATTCATTCCACAATAGTTAGCAAATCTCAGCCCACTTTACTTTCCCATTTTTGTGAAACTGAATTCCCAACTCCCTAAAAACAACCCCTACCTCTACATTTCTGTTACTCATGATCTCATCCCTGTACTAAAACTTTCCACCAATAATATTCCAATCCAGATTTTCATCTCTTTTCACGGTGCCTGTTGGAACTCTCTAAAATCAGGAAGTTAGTTATTTCAGCAGCGTCCAACTCTTGGTGATTCCACTTGGAGTTTTCTTGGCAAAGATACTGGAGTGATTTGCCATTTTCTTTGCCAGCTCATTTTACAGATAAAGAAACTGAGGCAAAGAGAGTTAAGTGACTTGCCCAGGGTCATACAACAAGTGCCTGCAGCCAGATTTGAACTCAGGATTTCCTGACTCCAAGCCCAACACTCTATCAATGCAAGTTCAAATTTCATCTCAAAGATTTACCCAGTTGTGTCCCATCAAAAGTCATTTAATCTCTTTGCCTCATTTTACTTACATGTAAAATGGGGCTGATAATAGCACCTACTTCCTAAGGTTGTCTTAAGGATAAAAGAAAAAATATTTGTAAATTGCTTTACAAACCTTTAAGTTAGATAAATATTAATTAGTTAAATTTCTAGCCATCCTTACCGATACTGGTTGCACCTTCTCATATATCACAACTACGTCTCATGTGGTTGTGTCAGAGAAAGAAAGAGAGACAGACAGAGACAGAGAGACACACAGAGAGAGAGACAAAGAGACAGAAAGAGGAGAGAGGGAAGGAGGGAGGGAGAGAGACAGAGACAGACAGAAACTGAGAGAAAGGAAGAGAGAGAAAGAGAGAGAGAGACAGAGAGAGACCGAGAGAGACAGAGAGAGAGATGAAGGGAGGGAAAGAGAGGGAAGGAGGAAGGAGAGAGAGAGAGACAGACAGAGACAGAGACACACAGAGAGAGACAGAGAGACAGAGAGAGGAGAGAGGGAGGGAGAGAGAGAGAGAAAGACAGAGACAGACAGAGACTGAAAGAGAAAAGGGGAGAGAGAGAGAGAGAGAGATGAAGGGAGGGAAAGAGAGGGAAGGAGGAAGGAGGGAGAGAGAGACAGACAGAAAGACAGAGAGAGAGTAAGAGGGAGGAGAGGAGGAAGGGAGGAGGGAGAGATAAAGAAAAAGAGAAAGGGGAGAGAGAGACAGAGAAAGAGACAGAGACAGAGAAAGAGAGACAGAGAAAGAGAAAGAGAGGGAGGGAGGCAAAGAGCGAGAGAGGGAAGGAAGGAGAAGGAAAGGGAGGGAGGGATATAGAGAAAGAGGGAGAGAGAGACAGAGAACGCAAAACAGAGATAGAGACAGAGAGACACAGAAAGAAAAGATAGATAGAGAGAGAGAGAAAAGAGAGACAGAGAGGGACACACACAGAGAGAGATACCCTTTGCTCCCTTTTCCCACTTCCAAGACCTCTCACTCCTATTATTCGGCAACCTCTCCTCCTGCGACTTTCATTTAATTCAAATTACTCCAATCCAGATTCTGGTGACTTACTACTAATATCCACAACATTTTCCCTCCCTTCCTACTATTTTGACTCCTACCTTCATATTAGGGAACTTCAGCATACATAATGATGTTCCCTCAAGTACTCTCTCTACCAATTCCTTAATTTTTTCCCTTTACTTACATCTCTAAGTATTCCTTTGTTTCCTCCAAAATTCAATTTAAGCGATACTTTCTACATGAAATCTTTCCTGATTCTCTTAAAATATTGCCAAATATTTTGGTACTATCAGAAATTCATATGTTCTCTCTATATTTACATATGTTGTCTCCTCTGTTAGAATGTAAACTTCTTGAAGGTAGGTAGGATTGTTTAATTTTTGTCTTTATATCCCTAGTTGCCTGGTATAAAGCAGTTATTTAATAAATGCTTGTTGTTTGATTTTCATTCTATTAAATTTGATTTAGGATTGTTACCTGTCCATTGAATGTAATTTTGGGAAAATGCAGAGAATTCTGTCATCCTTCTGGCCACCAAACTTAGCCCATACCTTTATTGATGCCTGAAATGCCTTTGTAATAGAGGTAGGAGAGTTGATCCTAGTTCAGCTGATGCAATATAACATGTATGGGATAGATAACAAAGATAATTAGTGTATTAAGTCTTAGGTGAAACAAAATGAAGTGTTTCCAGTCTCTTACCTCTTCAAGAAGTATGAAGTTCTTCAGTCATACTTGATATATTTAGAGGACAATTAACTACCGGCTGGTCGCAAAATTGATCATGATCCAGGGACCCTTTAAAAGGTGACATAGTAGATAGAGTACTAGGATTAGAGTCAGTAAGACTCATCTTCCTGAGTTCAAATCTGCCTCAGGCATTTACTAGTTGTGTGATCCTGAACAAGTCATTTAACCCTGTTTGCCTCAGTTTCCTTATCTGTGAAATGAGCTGGAGAAGGAAATGGCAAAGCCCTCCAGTATTTTTGTCAGGAAAACCCCAAATGGGGTCATGAAAAGTAGAACAACTCCACAACAACAAGGCCTGTTTAAAGATAGGACAGACTTCTTAGAAAGTCAATCAAATATGGAGACTTCTGCAAAGTTAAGTATGGATATTTGTTGTTGCTATTGTCGTTCAGTTGTGTCTGACTCTACATAACCCTATAGATGCTTTGTCCATAGTGTTTTCTTGGCAAAATTACTAATAGTTTGATATTTTCTTCTTCACTGTGTCCCCATTTTACAGATGAGGAACTGAAACAAATAAGGGTTAAGAAATTTGCCTAGAGTCACACAGCTAGAAAGTATCTGAGGCCAAATATGTACTAATATCTTCCTGGTTCCAAGCCTGATGCTCTATCTTGTACCACTTAGCTGCCACAATATGATTATGGACTGAACTAAAATGGATTTAATATTAACAGGACAAATAATTATTTTAAAGAGTATATTAAATACTGAAGTCATTCTGATGAAATAGGTAGGAATTTGGAGTTCGTGTAAGTAGATTGTTGAGTCTGTGAAGTTTGTCTTTCCATCTGTATGGTAGCACTTTTGTGAGCCTTATATTGTTACCAAGGAACAGAAATAATGACTGAAGGCCATAATCAGTCACAGAAAACTTTTGCCAACATCAAGAAGAAACAGACGTTTATTCTAGCCAAAGGTCAAGAAAGACCCATAGAGTTGAAGCAAGGCCAGATTTATGAATGCATTTTAAAGTAAGCTAACAGAAAAAAAGAAAGAAAAAAGATCTGAAGACAACTGAGAAAACTATCCAAGTTCTTTTAAGTCTTCTTTAAGACAGGGAAACAAGACTTCAAAGGTTCTTCCATCAGAAGATTAAAAAATAGTCATGATTGCAAGACTTTTCCAGATTTAGGAAGTATTTTCCTCAAAAGAACTCTGTGAGGGAAGCAATACAAATACTGGCAACTCATATCACAGATGAAGAAACTGAGGTTTTGAAAGATACAGTGATTTGTTGAGACTTTCACCACAACAACCACCAATCTAAGCCAGGATTGAAACCCAGATTTCCTAACTCTATTTTCATTATTTTCTGTAAAACCAAGAAGCATCTGGGTATCACAAAGGAGGGAAGATAAGTGTAACCACATGGAAGATTCCATGTTGGCCAGACATGGGGTAGGTGGTTCTAGTTTTTGTCTTCTAACCCTAGGCTTCATAGGATTTTTCTTTTTGCACATAAAGCTGGCCACAGAAGTCCTCACCATAGCCAAGAAAGCAGTAAGGGCATCTTCAGCCTGGTTAAATATGGAAAAGAAGATGAAACATGATTAAAAACCAGTTTTACTTCTTGTAATAGCCAGATGTCCACTGGAGGCCCCAATTCCATGAAGGGCCCATAGCTACAGGGCATAGCATGGGAGAAAGCTGATATAGTCATGACACATAGAAATCTATCTCTGAATTGCCTACCACATACCAGAACCAACAATGACAACTACCAGATTCTCCAGCATCCAAATGACTTCCACCTTCTTAAGCCTGTTATTGATCGTTAAATTACAAAATGAATACCCTGAGCAAATCCTCATCACCTTTCTAGCAAAGTAGAATCAATAATAAATTATAAGGATAAAACATTTCACCACAACAGTTTGAACTAGCTTTCTTCCCATTGCTTACAATTCAGTACAATTTGTTTCTTCCTTCTCAGAAAAATATGAATATTTTGGAAAGGACTAAATTTAGCTGGTCTAGCATAAGCATTCAGCATCCTAAGACAGGAATACACCTTTAAAAAAGCACTACATAGATGTCTGTTATTCATTATCACCATAGCATCCAGTCTAAGTTACTATCAGCAGGAGAAAAAAAAAATAGATCAGTGAAGTTCCATAATGAACCATTTATATTTCTGTTATGATGATGAATCACATTTCCCTTTAATTTTTTTTAAAATTTTATTTTATTTGCAAAACATATGTATGGGTAATTCTTCAACATTAACCCTTACATAGCTTTCTGTTACAGATTTTTCCCCCCAGCTCCCCACCCCTCCCCTAGATATCCAGTACATGTTAATTATGTTAAAATACTTGGCAAATCGAATATATGTATACATATTTCCAAACATCATTGTTGTGCAAGAAAAATCATATCTACATAAAAGACATATCAGATAAAGGAAACACAATGGAAGCAAACATCAATCAAGAGCATGAGAATGTTATGTTGTGGTCCACATCTCACATCCCTCTCTCTGGGTGTATATGGCTTTCTTCACTGAACAATTGGAACTGGTTTGAAACATTTCATCATTGAAGAGAGCCATGTCCATCAGAATTGATCATCATATAGTCTTGTTGTTGCAGTGTATAATGATCTCCTGGTTCTGCTGATTTCACTCAGCATCAGTCCATGCAAGTCTCTCCAGGCCTCTCTAAAATCGTCCTGCTGGTCATTTCTTACAGAGCAATAATATTCCATAACATTCATATACCATAATTTATTCAGCCGTTCTCCGATTGAAGGGCATCTATTAAGTTTCCAGTTTCTAGCCACTACAAAAAGGGCTGCCACAGACATTCTTGCACATGTGGGGCCCTTTCCTTCCTTTAAGATATCTTTGGGATATAAGCCCAATAGAAACACTGCTGGGTCAAAGGGTATGCACAGTTTGATAACTTTTTGAGCATAGTTCCAAATTGCTCTCCAGAGTGGTTGGATCCGTTCACAGCTCCACCAACAATGTATTAGTGTCCCAGTTTTCCCACATCCCCTCCAACATTCGTCATTAACTTTTCCTGTCATTTTAGCCAATCTGACAGGTGTGTAGTGGTACCTCAGGATTGTCTTGATTTGCATTTCTCTGATCAATAGCGATTTGCATTTCCCTTTAAATTAAGATTTTTTTTTGCTTTTATTAGTACCTGTCAGCAAATAATAAAGGTATAGTTCTAATAATAAGTTTTCAATAATTATTTGTTGAATTTTATTATACTGCAATTTGAATTTTGCAAAGACATAAATGCCCTTCTTTCTTGAAAAAGTTATTTACTTATAAGTGATTCACCTGTCTAACATAACCCACAGAAGGCTGCCTGATTAACCTTCCTAAATCACTACTATGATCACATTACTTCATTGTTCAAAAATCTTTAACTTCTTGTACTAAAATCTAAGTTCCTTTGAGTGGCATTTAATGTTCTCACCCATCTGGCTCCAATCAATCTTTCTGACTTTATCTCATACTGGTCATACTGGTTTACCTATTATTCTCTCAATGCCTCCTATACTACCCAACTTCTATACTTTAAATCACAGAGGCAGAGTAGTGGCAGGACAAAAGGCTGTATTTAGAATCACAGGCCTGAATGTAAATCCTAGTTCTGCTTCTTTCTATTTGTGTGTTTTTGGACAGGTCATTTAACCTCTCTCTTTCCTCATCTGTAAAATGAGTGATTTGAATTAGATGTCATTGAATTCCCTTCCAGTTCTACAGAAGTTCTACAATCCTATCAAACTACATAACTGCTTTATACTTCAACCCGAGTCAGGACAACATGAGAGGTACCAGGATCATTACTCTAAAATCACAACCAGAGGGCGCTGTTGTATTGCAACTTAGTTATCTTGTTTGTTTATTCTAACTGAAAGATAGATGAAAACTTTATATGCTATTCCACGTGGGCTTCTGTTGGCCCACGTGATCCTGATGCATGGGTTTTTTTTTTTTTTTTTTCTTTTTCAGACCTCAAATTTAGAGTTACAAGGAACCTTGGAGGCCATTTGGTCCAATGATTTAACAAAAATTGTTGGGAAAAATGATTAGTCTGATAGAAATTAAGTTTAGAACATCACTTTCATATACCAAAAGAAGCTCCAAATGAATGTAGAACTTAGATACCAAATGTTACACTAGGGGAAATTAGGGGAAGAAGGAAGTGATCTTTCAGATAATAAGGACAGGGGAAGAGCTCATAACGAAACAAGTCAAAAAAAGACAAAAAAATTTAGTTGAAAATAAAAGAGAAAATAAAAAATAAAATAAAATAAAAGAGAAACAAGAAGTCAAAAAAAGACAAAACAAAATTTAGTTGAAAATAAAAGAGAAAAAAAGAAAATAAAAGAAACTTTGATAAAGTTTCATATCCAACACATAAAAAGAACTGATTTAAGTTTTTAAGATTAAGAGCCATTCTACAATAATCAAATGGTCAAAAGATAAAAGACAGTTTTCAAAAGAAGTTCAAATTTACCACATTCATATTTTTTATTATTTTTATTAAAAATTTTATTTTCAAAACATATGCATGGATAATTTTTCAACATGAACCTTGTGTTCCAATTTTTTTCCCCTTTCCTGCAACCCTCTCCCCTAGATGGCAAGTTATCTAATATATGTTAAACATGGTAAAATATATGTTAAATCCAATATATGCATACATATTTATACAATTATTTTGCTGCACAAGAAAAATCAAATCAAAAAGGAAAAAATGAGAAAGAAAAATAAAATGCAAGCAAACAACAACAACAAAAAGTAAAAATGCTATGTTGTTATCCACACTCAGTTCCCACAGTCCTCTCTGGTTGTAGATGGCCCTTTTCATCACAAGATCATTGGAAATGCCCTCAATCATCTCGTTGAAGAAAGCCACAACCATCAGAATTGATCATCATATAATCTTGTTGCTGCTATGTACAATATTCTCTTAGTTCTACTCACTTTATTTAGGATGAGTTCATGTAAGTCTCTTCAGGTCTTTCTGAAATCATTGATATACCATAACTTATTCAGCCATTCCCCAATTGATGGGCATGTAGTGGCAGTTCCTTGCCACTATAAAAAGGGCTGCTACAAACTTTTTTGCACATATGGGAGCCTTTCCCTCCTTTAATATCTCTTTGGGATATAAGCCCAGTAGAAACACAAATACAAAATGTATGCACATTTTGGTAGCCCTTTGGGCATAGTTCCAAATTGCTCTCCAGAAGGATTGGATCAATTCACAATTCCACCAACAATGTATTAGTGTCCCAGTTTTCCCACATCCCCTCCAACATTTGTCATTATCTTTTCCTGTCATCTCAGCCAATCTGAGAGGTATATAGTGGTATCTCAGAGTTGTCTTAATTTGCATTTCTCTGATCAATAGTGATTCAGAGCACCTTTTCATATGACTAGAAATGATTTTAATTTCTTCATCTGAAAATTGTCTGTTCATATCCTTTGACCATTTATCAACTGGAAAATGGCCTGAATTGTTATAAATTTGAATCAATTCTCTATATATTTTAGAAATGAGGCCTTTATCAGAATCTTTGAATGTAAAAATGTTTTCCCAGTTTATTGCTTCCATTTTAATCTTGTCTGCATTAGTTTTGTTTGTACAAAAACCTTTTAACTTAATATAAACAACATTATCTATTTTGTGTTCAATAGTGAACTCCAGTTCTTCTTTGCCCACAAACTCCTTCCTTCTCCATAGATCTGAGAGGTAAACTATTACTCTTTATGTCTAAATCATGAACCTATTTTGACCTTATCTTGGTATACAGTGTTAAGTGATGTGGGTCAATGCCTAGTTTCTGCCATACTAGTTTCCAATTTTACCAGCAGTTTTTGTCAAATAGTGAATTTTTATCCTACGATCATTTTTTTAAAAATTCCAAAATCACTAATAACTAGAGAGATGTAAAATAAAGCATCTTTGAGATTCTACCTCATAAACATTAGATTGGCAAAGATAATTAGAAAGAAAAATAATAAATGGAGGGTCTATAGGAAAAGTGATGTTAGTGAAGTTGTGAATTTTTTCAGTAATTCTAAAAAGGAATTTGTAATTATGCCCTCAAAATCACTAAGCTATCTATATCCCAAATCATGTTATTAGCATTAAGTGTACTTACTAGTAATAGTAACATTATTATTGGGTTTATATTCCCAATTGAGACCAAAGAGAGAAGAAAAAGTCCCTTATATACAAAAATATTTATAGTAGTAAGGACATTTTGGTCATTCTCTTCAAATAATTCCAAATTGTATTCCAGAATGGTTTTACCAATTTGTTGTTGTTTGCCCTTAATTTTTTGAAAATGGCCAGTGACATCATAAAATTATAACTTGATGTGTACATGAATTAGATTTAAGTAAGGCTGGGGCAACTAGGTGGTGCAGTGGATAGAGCACCAGCTCTGAAGTCAGGAGGACTGAGTTTAAATCTGGTCTCAGACATTTAACACTTAGCTGAGTAACCCTGGGCAAGTCACTTAACCCGAATTGCCTCATCAAAAATACATTTTTTAAAAAAAAGATTTAAGTAAGGCTGAGTTGTACAAATTCTAAGAGCCTCACTCTTTTTTTTTTTTTGCTTTTTGCTGAGGCAATTGAGGTTAAGTGACTTGCCCAGGGTCACACAGCTAGGGAGCCTCACTCTTTCTTTCAGAGTCTTCAAAGTTCAGGGGCAAGACAAGTCAGGATGACTGTCAAATTGCCCAGAATGCAGTAAATGACCTTGTTATCTTTAATGTCTGTCCAAGCTCTAAGGTCACAGCACCTGTTTCAACTATCATTAGGGTCTTTAGAACAAATTATTTCATCTGCCTGAAACAGTTTTACTGGGGATACAGTCACTAAGCATGCAATTTTGGAGCCGTGGGTAAGAGTACCAATTTACAAGAAACATCTTTTGTCATATTTGCTGAATGAAAGGTGAAACTTCAAGGTTGTGTAGATTTACAATACTCTTTTTGTTGGTGATTTCACATTGTTATTATTATTTTTAAATTTTTCTTTTGAATGTTCTCTGTGTATGTTCTTTGACCATTTACCTATTAGGGGATGGATTTTGATCTTATTCCTATTAAGGACAAGAATTAGACTTATGATTTCATTGATATAGGAAATTAGAGATTGATGTAATTTCTTTTATTAATACAAATTAGCATCTTCCCTGAAATTTATTATTTTAGAGAGATGTCAAGAACACTGAGATGATAAGTGACTTGTCGAAGTCACACAACTAGGACATGTCAGACAAAGGACCTGATCTCAGATTGTTCTGATTTTGGAGCCGATTTTGTATTCACATGTCCATGTCATGTTAGATAACCTGTAGATAACTACAACCTGTTGTAGTGGCCAACCTGTAATGGCAAAGTGAAGTTCCTTACCTGAGAATTACCTATAGCAATGAAAATATAAGTCTAGTCTATATTCCTGTCATTTTTAATATTCAGACCACATCCCTTTTGAATTTATACTAGAATAACTTTAATTTCTTCCATACTGCTTTCCAGTTTTCCAGCAGTTCTTATCATATTCAGAGTTTTTTTTTCTAGATAATTTATGTTTGGGAAATTATCAAATATTAGATTATTAAGATTCATTATTTCTGATCTTGTCTTGTCTGTTCCATTGATCCATCTAATTTTTTAAAACCAGTGTCAAATGGCTTTGATTAAACAATATATATTTATTCAGTTGTTGTTCACCTATTTCAGTCATGTCCAACTCTTTGTGACTGAGATTTTCTGAACAGAAATACTGGAGTGGTTTGTCATTTCCTTCTTCATTTTATTTGACAAATGAGGAAACTGAAGCAAACCAGGTTAAGTGACTTGCTTAAATCCACACAGCTAGTAAGTGTCTGAGGCCAGATTTGAACTCAGGAAGATGTGTCTTTCTGACTTCAAGCCTTGTATTCTATTCATTTTGCCACCTACCTGCCTTTATTGTATTAATATGTTTACTCTGTGTCTAAGATATGATACCTAGCAAAAGCATAGTTGCACACAGATATACTATGGCACAATAAATTGAATGCTGGGCCTGGAGTCACCTTCCTGTATTCAGTGCTAGCCTTAGTCACTTACAGCTGTGCGACCTTGGGAAAGTCACTTAATATTGTTGCTCAGTTGTAAAATGAGCTAGAGAAGGAAATGGCAAACCCTTTCAGTATCTTAGCAAGAAAACTCCAAATGGGGACACAAATTGTCAAACACAACTGAAACAAATGAATGACAAACTATATTGTAAGACATTTGACAATACTTATCCTAAGGCAGAACACTAACATAGATTATTAAATTATTATATTAAATAATGATGTCAGGTTATGTGGAACAGTCATCCAATAAAAGCACTGGACAAAACCTGGCTTTGCTACTTATATATCTTTGATTAGATTATTTAACTTTTCTCTATCTGTAAAATGAAGAAATCAAATTAGATTAGGCATTTTTAACCTGCAGTCCAAGAGTCTGTGGAAGAGTTTATGGGGCACATGGCAGTTGGTGCTAGATGTCTTGTTAAGGTCTAGGATGCTTTAAGTATTGTAATGTAAATGGGTTGTGGACTCCCATATTGGGTGTAGGTGATTAATTTTTAGGGAAGAAGTAAGGAGCAATCCGAGGAATGTTTCATCCGTTTCATCCCTTAGCCAGGCTTTTTTTTTTTTTTTTTTTTAATTGTCCAGCTTATCTTTCAACACCTGGACAACTTTTTAAAGCAGAACAATGTGATTTGAGCTTCTAAATTCGCTCCTCAGGTACCTAGTCCCATCACGTCCGGTCACGCCCTTAAAAAGAGGACACCTCAGAGGCTCTGGCTCCTCCTCTATTCACAGACAAATGAGGAAGCAGCAATAAGGGGAGGCCAGGAAGCTCTCGCCCTGAGAGCTGCTACCTGTTCTGGCCCTCCTGGAATGGGACGAAGCTGTGCCCGCTGCCTCTGGTGTGCGCCGGAAGCCTGTGGTGTGCGGAGGTCGGACTTTGAGTGAGGAGGGGACTTGAATCTGGGGTAAGGAGAGCTAAAGATGCGAAGGGCTAGGGCACAGCCATCCCCCCGATGGGGTATGGACCTTTCTATGGAAGTGCTGTCTTCCGAGGTTCCAGAGATTCTAGCTCAAGTGTGCTGAGGGCAGATGTTCCCTAGAGTAAGAAACAAAAATCCAAGGAGGGAATACGTCCGGGAGAACGAAGCTCGCCTCCCCTCATCCACAATATTCATTTTTTATTTGTGAGAATTAGAACAATGGGAAGGTTTGGGATATGCATTCATATCTCTGGGGGAACTAGAAATACCGGAACCTGGTGGCAAGGGAAGAAGAGTGTTTGAGCCGTTCTTGGGCGGGTGGGATTTCTAGTGGCCCAACCCGTATCCCTGGACCCTCAAGAAGTGAGGATCCTAATTAGGATTTGTGTCTATCTTAAAGGCAGGGATTGCTGGAAGGAGGGAGCGGGAAGTGAAAGAAAACCCAGGTGGAATCTTTTTTGCTTGTTTTGAAAGGAAACGTGTGGAAAAGTACTTGTGGAAACACTCCTAACATTAATCTCCAACGCACAATGCAGCATCTTGGACCTAGAGTTTCTTAAGAGAAGGGGCTGTGCACATCTTTTGCTGCACATCTTACTCCAGGCACACAGAGGTGGTCGGTCTTCCAGTCGCAAACAGTCAGCCTTAGTTGAATCTCTGGGGCCCCACTCTTTGACGCTGACTATTTGTGGAGATTCTAAACCTTGAAAAATTGGGTGGCACCAGGCTGCTAGAATTAGCTTTCAAGCATACCCTGTCTTCTCCGTAGCCCGGTATGATGATTCTGTCTCGACTTCTACCCGGTTTCCTCGTGACTTTTCTTCACTTTGCCAGAGCAGGTAAGTACACTTTAGTAATTAAGCACTTAAGAACTCTTAAGGTTTCAGCCATTGTCCCGACTGAGAGAGCCTTGTCGGTTAGAACCTTGGAGAACCACACTTACCAAAAGTATGGCTAATCATAGGATCTGAAGTTAGAAGACACTTTAAAGATAATTTAATGCAAGCAACTCATTTTACTGAGGAGGAAACTGAGGCCTAATCAGTTTAAGAAACTTGTCTTAGGTCGATGTTGTTTGCCCTTCTTTCTGCAAGAAGGTGATGCCATGAGATGCAAATAAATTGGATTGAATTTGAGTGAAGGACTGTGCAAGATCACCAGCCTTGCTTTCTCCTCTAGAACCATATAGATCCAGGGGCCAGATAAGGGATCAGGTTCACTAGAGATGACCCTGGATGCAGTGGGAGACCTTAGCTTTTTTAAGCTTAAGTCTTTACCTATCCTTAAATCATTGAATGAGTGTTCACTATCAAAGTGAGACCTGTTTTAGGTCATATAAGTAGTAAATAAAGCAAGAATTTAAATCCAGGTTTCCTGACCCTACAATCAGGACTCTACATTATACTCTGACTTGGGTCTCCTATAGTGTAAATCCACTATTAATGAAATGGAAAGAACTCTGAATTTGGAATCAGAGAACATGGGTTATTTTATGTTAGAAAAAGTATGCTTAATATTATTTTTATTCACTCACCAAAATGAACAGATTTTAAATCTAGATACAATAAGGCCAATTATTATATTATTAATGTATATTACATGAAGTCAGTAAAGCTCTTTCAGGTCACATGTTGAAAGCTGTAGCATGAGATTTATAATGTACTTGAGCATAAAAGTATGAAAATAGTATTCTGCCATGTCAGACTCTGTAAGGGGTTAAATAGAATGAATACATTTGTGATCTTGAGGAAAGTTAAAGAAAGTATAACGTAGAAGTGATTGATTTCTAGAAATTGAAGAATTTACCCCCAAAAAATGTCTTTTAAAATGTTCTGGTATTTGGGGGAGTCAATTTTGTGGGGAAAACAAAACAAAAGGAAGTCTTAGAAATTGACACAACAAAGTGCTGAATTGTTGAAGGAGTATAGAAAAAAAAAAGATTGCTTGAAATTTTGAGCCAGATTTGAAGGAGGTCAGAGACTTAGCATGGCAATATAGAAGACTCCCACAGGAGATTAATGCATAAAAATGAGAAGTAATTGGTATATATCTGAGATCTTTGAAGAGCTTCATGATCTTACATAACTAACTGAAACTTCCTGTACAAATCTGAATACTGTCCTTATTTTCAGAATTCAGACTTTAAATTTAACCTTAGCTCTAAATGATCATAGACCAAATACCACACATCATCAACTTCCCAGAGAACACTTTTTTGACTAAAGGATCAAGGAAAGACAACTGAGGTAATCGAATTTTTGTAGAATGAATAAAAGAAAAATGAAGAATTTTCTTTGTAGCTCACCTTTCCTTTTTTTTTCTTTTCCCTACAGAGAAATGCAAAGTCAGCACCCAAAGTCAACATTTTGTAGCAGGACAGCCTTTTGCTCTTTCTTACACAATCGCAGAAGGGAAATACAATCATGGAAATGTGACTGCCTATAAAAATTCTAGCAAAATCCCAATAACTATGGACAGAAATTCCAGAGTCCACCAGTATCTGGATCGAATTTTATTTTTTCCTTTGACATTGGAAGACTCAGGAATATATCAATTTGTTATAAGGTAAGTTTGCAGTTTAAAAGAAAGAAATACATTCAAGTGATGTTTAAATAAAGAAAATGATATTATTAATGCTTTATTCTTATTCTTATTGTCATATGATTGAGTTGTGATCATAAGATCTAGAACTGGAAGTACTAAGAGAGGTCAACTCCTGATTTACAAACTGGTTACATATCTAAGAATTTGTCAGTTTGGCAATTGGAATATACTTTCTGTAGAATCAATGCTATTAATTTTTCCCCCATTTTTTGCTGAGGCAATTGAGGTTAAGTGTCTTGCCCAGGGTCACACAGCTAGGGAATGTTAAGTGTCTGAGGCCAGATTTGAACTTGGATTCCTCCTGACTTCAGGGCTGGTGCTGTATCCACTGTGCCACCTAGCTGCCCCTCATGCTATTAATTTTGATTAAATTCCATTGCAAACTATCTCAAAAGCCAATTTAACTAATAATGTAGCTGTTTTTTGATGCTCATGGTCAGTCAAATCTATGAACATTTATTGAGGCTATGCCAGAACCTACTGGCATATATATAGGCATATATATGGCATAGGTATGGCTTAGGTATAATAAGTACCTTCTTCTGTGCTAAGTGCTGGGGCCACAAAAAAAGAAGCAAAAGACAATCCCTGCCCTCAAGAAACTTACAATCTAATGAAGGAGACAATAAACAAACATGCAGAATATGCATGTATATTGTATATACATGTATGCAGAATAAATAGGAAATAACACAGGAGAGGCACTAAAATTAAGAGAAATTTAAAAGATTTCCTATAAAGATATGATTTTAGTTGTGACTTAAGGAAGATAGAAAAATCAGTAGGTAGAGATGAAAAAGGAAAGCATTCTAGGCATGGAGCAGAGTCAGGGAAAATGCCTTAAAGGCAGGAAGCAGAGTGTCTTATTGATAAAAAAAAAAAAAAAAAAAAAAAAATCAAAGAAGCCAGTGTCACTAAATCAAAGATTGGGGAGTAAAGTGCAGGAAGATGGAAAAAGTAAGAGGGGAGTAGATAATGAAGAAGAGGATTTTTCATCCTGAAGGCAATAGAGAGCTATTGAAGTTGAACTTTGTGCTTTTAGGAAAATCACTTTTTATATTAAAGCTTTTTATTTTTCAAAACATATGCATAGGTAATTCTGCAGCATTTGTCCTTGCAATCTTCCTCCCTCCCCTAGATGGTAAGTAGTCCAATATATGTTAAACAATGTAGAAATATGTTAAATCCAATATATGCATACATATTTATACAATTATCTTGCTGTATAAGAATAATCAAATCAAACCAGAAAAAAAAAATGATGAAGAGAATAAAATGCAAGTAAACAACAACGAAAACAGTGAGCATGCTATGTTGTGAACCACACTCAATTCCCACAGTCTACTTTCTGGGTGTAGATGTCTCTTGATCACAAGACCTTTGGAACTGGTCTGAATCATCTCATTGTTGAAGAGAGCCATGTCGATCAGAATTGATCATCATATAATATTGCTGTTATTATGTACAATGATCTACTAGTTCTGCTCATTTCACTCAGCATCAGTTCATGCAAGTCTCTCCAGGCCTCTCTGAAATCATTCTGCTGGTCGTTTCTTATAGAACAATAATATTCCATAACATTCATGTACCATAATTTATTCAGCCACTCTCCAATTGATGGGCATCCATTCAGTTTCCAGTTTCTAGCCACTACAAAAAGGGCTGCCACAAACATTTTTGCACATGTGGGTCCCTTTCCCTCCTCTAAGATCTCTTTGGGATATAGGCCCAATAGAAACACTGCTGGGTCAAAGGGTATGCACAGTTTGATAACTTTTTGAGCATAGTTCCAAATTGCTCTCCAGAAGGGCTGGATCTGTGCACAGTTCCACCAAAAATATATGATATATTATGTACCAGTTTTCCCCACATCCCCTCCAACATTCGTCATTATCTTTTCCTGTCATCTCAGCCAATCTGAGAGGTGTGTAGTGGTATCTCAGAGTTGTCTTAATTTGCATTTCTCTGATCAATAATAGTTTAGAGCACCTTTTCATATGACTAGAGATGGTTTCAGTTTCTTCATCTGAAAATTGTCTGCTCATATCCTTTGACCATTTATCAATTGGAGAATGGCTTGAATTCTTATAAATTTGGGCCAATTTACATATTTTAGAAATAAGGCCCTTGTCAGAACCCTTAAATGTAAAATTTTTTCCAGTTTATTGCTTCCCTTCTAATCTTGTCTATATTAGTTTTGTTTGTACAAAACCCTTTTTAATTTAATATAATCAAAATTATATATTTTATGATCAATAATGATCCTCCAGTTCTTCTTTGGTCACAAATTTAGCAACATCACTTTAATGGCTGAATGAGAATTTTGGGCAGTATAGGTAGTTTTGAGAATCATTAGCAAGACATAGTAATATTTTCTCAGTTTTCAATCCAGATACTGGGAACTAGTTTTCATTTTGTTAAAGCATAGGCTTTGAAGCAAGGATTTCAATCCCTGTCCCTCATTCAACCTCCTGGAGTGATATTGATAGTAAAGAGAAAGGAGATAAAAGAACTCTATGGACAGGAAGAGGTTCTCCTAACAGTAGGTTTTCACATACTGTGTAATTTTAAGGACTGCCTACTTCCATACAGGGACTTTCAATTCCAGATCAGGAAGAGTCTCCAGATTTTGAGATTTTTTTTTTTTCCACCAGCAGAGTTTTAACCTTTTTTGTTGTTTCAGGACTGTTTTATCAATAGACTGCCACACAATCAGAAGTGTTAGTTTTTCCATTTGATTAACAACTATGAGAGTATTAGCTCTGCTAAGATTGTAGAGGTAGGATTAAGCTCTCTAGCTAATCATCCTATCATATAGACCTGAGACTTTTATCTTTTGAATACCATTTCAATCATGTCATTAATTTTTTAAAGTAGAATTTGAACATTTTATTATTTTGAATAGGAGTAAGATTCATATTCATTCTGTATTTTCTCTACTTGATTACAGAAGACTGGGGGTAGGTAAAGTTTGCTGTACATCTCATGGAGAATTTAGAAAAATAAGAGGAAATTCAACCCCCCCCAAATAGTGCTACTGAATAGCTAATTAACTTTCTAATAACAATGATGATTAAACTCACTTCAGAATCTATTATACCTGTTTCTGTTATTTTTTTCTTCTCATCTGACATTTTTACAAATCACAAACCACCATAGTAGAGAGAAATAGAAATTTCTTCTCTCATTTTTTTTGTCTACATATATTCTTCCTCTCCTTCCTTTTCCCACTTTTACTTCTTTCCCTCTTTCTACCTTTTTTCCTAGTTTTCTTTTTCTTTTCCTCTAATTCATTTTCCCTTTTACTTTTACATGCCAGTATCTCCCTTAAATATATACAAAATGTAATAAATACATTACATAATTTTTATTTTTTGAATACCATTTCAATCATGTCATTAATTTTTTTAAAGTGGAGTTAAACATTTTATTATTTTATTTTTGTTCTTTTTTCTTTTTTGTAGCTTTTTCTTTTTAAATATATGCAAAGATAGTTTTCAACATTCACCCTTGCAAAACCTTATGCTCTAAATTTTTCTCCCTATCTTACCCCATTCTCTCCCCTAAACAGCATGTAATCTGATATATGTTAAGCCTGTATAATTCTTCTATACATGTTTCCACATTTATCATGCTGCACAAGAAAAATCACGAACATAACAAATTCCTTGATTGAGGTTGGTTTGTTTTCAAATATGTGACCACTTAATGATTTCTCTGCTCCACCTCCAAATTAGAGACTGTTGTAATCTATATTAGTGGAGGAAGTTATTAAATCATTAATTCTGACCCTGGTGGAATAATAGTCCATCATTCTTGCATTGATATATGAAGCAACATACTCAGCTCTATGTAACACCATAGGAAGAAAAAATTTTGTATCCTTCATATATATATGTAAACACACATACACATATGTTCATATTACTTATATAAAATATGTATACATATGTCTATGTCTATTAATCACTTTCTTTTTATCTCTGTCTCAGTTGCTGAAGATAACCGAGACTAACATTGAAATACACAGTAGAAATACAAAATACATGGTTACTTTGAGGGGAAAGAAGTAGAAGCTGTGAGATCTGAAAATATTTCTTCTACGAAGTAGTGCTTGACAAACCATCTGGATTCTCAGAAAAGAATATATTTAAAGTGTGAGGGTCAGCCATAGCAAAATCACAGCCACAGCAAAAGTTTTTTTTTTTTTAAATAAAACTCATTTTTAAATAATCCAGCTATGTTTAACGTATGAAATCAATAGCTTAACTAGTCTAGTTTCCTTAATACATATGGTGTAATTGTTTCTTTTGGAACAGCTAGGTAGTATGCGAATAGAATGCCAAGTCTGATGTTAGGAAGACTGAATTCAAGACTGATCTCAGACACTTACTAGCTATGTGACTCTGGATGAGTCTCTTAACTCTGTTTGCCTCAGTTTCCTCATCTGAGCTGGAGAAGGAAATGACAAACCTCCACAGTATCTTTGCCAAGAAAATCCCAAATGAGGTTATGAAGAGTGGGACACAAATGAAAAATGGCATAACAAACAACAATTGTTTTTTTAATGTCCTTTATGTCCTTAAGACAAGGGAAGAGGTAATATGTATGAAGAAAAGTTGGAAGGATAGTTTCACTGGACTAGAGTGTCTTTGAAGGGGGATTAATATTTAGTAGTGCAAAAATAAATTGGGGCCAGATTGTAAGGGACTTTAAATGTCAAATAGAGGAGTTTATATTTGATTCTTGAAATAATGAGAAACTAATGGAATTAATTGAATGAGAACCTAAACATATATTTATACCTTAGGAAAATCCTTTTGGTAGCTATGAGAGAGGAGAGGCTGGAGGCAGAGGGTCCAATTAGGAAGCTTTTGCAATAATTTAGAAGAGAACTGCTGAGAACCCCAAACGGGTGGTAGCTGTGCAACTAAAAACAAAAAAAACGGATGTGAGAGAAGCTGTATGGAGACAAAAATGATAACATTCAGCAACCGACAGACCATGAAGGATAATGGAAAGTGACAAGTTGATTATTTCACAAGGTTGCAAACCTGGAAGACTGGACAGTGATGGTCTCCTTGATAGAAATAGGGAAGATCAGTGGAAGGGTCAGTAGAAGGAATGAAATAAAGATTTCTTTTGAAATTGTGGAGTGTGACGTGTTTTGGGACATCCAGTTCAAAGTATTCATTAGGCAGTTGGTGATGTGGCACTGTAGCTCAAGAGAAAACCAGAACTAGATATATAAATTTTGACTTACCAGTACAAAGATAAACAAATGTATAACCAGAGATAACCCAGAGAAACCAAATGTTGAGAGAGAATAAAAGCTGATCCAGGAAAGAGTTTGCTCATAGTAATGGGGGCTTGATGTTGATGAGTTTGCAAAGAAGACTGATAAAGAATCAGACTGGTAGAAATAAAATCAGGAGAAAAAAAACTATTTCTTGAAAAACACAGAGAAGAGAGTATTTAGGAAGAAAGGATAGTCAAGCACTTTGTGTTTTGCAACAAGGTAAAGAAAGATGAGGATTGGGAGTAGAGGTAAACCATCAGATTTAGCAGTTAAGTGGTCATTAATATTTTTGAAGAAGGCAATTTAGTTGAATGACATCAGAAACCAGTCTATTTCTTTTGGTTAAAGAATTCTTTGTTACAAAAGACAACTGAGCTTGGGTTTTAAAATAGCTTGACCCTAACAGTTATTTGGACAAATACTATGCTGGGTAGCAGAGATGGCCCTGTTGAACAAGAGATCTTTTAAAATTGCAGTGTCTTTTGCATGCTAGATACTGAATAATTACTGATTTATTGACACAGGTGACTGATTCAAGAATTTTATGGTAACTCTGCTGTTTTACTTACAGGGATTTAGGTAGCTGTCAAAATATCTTCGTGAATCTAACTGTTCAAAATAGGAGTAGTGGTTGGTGTGGTGATTCCAACAAAGATCTAGCAGGGCTAGCAGATAATCACAGCCAACAAACATTACATATGGGGACAACTAGCATTCTTACATGCCATATAATTACCTTCCCAGACAATATTTTAAGCCCAATACAGTGGTATAAGGTAAGCATTAATATTCTCATTGTCTTTTTCTTTTTTCCTATAGCTGCTCCATCCTCTTTGCTAGTACGAAATTTAAGTTTTGAGACAGGATTCTTGGGGAGAGTGATTTAAAATCTTAAGATCACAACAGTCATCAAATATCCTTGTCATATTAAGGAATCCCATTTTTACTTATGGTGAGCATTGATAAGACAGTAAGCCTTTAGATGCCCACCTCATTTAAAGTTATTTCTAAGATATAAGAATGTGGAATAATTTCGACAAAATCATTTTGAAGAAAGTTGAAGCAACAAGTGCTCTTTTTATAGATGAATTAGCATTCTATAATAACCACATTTTTCTTCCTTGGAAATTTAAGCATTTTCAAGCAGTGAAAAAAAAATCTCTGAGTCAAGAAACGGGTTTGAATCTTGACATTAACACTTGGGAACTGTGTGATCCTGAGCAACTCACTTAATCTCTGAGTTTCAGCTTCTCTATCTATAAATTGTGAATAATAATAATACATGCACCACTATCTTTCAAAATTATTAAAAGGCAAACACTTTTAAACTACTAAGTTGATCTGTAAATGAGTTATTAATACTTATTAATGGCCAAAATAATTTTATCATTTTGTTAAGTAATTTTTGTCACATCTAACTCTTTGTGACCCCATTCTTGGCAAAGATATTGGAATAGTTTGCTTCTCCATCTAATTTTATAGATGAGGAAATTGGGGCAAACAGGGATAAGAGACTTGCTCAGAGTCACACAATTAATAAGTGTCCAAGGCCAGATTTGTACTCAGGAGAATGAGTCTTCCTGATCCCAAGCACAGAACTATATCTACTACGCCACCTAAGCATCCCTAGGAAACCATATCTAGGTCTTTTAAAAGGACCTTAATAGTCAATGAAACAAGGAAACATATATTTTAACATTAACAATTGTATGGTGATTCGACTGTAAGACAAGGAATATCACATTTTCCAAAGAACTGAGGTTGAAGTCAGTGGAGAAGTACATAGTGGATGAGAGAAGACCATAACATATTATAAATGAGCAATTCCAGAAGAAAAATGACATAACTGATGTCATGATAGAAATAAATGACTGGGGAAGAAAAAGAGTCAGTCACAATGGAAGTGCAGGATAGCTTGTGTGCTAATTAGCAATTAGTTTAGAATAAAATAACATGCTAATTCATATATAATATTTAGTTACTCTCCATGCTATGTTAAGAGACATTAGGGGTAAGGCTGTCAGTACATATGATGTAGTCCTTGTTATAGATTTATGGATATGACCTGAGCAAGAATTACATGGAAAAGATGGATAGAGATTGATGTAATCTTTATCATTCAAGGAAGTTTCTATATCAAGATACATATTAAAGTAAGAAGATATTCTTGTTCCCTTCAGCGATAATACATGGAAAAAGAAAAAGAGGGGAGAAGAGGAATACTAGATAAAAACTATTTCCCCTCCATACACACAAGTATTATGGACAGAATGCCAGGTCTGAAGTCAGGAAGACTTGTCTCTGCCCTCTATTTCTGGTTTCATCTCACTATTTGTATGCACTGTCTATCCACGATAATTGTATTGATGGACAAATGCTATGGGCTATCTTTTCAGTTGTATTAATACAATCTTGACGAGTCACTTTTTCCATAGAATTTTTCCTGTGTGATTGATTAAGGCAAACTCTTTTGGGTGACTATAGATCTTAAGTAGGCAACTCTCAGTATTTTAGTGCTTATGGAATCAACACAATGTCATCTGTAAACCAGAAACATTTAGAAGATCTCACCATTTTTAAGAAATTTCATTCATTTATATTCTGCTATACATCCTCCATGATGGTGGCAGACATTTTGAGTGAACAATGAAAGTTAACTTTGATTGATGATCCTTTAATTATTAATAATGAACCTAGTATATTTATAGGATTATATAAAGGATTATTGAGTAGGACTGCCTTTGGTAAATCTTTCAAAGTTTTTTATATAATTTGGTAGTTGCATTGGAGACATTTTGATAGAAAGGAATCTTTAAAGATTCCTACCAAATCAAAAGCTTATAAATAGTTAATAAACAATAAACACAGTAGGCTTATAATCTTTATGCCTCTCAACGAGTTGTGTGACTATAAAGATGTGGTCTCCTTTTGTGAAAACCTGTGTGTTCCTGTCTCAAGCCTTCATTATTTATATTGGTTATTGTCATTAAAATGTTGTAGATATGCAAAAGTAGATATGTCAGTACTTATTCATATTCTCTCAGTCATCTTTGGAGGCAGTAATTTTCCCCATGTTTTTATTATCCTCCATTCCCTTAGGGACCTTGAGAATGAATCCTCAAGTATCTTTCTTGAGAATAATATCCTCAAAATTATATCCTCTCCAGCACTGTGTCTTACAGGCAAGCACATTTGGCCTAATCCAGCCCTTTTTCCCATCTTCGTTTTTTTTGGTGCCTTTTCACCATCTTATATAAGCACATAAGGGACTGTGATGTTGGATTTCAGTAGTCCTTGATGGTGAAAAGAGTGTGTAACAAAAAACATTGCATGTTTTCGTTTTTCATCTTTTCACGCCCTACTAGTTCCATTCTTAATGTCCTAGGGATAATTTAACTGGTTCTTTTGCCAAGCTTCCTTTATAATTTGTTTTTCACTCCACTGCCCCATCATTTTATGACATGCTACTTTTCATATCTTCTGCTACCTTACTCTATAAAATTTTGACAAAGGAGATCCCATTCTAGACCATTATTGCCTTTGACTACTATATCATTCTCTTTGGCAAGGAAGGCTAAGGTTGCTGGCTGATGTTCTGTCTAGGAACTTTGATTCTCCTTAGTGTGACAAATATTGTCTTTAGGAAATTATAATTGATTTTGATGTTTGCTCTTCCATATACTTTCAATTTTTTCTTTTTTTCAAATTGATTAATAAAGAAGTGTTCCTTCCTCCCCTCCCTCCCAGTTTGCACAGGGTACACAATCTCAATGATGGTATCAACTTTATTTTACAGACAAGAGAATTGAAGCTCAGAGAAACTGATTTGATCAAATCCATAACCTAAGCCATAAATTCTTTTCTGATTTCAAATCTATGACTCTTTTCAATTCCTTAGCACCTTGACTTCAATCTGCCTATTTCTTTTTAAGTTTTAGAATCACAAAGCAGGAAGTGACTCAAAATCATCCCAGTACACTTCTATCGTAGTGGTAGGTATGGAGCACAAGTCTTGTGACTTCAAATTCCATTCTCTTTTCTCAATATCACATTGTCTTTGTTGTTGACTTTCTGCATATTTTGATTCAGTCTGAAACTTCCTTATTATTGTTCAGTCATTTTCAGTCATATCTGACTCTTTGTGATCCCATTTGTGGTTTTCTTGGTGAAGATACTACAGTAGTTTGCCATTTCTATCTCCAGCTTATTCTAACATATGAAAAAACTGAAACAAAAAGGTTGTGACTTGTCTAGGATAAAACTGCCCAGTTAGCCACCCTGCAAATATTCTAGCTGTTCATTCTTGTAGAGCATTCTAAGCTTTAAAGTGATTTAAGTTCACATATCTAACTTGTTAAGATAGACATATACCTATATACCTATTTCCTGTATAGCCTACCTTACTGAAGTAACTTTCTGACTTTTTTGGGGGATTTCCATTCCTACTGTCATCTACACTATTCCCCTTAATCCTTAACACTAATACCTTTTTTTCATTCCTTTTCTATTAGAGGCTACTGATTACATGAAATAAGCTTGAATTTTGAAGCTTTATTGTGTCCTGGTTCTTGATTATATAGGCATCTTCCTCATCAGAGGCAACATGAAGCTTTCTGAGGGTTGTACTAGTATCTCTGTCTTAAGGAAAGAACATCCAATCTTATGTATGAGTGTTCCTTATGGTCAAGAATACTATGTATAATGCTTCTTTTATGTTACCAGCAATTCTTACTGTAATACTAAACACTGAAAGTTATTCAATAAATACTTGCTTACTCAAAATGAATTTTTGTATTTAGGAATGTAAGCCTATTGGAGACAAAGAGAAATATTTTTCTGTGAGATATGATCTCTTTATAAAAAATACATCAGCTGAGAATGCAGGAACATATTTATGCAGAACAAAGCTAACATACATGGGAAAACATTATGATATTTTAAATAGAATTTCCACAACTCTATGTAAGTATAATATAATATGACAGTCATTTTCTTAGTGTTTGCAAATGCTTCTAGTACTTGGGCTTTCCTTTTAGCTTCATGTAAATGACAGGGTATCTGTGTGGTGTTATTTGCCAAAACTTTTTTCTCAGATTTCCAGCAAAATTCAGAAAATTTCCTTGTCAGAAGTCATAAAAGGAATGGGAAGAAGCATTGGATAGTGGAAGGGGAGAGTAAAGGTATCACAGAATTTCAGAATTGGAAGGGTTATTAGCAGTCATCTAGTCCAAACCATAGACAAAAGGGATCCTCACCATAACATACCTCAGAAGTGGTCATCCAGCCCTTTTAAGTAAAGACCTCTAAGGAAGAAGGTCTCACCACCTCTCAAGGCCTATTAAGTTTTGGATGGCTTTGATTGTTTGGAAGTTTTTCTTGATATCTAGCCTAAATCAGCCTCTTTCCAACTTTTATCCATTCTTATTTGTCCTGCCTTCTGTGGCCAATTCAGGGGGAGGGGAAGAGAACGAAGAAGTCTAGTCTCTTTTTCATATGATAGACCTTTAAAAACTTAAAGACAACTCCCTCCTGAGTTTTTTTTTTCTCCTGGCTAAACATGACCATTTCCTTCAACCATTTTCACATGATAAGGCTCTTTTTCAACTTAGTTATCCTCATCTAGATACTCTTTAGCTTACCAGTGTCATATGTAGAACTCCACAGCAGATCCCTTTGGGTTCTGCTTTGTGTCATCTGCAAATCTGATGAACCTTCCATCAATGAATGCCTTTATCAAAGTTATCAATAAAAGTATCTTTTAAAATATGGAGCCAAGCATAGATTCTTAAAATATTATACAAGAGATGTCCTGCCATGTTGACTTTGAACCATATATAATTAGTGACCCTCCAACCAGTTTCATATCCAGTTTTTTATAATTTCTAATTGTCTTATTCATATTACTCCATTTTCTGCACAAAAATAGTATGATATATTTTGCCAAAAGAATTGCTAAAATAGAGTTAAATTATATCCATGGTATTTCTCTTGTTTTCTTTAATAAGTTTGTTTGGCATTATCTATTCTTCAACAAGTATAATCACATCTTTTTGTATCTTCTCCAGTCTTCTTTTCACTGATCCATTCTAGAAGTAGTGAGCTTCTGGAATTTCTCAACCCACACATGCCCTAGCAAAGTTTAGCTGGCTTGCTTCATCTTCCCCTTCAGGGGTCTGGGGTATTTCTGAGAGACAACAGCAGAGCAGCCATTCCAGTGGGTTACTTCCAAATATTAGTTTATTGTTCAATACTTTTTAAGGTTCTTTATGGAAATGTCATTTATGTACCTGTGAATCACTAGAAGAGGTGGTTGTCATTTGTTTTGATAAAACTTGAAAGGTTTTACTATTATCATTATTATTGTTATATCTTGGATCCAACCCCTGTGAAGACAATAGAATTCTTATTTGTGAAGAATACATATAGTTCTGTAATTATCTCTAATTAATCTTTACTGTTGTATTTGGGTCTTTTTAGAGCAACTTTAAAACCAATTGTAGAAGTCTGAGGACTGTCTTAGGGAATTGGCCCAGCCTGACCATCTCTGCAGAGCCAAGAATTTGACCACTTTCTCATCCATCTGTGGATAAGGAAGAAATTTGGCCTCAGCTATTTTTTTTGTATTAATCTTTAGATATCTTTCTATATTTTTGTTGTATGTATGTATATATATAATAGATGCAAATATTTAAATATATACATATACATGAATATATATCTTTGATATATATGTGTATATATACATATATATGTGTCTGTGGATGTGTGTATATGAAGAGGAAAGGAAAAATTAATATTGGATTGTGTAATTTATAACCAACATTTCTTTTTGAATCCATTTGTTTCCTTAGACCTCACCTCTGAAATTTAGGCAGTTTCTGAAAGGCTTAATAGAGTAAGATAATCACTCCCAGCCTCCATCCAAGTCTAAAACAGAAATACAGCTAAGGCCTGCACCCTCATCCCAGGGAGGATGAATCTTTAGTTTTAGCCTCTCCTAATCAAAGTTTTAGGTGACCTGCTTAAAAAAAAAAGGCAGGGGAGGGGGAACAAAACCAGTAAAACCTTGCTTGATGTGGCTTATGTTTTTCTGGCCAACATTGCAAGAGGCAGTGCTCCTTGAATTCCTTGAATATTAGAAAGGAGCATAATCAGCCATATCTGAAAGCCAGCCCTCTTTCCCTAGTTGCAGATTAATCCTGAGGATTAGTCTCACTCCTTAAAGATGAAATAGTAGGGAAGAATTGAGAACAGTTAACCCACTTCCTCATTAAAATGCCCAGTAATCAAAGTTGCCAGAGGAGGACCAATAATCCATCAGACCAATCAGCAGGAAAACACATCTAGATTTAAAGACATTTGTTGGCTTTCTCTCCAGGTCTTTACCACTAATGGAGTCCAGCATAAGACTTCAGGCTAACCATAAGATTCCTTCTAATGCTGTATGCCCCTATTAATAAAGGATGTATCACTCAAAAGAATTGCCTTAGTCTACCCTTTGTCAAATTCAATCCAGGACATGTGTGTATACAAATGCTTAAATATATACAACATATAAACACACTTGTATAATATGCAAATATACATTTATGTATATATGTACATGCATAAATGTAACATGCTAGTTATTTGTAGAATTTATTAACTATTTTTCTCATAGGGATCATTATAATTAAATCCCATTGTAGCCTTTTCTTAATATTCCTTTTTTTAAAATAAGTTTTTCCAGTTTGATTGCTTTTCACTCCACCCATCTCTCTAGTTTCACTAGATATACAACTTATGTCACATGAAAAGCCCAGTTATAATTCCTTCTCTCTTCCCTGCACTTACCTTTTTAATATATCCAAGTCTTATATCCTAACAAGGAACATGATGATTTGGGAGGTATTGGAAGCTGAGATGTAAATTTATGGGTAGGGATTTTTAAGATTCTGAATTTTCTTTAAAGTTTTTGGACATGAATAATTATTTTTTATTTTTCCAACAAGACAAGTATGTCTTTATGGTTGTTTTTTTCCCCCAGTAAAAAATGTAGAAAGAAGGAAAGAACCTGAAATTATCTATCCAAGGAATAATTCCATTGAAGTGCGGCTTGGTAAGTAGAATGAAAAAACACCAAATCATCAACTATAGAGATTAAATAAAAAATAAATGGTGCTGTTATCATTATAACATAGAGCTGTGATGCTGCTGTTCTAAAGAAGAGTAGGGAAGCTTAGTGGTAACAGTGGATAGAGTGCTGGACCTGTAATCAAGAAGGCTTATCTTTTTGAGTTCAAATCTAGCCTCAGACACTTAGCTGTGTGGCCCTGACCAAGTCACTTAATATTGTTTACCACAGTTTCCTCATCTGTAAAATGAACTGGAGAAGGAAATGGCAAACCACTCCAGTATCTTTGCCAAGAAAACTCCACATGGAATCATCAAAATGGACATAACTGAAACAAATGAACAATAATAGGAAAGAATTCTATGGAGATAGAGAGGAAGTTGTGCATTGAGTACAATTTTCCCTAGCACTGACATGAAGCCGTTTATACTGACATTCATTTCATTCAGTAGGATGGAAAAACTTCATGTATGCATTGTTGGTTCACCATGGCTCATGTTTAAGTAAAAATAGATTCCAAGTTCTTCAGAAACTATTTACTTTGTGCTTCAGTAACTAGCTTTTAAAAAGTATTTTTTATCCTGAAAGGGCTTGGTTGAAAAAATCAAGCGGGCTCATGGCCTGTTATTGAATACCTTTTGAAGCCTATATACATTTTCCCAGTTCAGTAGGACATAAAGGTGCCATGGTCTTTGAATTTCTAACTTCATAGTAGAACCCCCAAAAAGGCATTTATCCTCACTTCTCATGACAAAAAACCAAAACAAAACAAAATTACATCTCTTCAGCAAAATGTACCAAATGAATACTTATCCTGCTTCTGGAAAAACTGCTAGGTATGAACTGTGAGTTTCTATCTAATCTTAAAACCTGATAATTCTCATCAGAAGCATCATAATAAAAGGAATAGTCATTGCAAAAGGGTATTTATTAAATACTCACATAAAGGTTCATAAGCTCAGAGCTTTTAAGACTGGAAGGTACTCTAGAGAGCTGTTTGACCTCTTATAATATAAATTCTTAAATGGAGATTTAATGTT
Organism: Myrmecobius fasciatus; assembly: GCA_023553655.1. Classification (NCBI taxonomy): domain Eukaryota; kingdom Metazoa; phylum Chordata; class Mammalia; order Dasyuromorphia; family Myrmecobiidae; genus Myrmecobius; species Myrmecobius fasciatus. The sequence continues at coordinate 153,134 of JAJPUD010001119.1, read as the reverse complement.
AATGAGCAAAGACCTGTAGAGGCAGAATAAATAATAGAAGAATAAAGTGAATAAGTAATGTGTCCATAATAACAATAATTAATATCTACAGAATACTTTAAGATTTGAAAAACACATTTATTTTCCCACCACCACCCCAACAAATCTGTAAAATAACTAGTATAAAGTTTATGAGAGTGTGTCATAAGAATGTTAACTATATTTCATATATATGCTAGAATTTTCCTTTAAAAAGAATCACAAATAATTTGAAAGTAATCCTTACAAAAATTTCCAAGACTATAGCTGATACAAATTTTGTTGAAAGTGAAATTCCAACCTAATTGACATAAATTGGGGAGGGAGAAAGTTGAGTTTAATTGTGGGAAAGTATGTCAGTATGGTTAGAGGAATTTTAATTCTTCAACTCCTTAGTAATTGGAGAAATACAAATTAAAGCAATTCTTATGTTTGACTTCATGCCCGTTCAATTGGCAAAGACAACTGTCAACCAAATCAGAACCTGCCTCTAACCTTTGAATGGCCAGTCAAACAGAGAAGATCAAACACAGGAGAATTAGAGATCAAATAGAAGTTTTATTAATTGTGGAGTGATGAAAACAGCTTGTAAGCAGACACATGTGCTAAAATCCTACCCCTAGTGGAAAGTGGTCCAAGGTAATGAGGAGAGATCTCAGTACTTATAGCTACGGCAAGTCAGTGAGCTATGACCCTGACAATGAGGAATAACAGCAACAATGACACAAGTTTGATTTATAGCAGGGCTTAATGACCAGAACATGGGTACTGCAGGTGCTTGTCTAAACTCAGAGATCACCGGATGCTGATCTGAAACAATTTGGGGATTTTACTATGGCTAAGATCATCCAGAGGGTAAATGCAAAGGGTTGTTGTTGAGCCAAGCTCAGGGCACAGCCTGCTTGCTGGGCCTTAGCTCAGGAAAACAGGATTTCTCCTAATATCTTGACATGACAAAAGAGGAAAGTAGCAAATGTTGAAAAGACTGGGAAAAATAGACACATTTGTGCATTATTAATGGAACTATAAATTGATCCAACTATTCCAGAAAACAATTTAGAACTGGGAACCCAAAATTACTAATCTGTACATACCTTTTGTATGTATGTATGTATGTACACCCCAAAGAGATCAAAGGAAAAAGAAAAGGATCCATATGTACAAAAATATTTATAGCAGATCTTTCTCTGTTAGGCCTGAACTGGAAACAAAGGGGTGCTCACCTATTGGGGTTTGGCTAAACAGATCATAGTATATGAATGGAATTATTGAGCTGTAGAAAATTATATAATGGATAGTTTCAGAGGAAATAGGGAGGATCTCTCTGAATGAATGAAAAGTGAAGCCATCAGAACTAGGAGAATAATATTTGATTAAAAACTCAAAAAACAATGCAATGAAAAACTATGAATCTAGAAGACAGAAAATGAAACATCACTCATTTTCTGCCAAGAAATAATGTACTTAAAAAACAGAAGGCGGCATGTATTTTCACATAAGAACATTTGTTTTGCTGGATTATGGACAGTGGTTTTTTGGTTTGCTTATTTTTTAATTGCTTTATAGGGGATAGTGGATAAAAATCCAGCAGAGTCATGAATCCTTTGGGTTTGGTTTTTTTAATCTCATGTGCTTTCAATTTGCAGGATTTTAAATATTAATTTTTGATCACTCTTGTTTGTAGGTTCTTCTCTTATTCTATAAATATATATAAATTTTTTTAAGTAAACTGAAGTTTGCTTACATGATGATCTGTGATCTTTTGGTCTACTATACTGCTCACAAAACATTTTGGATACTATCAGGAATGAAATTAAAACTCAAAATCAATTATATTTCATTTTGGTTGGTGTTTGCCTTTCTAGTACTTTATCTTATAGAAAAACTTTTTGCCAGCAGTCCAAAGAGTGATTAAAATAAGGGGTTAGCATTGGTATGAAAATAGAACTCCTTTTGTATATCCTCAGCAGTAGAAAGATCAAGCCTAAGCAAATACGATTGACATTTTTAAAATCATAAAAGCACAAACTGTGTCAATTAAAATCATAAAAGCACAAACTGTGTCAACACAAACTTATTGACTAAATTCTAAAGTACTAGAATATGAAGTCTACTTTAGAAAAGAACTTTAGGATTTTAGGAAAATACCCTTTATGTAACAAGTAGAAAATTTTGTGACCTCAGTGGTATGGAGGTTGTAGACAGAAAATCATATATAGATATAGGTAGGTTTAAGGGGGTCATATGATCATGAGTTTAGTGATAGAAGTAAAAGTCTACCTTCTTCTGCTCCTAATTTTATAGATGATGAAATAGGTGTAGCAGTGTGGGGCATCTGTTAGTACATACTTGCTAATTGGATCCCTATGGTGATGACAAATTCAATGTGCTCACGTCCCTACTCCTAAAATTATAGCTTATAAATTTCTACTTATGCTACGTATCTTTATATCTTAGATTTAGATCTGGAAGGAATCTTAGTCCACTTCTACATTTTACAATTAAGAAAACATTTTACAAATGAGACCCAGGGCATTTTGGTGATTTGCACACAGGTAGTAAATGAAAGAATTTGGACCAGACCTGGTCTTCTAAATTAAAATATAGTGCTTTTCCCTCTGCACCAATTTATTTGTTCAATCTTAACTTTTTGAGGTTTATGATAGAAAAGGAAATTCATTCCTTGGTGCCTCTGTCTAAGAGATAGTCTTGGTTTGGGTGGATAGGCCACGGATATAATTCATTTAGGATTTATGATCTGATTTTAAAAACTCAAAAAATACTCTAAGTAGAAAGAAAATAAATTGATTAAATAAAAATCCAACAGAGTCATGAATCCTTTGGATTTGGTTTTTTTATCTCATGTGCTTTCAATTTGCAGGATTTTAAATATTAATTTTTGATCACTCTTGTTTGTAGGTTCTTCTCTTATTGTAGACTGCAATATAAAAGATGGGAAAGAGAATTTAAATCATAGAAGTTGGAAAGTCAACGATACTTTGGTGGATTTTCTTAACTCTAACAGAATCAAAGAAGGAGTTGAGTAAGTATCAGTCTTAAAGAAACTCAAAGATCTTATAAGACAGTTCTTTTAAATATGTCCCCCAAAATGGTCATCTGGCTCAGGGTTTCTTAAATTTTTTTTTACTCACTACCCCTTTTTGCCTGAGGAATTTTATGCAACCTCACATAAATAGATATACTAATCAAATATTTACTGAAAATAAATTGTATTTTTGCAATCCACACATTCAGTAGGGTCACTCTCTCTGTGTGTATATGGCTTTCTTCATCACTGAACAATAGGAAGTGGTTTGAATCACCTCATTGTTGAAGAGAACCATGTCCATCAGAATGGATCATCATATAGTCTTGTTGTTGGTGTGTATAATGATCTCCTGGTTCTGCTCATTTTGCTCAGCATCAGTTCATGCAAGTCTCTCCAGGCCTCTCTGAAATCATCCTGCTGGTCGTCTCTTATAGAACAATAATATTCCATGACATTCATATACCATAATTTATTCAGCCATTCTCCAACTGATGGGCATCCATTTACCTTCCAGTTTCTAACCACTGCAAAAACGGCTGCCATAAACATTCTTGCACACGTGGGTCCCTTTCCCTCCTTTAAGATTTCTTTGGGATATAAGCCCAGTAGAAACACTGCTGGGTCAAAGGGTATGCACAGTTTGATAACTTTTTGAGCATAGTTCCAGATTGCTCTCCAGAATGGTTGGATCTGTTCACAGTTCCACCAAAAATGTATCAGTGTCCCAGTTTTCCCACATCCCCTCCAACATTTGTCATTATTTTTCCCTTTCCCTGTCATCTTAGCCAATCTGACAGGTGTGTAGTGGTATTACAGAGTTGTCTTAATTTGCATTTCTCTGATCAGTAGTGATTTGGAGCACCTTTTCATATGACTAGAAATAGTTTCAATTTCTTCATCTGAAAATTGTCTGTTCATATCTTTTCACCATTTATCAATTGGAGACTGGATTGAATTCTTATATGTTTGAGTCAATTCTCTATATATTTTTAGAAATGAGGCCTTTATCAGAACCTTTGAATGTAAAAATGTTTTCCCAGTTTATTGCTCCCCTTCTAATCTTGTCTGCATTCGTTTTGTTTATACAAAAACTTTTTAACTTGATATAGTCAAAATTATCTATTTTGTGATTAATGATGATCTCTAGTTCTTCTTTGGTCACAAATTACTTCCTCCTCCACAGATCTGAGAGGTAAACCATTCTACATTCTTCTAATTTGTTTATAATATCATTCATTTTGTCTAGATCATGAATCCATTTTGACCTTTTTTTGGTATATGGTGTTAGGGGTGGGTCAATGCCTAGTTTCTTCCATACTAGCTTCCAATTTTTCCAACAGTTTTTGTCAAATAGTGAGCTTTTATCCCAAAAGCTGTGGTCTTTGGGTTTATCAAGCACTACATTACTATAGTCATTGACCATTTTGTTCTGTGAACCTAACCTATTCCACTGATCCACTACTCTGTTTCTTAGCCAGTACCAAATAGTTTTGATGACCACTGCTTTATAATACAGTTTTAGATCTGGTACACCTAGGTTACCCTCATTTGTTTCTTTTTTCATTAATTCCCTTGAAATTCTTGACTTTTTGTTTTTCCAGGTGAATTTTGTTGTTATTTTTTCTAGGTCAGTAAAATAATTTCTTGGAAGTTTCATTGGTATAGCACTAAATAAATAGATTAATTTTAGGTAGTATTGTCATCTTTATTATATTCGCTTGACCTATCCAAGAGCAGTTGATATTTTTCCAGTTGTTTAGATCTGACTTTATTTGAGTGGAAAATGTTTTGTACTTTTGCTCATATACATCCTGACTTTCCCTTGGCAGATATATTCCCAAATATTTTATACTATCAACAGTTAGTTTAAATAGAATTTCTCTTTGTATCTCTTGCTGTTGGATTTTGTTAGTGATGTATAAAAATGCTGATGACTTATGTGGATTTATTCTGTATCCTGCAACTTTGCTAGAGTTGTGGATTAATTGTAATAGTTTTTTAGTTGATTCTCTAGAGTTCTCTAAGTATACCATCATATCATCTCCAAAGAGTGATAATTTGATTTCCTCATGACCAACTCTAATTCCTTTAATCTCTTTTTCTTGTCTTATTGCCAAAGATAGCATTTCTAATACAATATTTAATAGTAATGGTGATAGTGGGCAACCTTACTTCACCCCTGATCTTATTGATGGTTTCAGTTTATCACCGTTACATATAATGCTAGCTGATGGTTTTAAATAGATGCTACACACTATTTTAAGGAAAAGTCCATTTATTCCTATATTCTCTAGTGTTTTTGATAGAAATGGATGTTGGATTTTATCAAATGCTTTTTCTGCATCTATTGAGATAATCATATGTTTTTTGTTAATTTGGTTATTGATATAGTCAATTATGCTAATAATTTTCCCAATATTGAACCATCCCCGTATTCTTGGGATAAATTCTACTAGGTCATGATGTATTATTCTGGGTATGATTTTCTGTAATATCTTTGCTAATATTTTATTTTTTTATTTTATTTGCATAACATATGTGTGGGTAATTCTTCAACAATAACCCTTACATAGCTTTCCATTACAAATTTTCCCCCAACTCCCCACCCCTCCCCTAGATGGCAGGATATCCACTACATGTTAATTATGTTAAAATATTGGCAAATCGAATATATGTATACATATTTCCAAACTTGTCATTGTTGTGCAAGAAAAATCTTATCTACACAAACGATATATCAGATAAAGGAAACACAATGTAAGCAAACATCAATCAAGGAGTATGAGAATGTTATGTTGTGGTCCACATTTCACATCCCTCTCTCTGGGTGTATATGGCTTTCTTCAGTGAACAATTGGAGGTGGTTTGAAACATTTCATTGTTGAAGAGAGCCATGTCCATCAGAATTGATCGTCATATAGTACTGTTGTTGCCGTGTATAATGATCTCCTGGTTCTGCTCATTTCACTCAGCATCAGTTCATGTAAGTCTCTCCAGGCCTCTCTGAAATC
>JAJPUD010001119.1:80128-142056 GCA_023553655.1 Myrmecobius fasciatus | reverse complement strand
GCATCAGTGTCCCAGCCCTCCCACAACCCCTCCAACATTCATCATTAACTTTTCCTGTCATTTTAGCCAATCTGACAGGTGTGAAGTGGTACCTCAGGGTTGTCTTGATTTGCATTTCTCTGATCAATAGTGATTTGGAGCACCTTTTCATATGACTATAAATAGTTTTAATTTCATCCTCTGAAAATTGTCTGTTCATATCCTTTGACCATTTATTGATTGGAGAATGGCTTGAATTTTTATAAATATGAGACAATTCTCTATATATTTTAGAGATGAGACCTTTATCAGAACCCTTAAATGTAAAGATGATTTCCCAGTTTATTGCTTCCCTCCTAATCTTGTCTGCATTGATTTTGTTTGTACAAAAACTTTTTAACTTAATATAGTCAAAGTTATCTATCTGGTTTTCAATTAAGAGTTCCAGTTCTTCTTTGGACATAAATTTATTCCATCTCCATAGGTCTGAGAGGTAAACTATATTACATTCCTCTAATTTACTTATAGTATCACTCTTTATATCCAGATCATGAACCCATTTAGATCTTATCTTGGTATGTGGTGTTAGATGTGGGTCAAGCCCTAATTTCTTCCACACTAGTTTCCAGTTTTCCCAGCAGTTTTTGTCAAATAGTGAATACTTATCCCAAAAGCTGGGGTCTTTGGGTTTATCAAAAACCAAATTGCTATAGTTATTGCCTAGTTTGTCTTATGATTCTATCCTATTCCACTGATCGACTACTCTATTTCTTAGCCAGTACCAAATGGTTTTGATGGCCGCTGCTTTATAATATAGTTTTAGATCTGGTACAGCAAGTCCACCATCGTCAGCCTTTTTTTTCATTAATCCCCTTGAAATTCTTGACCTTTTGTTTTTCCAAATGAACTTTGCTACTATTTTTTCTAGATCTGTAAGATAATTTCTTGGGAGTTTGATTGGTATGGCACTAAATAAGTAAATTAGTTTGGGTAGTATTGTTATTTTTATTATATTCACTCGTCCTACCCATGAGCATTTTAAGTTTTTCCAATTGACTAGGTCTGATTTGATTTGTGTGGAAAGTGTTTTGTAATTTAGTTCATATAGTTCCTGACTATCCCTTGGCAGATAAATTCCCAAATATTTTATACTATCAACAGTTATTTTGAATGGAATTTCTTTTTGTATCTCTTGCTGCTGAACTTTATTGGTAATATATAAAAATGCTGATGATTTATGTGGATTTATTTTGTATCCTGCCACTTTGCTAAAGTTGTGAATTGTTTCTAGTAGTTTTTTAGTTGAGTCTCTAGGGTTCTCTAAGTATACCATCATGTCATCTGCAAAGAGTGATAATTTGGTTTCTTCACTACCTACTCTGATTCCTTTTATCTCTTTTTCTTCTCTTATTGCTAAAGCTAACATTTCTAATACAATATTAAATAGTAATGGTGATAGTGGGCAGCCTTGTTTCACTCCTAATCTTATTGGGAATGGTTCTAGTTTGACTCCATTACATATGATGCTTGCTGAAGGTTTTAAGTAGATACTACTAATCATTTTAAGGAAAAGCCCATTTATTCCTATACTCTCCAGTGTTTTTAATAGGAATGGGTGTTGGATTTTATCAAAGGCTTTTTCTGCATCTATGGAGATAATCATATGGTTTTTATTAATTTGGTTATTAATATAATTGATTATGCTAATAGTTTTCCTAATATTGAACCAGCCCTGCATTCCTGGTATAAATCCTACTTGGTCATGATGTATTATCCTGGGGATGACTTTCTGTAATCTTGTTGCTAAAATCTTATTTAAAATTTTTGCATCAATATTCATTAGGGAAATGGGTCTATAGTTTTCTTTCTCAGTTTTCTCCCTACCTGGTTTAGCTATCAGCACCATATCTGTGTCATAGAAGGAATTTGGTAGTACACCTTCTTTCCCTATTTTTTCGAATAGTTTATATAGTATTGGGATTAATTGTTCTTTGAATGTTTGGTAAAATTCACATGTAAATCCATCTGGTCCTGGAGATTTTTTCTTAGGGAGTTGATTAATAGCTTGTTCTATTTCTTTTTCCCGAAATAGGGCTATTTAAATAATTTATTTCCTCTTCTGTTAATCTGGGCAATCTATATTTTTGTAGATATTCCTCCATTTCATTTACATTATCAAATTTATTGGCATAAAGTTGGGCAAAGAAACTCCTAATTATTACTCTAATTTCCTCTTCATTGGAGGAAAGTTCTCCCTTATGATTTTTGAGACTAATAATTTGATTTTCCTCTTTCCTTTTTCTAATCAAATTAACTAAAGGCTTATCTATTTTGTTGGTTTTTTCATAAAACCAACTCTTACTTTTATTTATTAATTCAATAGTTTTTTTTACTTTCAATTTTATTAATCTCTCCTTTTATTTTTAGGATTTCAAGTTTGGTATTTGATTGGGGTTTTTTTATTTGTTCTTTCTCTAGCTTTTTTAGTTGCAAGCCCAATTCATTGATTTTTTTCCTTTCTCTATTTTATGCAAATAAGCATAAATTAGATGGCATCTAGAGATATAAGCATCTCGAGATATAAAATTTCCCCTTATTACCACTTTGACTGCATCCCACAAATTTTGGTATGTTGTCTCATTATTATCATTCTTTTGGATGAAATTATTAATTGTGTCTGTAATTTGCCGTTTCATCCATTCTTTCTTTAGGGTGAGATTATTTAGTTTCCAATTGCCTTTTGTTCTATTTTCTCCTGGCCTTACATTGCATGTAATTTTTATTGCATCATGATCTGAAAAAAAATGCATTTACTCTTTCTGCCTTCCTACATTTGATTTTAAGGATTTTGTGTCCTAACACATGGTCAGTTTTTGTATAAGTTCCATGAACCACTGAGAAAAAGTAAACTCCTTTCTGTCTCCATTTAATTTCCTCCAAAGATCTATCATACCTAACTTTTCTAACATTTTGTTTACTTCCTTAAATTCTTTGTTATTTATTTTGGGGTGTGATTTATCTAGTTCTCAGAGAAGGAAGTTGAGATGCATCAGTATTATAATTTTGCTGTCTATTTCTTCTTGCATCTTTCTTAACTTCTCCTCTAGGAATTTCCATGCTATACCACTTGGTGCATATATGTTTAATATTGATATTGTTTCATTATCTATGGTACCCTTTAGTAAGATATAGTTTCCTTCTTTGTCTCTTTTAATTAGATCTATCTTTGCTTTTATTTGATCTGAGGTCAGGATTGCTACCCCCTTTTTTTTTTTTCACCTGAAGCATAATAGATTCTGCTCCAGCCCTTTATCTTCACTCAGTATGTAATATTATGCTTTAAATGTATTTCTTGTAAACAGAATATTGTTGGATTCTAGATTTTAATCCAGTCTATTATCCAGTTCTGCTTTATGGGAGAGTTCATTCCATTCACATTCGCAGTTAAAATAACTAATTCTGTATTTCCTGCCATCTTATTTACCCTAGGTTATGCTTTTCCCTTTCCTAACCCCTTTCCCTTCTCCCCAGTATTTTGCTTTTGATGACCACCTCTCTCAAACAGTCCTTCCCCTTTAGAGTCCCACACCCTTTTTTTTTACAGCTTTTTCCTAATTCTTTTTTTTACACCTTTTTTACACCTTTTTCCTAATTCTTTTCTTAATTCTTCTGTTTTCCCCTCTATTAGTTTTTCCCTTTCTTTTCCCCCTTTTCCCCCTTTCCCTCCTATTTCCACATAAGATAGGACAAGTTTCTTTGTGATACCAAATACGTCTATTATTCTATTATTCTTTCAGAGCCAAATCTCTCTTATTGTCCTCAAATATAATAAGTTTTCTTTGCCTCTACATGTGATGTAATTTCCCTTATTTTACCTTTTTCCTCTTTTTCCAGTGTTATCACCTTTTCTACCTCTAATTTCTTTTTTCATGTTATCATAATATCATAATAATCATAATGTCATAATAAAATCAACCCTCATTCTCTAAGTATGTCCATAACACAAATATAGTTCTCAAGAGTTTTTTTTTTTTCTTTTTACCTCTTAATGTTTCTCTTGAGTTCTATGTTTGGAGATCAAATTTTTTGTTCAGTTCTGGTCTTTTCATTAGAAATAGGTGAAATTTACCTATATCATTGAATGTGCATCTTTCCTGAAAGATAATGTTCATTTTAGCTGGATTGCTCATTCTTGGCTATAATCCTAGTTCCTTTGCTTTTCAGAATATTGGATTCCAGGCCCTTTGATCCTTTAAGGTGGAAGCTGCTAGGTCCTGGGGAATCCTAATTGTGGCTCCTCAGTATTTAAATTGTTTCTTTCTGGCTTCTCATAAGTTCTGAAATTTAGCCACTTCATTCCTGGGGGATTTAATTTTGGGGTTTCTTTCAGGAGGTGATCGGTGGATTGTTTCAATAGTTATTTTGCCTTCTGATTCTAAAATATCAGGGTAGTTTTCTTTCATGATTTCCTGGAAGATAGTGTCTAGGTACTTTTTTTTTCCCATCATGGCTTTCAGGAAGCCCTATAATCCTTAGATTGTCTCTCCTAGAACTGTTTTCCAGCTCAGTTGTTTTTCCTAGGAGATATTTCACATTTTCTTCTATCTTTTCATTTTTTTTTTTGTTTTTGTTTGACTGATTCTTGAAGTCTTGTTGAGTCATTCACTTCCATTTGTTCAATTCTAATTTTTTTTTTGCTTTTTGCTGAGGCAATTGAGGTTAAATGACTTGCCTGGGGTCACACAGCTAGGGCATGTTAAGTGTCTGAGATCAGATTTGAACTCTGGTCCTCCTGACTTCAGGGCTGGTGCTCTATCCACTGTGCTACCTAGCTGCCCCTCAATTCTAATTTTTAATGTCTTATTTTCTTCAGTTACTGTTTTTTGCTCCTTTTTTTTAATTGACCAAATACTTTTTTTTTTGTTTGTTGCATTCTTTTTCAATTTTTTTGCAATGATCTCATTTTGTTTCCCCATATTTCTTCTAACTCTCTTTTAAGATCCTTTATGCAGTATTCAAAGAAAGCCTTGTGACATGGGGTCCAGTTTATGTCTCTCTTTGGGGCTTTTTCTGGAGTTGTTTTACTTTTAGGGACTTCAGGATTTGAGGTCTGCTCTTTCCCCTCTCCATAAAAGCTGTCTATGGTGAGAGTTCTTTTTGGTTTTTTATTCATTTTTTTAAAGGTGTGAGATTTGTTCAAGGCAAAGGACAGACAGCTGCTTTAATTTGTCCTGGGGCAGTTCTGCTGATTGATTGCTTTAGGGTGCTGTGTAATGGCAGTTAGGTCCCGGGCTCTTCAGGGGTTCAGTGATTCACAATCTACTCCCTACAAAAGGCAGATCTGCCAAACCACCTGCTTACAATCAGGACAGATTGGCCCAAGAAGTCCACAGAAGGCTCCCAGGTGTGTGAAAGTCACAATGCTCCCACTCCTGCTCCAGCTCCTTGCCCTGGTCTCCCTGTGCTGCTGTCTGGGTTCGGCAGACCACCCCCCTGCTCAATAAATACAGACCTGTTTTGAAGTTCTTCCAGGATTTGTTGTTTTAGAAATGTGTTGTCTTCCAGATATTGTGGATTCTTTGACTTCAAAACCAGTCTAGAGGCTTCATCTGCTGTTAGTTTGAGGGAAGGTTAGAGCATCTGTATTAATTCATCACTTTCCTAAATCTAGACACTCAACAAAACAATAAATCAAACCTTGATTTATAGCATGTACTGATTCCTGAAGTGAAAAATATTCACATTTAAAATTTAACAATTGCCTCTAATGAACCAATATGATCTGTCTGCATTACAGCCTTGGTTAAGATACTGAATTTTCTAGCCAAAGCAATTTTCTACAATTGTCTCCTAAGTTCATATAGAATCCTAAGATCAGAACTCTTAAACTGCAATGCATCCCTGAAGCCCAGAGGGCAGATGATTGCCCTCTAAGTAGTAAGGGTAAAGGTGAGTGCTCTGACTCCAGGATTTTTCTCCTGGGGGGATATAATCTATTTATATTATATATAACATAATATAATTAATATATTATATATGGTCTATTTATATCACTTGCAGGATATAATCTACTACTTAGATAGGGTTCACTCTCAAAGTCACATGTTTGCTAAGCATTGAAATGCAAATATAAAAAGGATAATGTTTCCTCAATTACACAAATATTTAAAATAAAATTTGCTCTATCTTTTCACAGATCAAATATTTCTTGTGGGGAAAAATACATTTTCTATACTGTAAATATCAGCTTCTCCGAGGTGAGACAAGAAGATTATGGCCGTCCCTTTATATGTATATCTGGATCAGCAGCAGCATTTATTATGCTCAAACATCCAGGTAACATGCTAAAATGATAGGTGCAATTTAGTACATGCAGAGTTAATTTTTAAAAAGGAAATTGATATGACAGAAATGTGATCAAATGTTTCAAGTTGCTTTTTTTAAAAAATTGTGTGTTTTATTTTTAACATGAAATAAAACAAGTATTTACACAACAGTAGAATAAAAAAGATGATTGCATGTGAAACTAATCTATAAGCAAGCATTAATCTATAAGCAAGAGTAGAATTTTTTTTTTTTTTTTGCTTAGGCAATTGGGGTTAAGTGACTTGCCCAGGGTCACACAGCTAGGGAATGTTAAGTGTCTGAGACCAGATTTGAACTCAGGTCCTCCTGACTTCAGGGCTGGTGCTCTAACCACTACGCCACCTAGCTGCCCCAAGAGTAGAATTTTTAAAAGAAAGATGATTGCACATTAAACTAATCCATTATGTACAACTTGTTGTTCCTTTTAAATATATAATAAAGTTATCATGTAAATTTCTTTCCCCCCCTTTTTTTTTCTTCTTTTCTCTTCCCCCTTCCCATCCCACTCTAGAGGTGGCTACCATTAGACACAAATATCAACAGTGTAAGAAATAGTAAAAGCTGGGAATATAGTTGCTGACAGGGTTTCTGGATTCTGTCATAATACTGATGTTTGTTTCTTGAAAAGAATTCAAGTTATAGTAAATATTTGCTTACTACCATGAATTGCATCTGTCATCTACAGTCTATAAAATGTGATTAACTTTTTAGGTTTGCAATATTTTTTTTTCTTTAGTTAGTGATAAAAGTAATTAGAATCTGTGCTCAAATTCTCTTTAGTGTAACTATTCAAAAAATTTCCTGTAGCTGTTTAGCTCAGTTGGTTAGAATTCTTTTGGTCTATGTCTGCTCCCAGACTGTCCTTCCACCTATTCATTTCTACATGTGCAGAATCTTTTTCTGTTTCTCCTCTTTTATAGACTCATCCTTTGTTAAGAGTTGGATGTTGTCCTGGAGAGAATTATTTTATTAATGAAGAAAATGAAATCATGAGAGACTTTCCTCTATTTCTCTGCTCTTTTCTCTCATCCCTTCTCTCTTCCCTTCTCCTCTCCTCCTCTTTCCCTTTTTCTCTCTTCTGTATATATCAAGGACAGTTAGGTGGTTCAATAGATTAAATGCTGGGCCTGGAATGGGGAAGACTCATCTTTCTGAGTTCAAATCTGGCCTCAGACAATTACTGGCTTTGTGACCACAGGCAAGTCACTTAACTCAGTTCTTCATCTATAAAATGAATTGAAGAAGGAAATGGCAAATAACTCCAGTATCTTTGCCAAGAAAATCCTAACTGGGTCATGAAAAGTCAGACAAGTCTGAACAACAACTGTATATACCAAACACCTTATATATACAAAACAATTGGGAGAGGATCAAGTTCATTTGGAAAATCTGGAAAGGCTTTATGTGATAAATGGTCTTTGAACTGAGCTTTGGAAAGAGTCTAAGAGAGAGAAATGAGGAGGGAGCCCATTTTGGGCATGGGCTACAAGCAATGAGAGAGAAAATGGAATGACAAATGTCAGGACAGCAAAAAGTCCAATTTGGCTAAATTGCAAACTGCATAAAAGGAAATAATATATAATAAGCATGGACAAATAGTTGTGAAGTCACTGAGTCAAGTTGTGAAAGATTTTAAACACCAAAAAAAAAAAAAAGAACTTATATTTTATTCAGAGGTAATAGAGAACCATTGGAGTTTATTGAGCAGGGTTTCATTCCCTGGGATTATCTACCCTAACTATGGCTTGTTCCTTTTTATCTTGTTCAGTTAGTGGGAAAAATATTCCTTAGTTAATTGTTAAGGCTGCTTCTTGCCTGAGATACAATATTAAGCTTCTTCATTTCTTGTTCTATTTTTTTTTAGTTTAATCTCTCTAGTGGCCATTAATTTTCAGTGACTGGTGCCATATATATATGTCTCTCTCTCTCTCTCTCTCTCTCTCTCTCTCTCTCTCTCTTTCACTCTCTCTCTCTCTCTCTCTCTCTCTATATATATATATATATACACATATATATATATATATATATATATATATATATATATATATATATATATCTGGAGCTCTTGGCCAATCATTTTTAGTCAAAACCAGTTATGAAGTCTATATTCCCTTTTGGATCTACTTTCTGGGTTCCGATTTCCTAAAATTCATCTCCCTTTTTTAACTGATTTTCAGGGCAGAGGTGCTAAAGAATGATTCAGGTTGCCAATGCCTTGTATTCCATTGGGCTTTGTTTCCTGACTTTTCATTCAAATGCCTCTCAGAAAATGGTCTGTTAATGTCCTGTCATTCAAAAATCTATAACGAGGGGCAGCTAGTTGGTGCAGTGGATAGAGCACCAGCCCTGAAGTCAGGAGGACCTGAGTTCAAATCTGGCTCAAACACTTAACTAGCTATGTGATCCTGGGCAAGTCACTTAACCCCAATTGCCTCAGGAAAAAAAAATGATGACACAATAATTCTTTCAGACTTGAAAATGATCAGAAATAATTTCCATTGGGAAATGATATGAATATGTGCCGATCCATCCACTCTCTTGCCTGGTCCCCCTCATAAATCCCAACATGCATTTTGCAAGATGGCCAATCAGAAAGAATGGTAGAAGTGAAAGAGCATTGCAGTAGAAGTCTTTAAACTTAGATTTATTTCCAGATTTTTCCTATCGAAACATTAATGAAAGGAGGGAAAAATTAGGAAATATGGGGGTAAATGAATCAGTTCCAGTTTGCAATTTTAGGAAGAAGAAAATAGTCTGCTTAGCACTGAGTCCATGGGTCCTCTCCTCTTCTCTTTTCCTCTCCTCTCGTCTCCTCTCGTCTCCTCTCGTCTCCTCTCGTCTCCTCTCCTCTCCTCTCCTCTCCTCTCCTCTCCTCTCCTCTCCTCTCCTTTTTTCTTCTCTCTTGTCTTCTCCTCTCCTCTTCTTACCTCTTCTCTCTTCTCTTCTTCTCTTTTCTCTCCATTTCTTTCCTCTTCTCTTTTCTTCTCTCCTCTCCTCTTCTTTTTCCTTTTTTTACTTTTCTTTCCTTTGAAATCTTTTTACAAGATAGAGTAACTTCTGAATCTTCACTCTAGTAATTTTCTCTTCCTTTTCTACCATACTACCATTCATTTACCACACATAACCATTCTCTCAAGGGGGGAAGAGAATAAAAACCTTATTAGAGTCATATGAAGTTTTATAGTTTGTCAGAGGAAATAGTCAATTACCAAGTATTTCTTGAGGATTTATAATATGCCAAATAATTTCCCTGTGTTTAGTTGTTGTTATTTTTAACAGTAGATGTTTAAATCAAACAGATAATTTCAGGTATGTAACTCTTCCTAGTTAAAGAATATTTCACAGTTAATGACAGAGGAGACAGTGTGGTGTAGAAGTCAGCTTTAAAGTCAGGAAAATTAAAAAAAAAAGATTTCAAATATGAACAGGTATTGTCTGATATATAAGCTCTTATGAATTCCTTGACTAAACCTCTGGGAGATATTTCCATTACTGGTTTTGAATTATTGGAGAAGAATTTAAAGCCACTATAGTAGAAGTTGACCGTGACCAGCTTTTCTTTTCTGTCTCCAGTCCCCACCAAAATGCCTTTTGCAAAGGAAAAACATTTTTCATAATGTTTTTCAAAATTTTGATACCATTTCTTGGTTTCATATTTAAAAATTTTTTGAAATATAATACTTATCATCCTACAGATTTTAAGAAGCCATATTTTGTGATTTAATAGGGATCACTTTTAAATAAATTCTACAATTCTTTTTGTGTATTTTGATCTTTTTCCTTTTTGTATAGCTCCAGATGTTCAAGGATACCTAATAGGAGGGACCATTGTTCTACTGTGTGTGATTATGGTTGTTATATGCACCTACCATATTGTCAAAGTTGACATTGTACTTTGGTATCGAAGCACCTTTTATTCTACTTTGAATCAAGAAGGTAGGTTTAGGTGATTAAAGGAAAACTATCTTGTCATCGTGTCTTTTTTTTCCCCATTCTGAACCTGTGATTTCATTGGTAAAGAGTGAAAGTGAGGATATTCCTTTCAGATTGAGAATTCTTACAATTTATAGACTGAAGAGTTGTCTAAAGCACAGAGAAATTAAGTGATTTATTCAATTACATAGCCAGTCTGTGTCAGAGGCAGTTTTGAATCTAGGTCATCTTGGTTCTGAGACAATTCTTCACCAAGTATCAAATAATCAATAATTGAATCATCCATCAAAATATCCTTTTAGCCATTCTCAATCTTGGTAGAAAGCAAAAACAATTACATGTCATAGTGGATAGGAATCATTACTTTAAGGAAGTTATGTGATTGTAGGCAAGGTTAAATAACTTTTTTTGCCTCAATTTCCTCAACTGCAAAGCACACAGAGTTGTATTGGCACAGTTTCTGGCACATAGTAGGTGCTATACAAATGCTTATTCCCTTAATTTCCCTCTAAATAAATACATTCGGATAAGACTTGACTAGATAACATACTTGACTCAGTTGTTTTGCTGGTGAGACTCAGAGCAATGGTATCCTACAAGCCTTTTTTTTTTTTTTTTTTTTTTTTTTTTTTGCTTTTTGCTGAGGCAGTTGGGGTTAAGTGACTTGTCTAGAGTCATACAGCTAGGAAGTGTCTGAGACCAGATTTGAACTCAGGTCCTCCTGACTTCAAGGCTGGTGCTCTATCCACTGCGCCACCTAGCTGCCCCTAAGACTTATTCTTTTAAACATTCAATTCCATTAGTCTTTCACTTCTTCCTTTGTTTCTTACTACTAAAGGCTTCCATCCTCTTCCTTTTTCATGGTCTTTGAACCTTGTGAGTTATGGAGATTGTAGAGAATACCATATGAGTAAGGGAATTAGTTTAGCTATCTTCAGTACAGAATGAGTTGGAAAGTATTTGTCTAGAGTAGGGGTGACAAAATAAAATAGAAATGAAAGCTGCCAAACTCTCCATGAGGCAGATGCACAATGTATAAAGTGCTGGGCCTGGAGTAAAGAAGACTCATCTTCCTAAGTTTAAATCTGGGCTCAGACATTTACTAGTAGTATGACTGAGCAAGTCACTTAATCCTGTTTGTTTCAGTTTCCTCATCTGTAAAATAAACTTATTAAGGAAATGGCAAACCACTCCAATATCTTGGCCAAGAAAACCCCAAAAAAGGAAGACACTGAAAATGACCGAACAACTAGGATTCTACAAAAGAATTCTACATAAGGATCCTTGCAGGCATTATGTTGACTTAGGAAATAACACATTAACATTATAGATGTTCTATTGTATTTTCATTTTATTTTGTTAAAAATTTCTCAGTTACCTTCATCTAATTCCTACTTTTTCTCTCTATGGTGCAGACCACAGACAGCATGTTGGCTTCTCCGTTCCAGAGGTTTATATTGAAAAAGAATGGAGGAGAAATCTCCTGATAAGCAGTTTTTTCATGATCAATAGTAGTCTATTGCAAGGATGTGCTGGAATCAGCTCAGTCTGGCTCATGAAAGCAGATTGTTAAGTTTTGAATGTAATCATTTACACCTTCGAAATCAGCAGATTACAAATCAGGATTTGATTTATCATTTTGTTGATTTCTAGACTTTAAAAAATTATAGAGAAAATATTAATAAGGCAGATAAAATTTGGTCTTTGAACCTTGTGAGGTATGGAGATTGTAGAGGATACCATATGAGAAAGGGAATTAGTAGGGTGAGTTGAAAAGTATTGGTCTAGAGTAGTGGCTATACTTTTTTTTTTCCTAGAGAGCTAGTTGTTGTTGTTGTTTTAACATTTACTAGTATACTTCTACCTACGGGGCACTAAAAACTTAGTTTACAAATAGCTTAGCTAAAATAAATCACTTACTCTCTTTAGGTTTCAGCTTTGTTATCTTTCAGACATTTTTCAGTGACTCTTTGTGACACTGTTGGGTTTTCTTGGCAAAGGTACTACAGTGATTTACCATTTCCTTCTCCAGGTCATTTTACATATGAGAAAACTGAGACAAACAAGTCTAAGTGACTTGTCCAAGATCACACAGTTAATAATATTTGAACTTAGGAGGGAGCAGTCTTCCTGACTTTAGACCCTGTTCTCTAACCACTGCACCCCCAGATGCTCCAGGCATCAGTCTTCTCACTTGTAAAATGAGGGAGTTGGACATGAGCTATAAAGTTCCTGCCAGTTCCAAACCTATGATTTTATAACTAAGTAGGGGATAAGAGAAAGGGGGAGGGGTACAGGGTATAGGTGTTGTGCCACAGTTCCCCTGTCTCAGTTTCCCCTCAATTGTTTTGTCTGTTTCCCAATTGTTCTGCCTCAATAGCAAACCCTCCCCCACTTTCTGAACATCAGGACTGAGATAATTGGGGTTGGAATGCCACTGGCATTCCAGAGTCATAAAACCTCCAGATGGCCCATCTCAAACACCTGGACATACCCCTTATCTTTATGGCCCCAGACTCAGTGTCTCCTATCTTCTTCTATAACTTATCAGAATTTATGATCCTTCCTCCATAACCCCCACCTGTCAGAACTGAATTTATAGTCCTTTCCTGGAACTCCAATCCCCTCAGGCCTCTGCCTCACCTGCCTTTGTTTTCCCTGAGCACCAGAACCCTGTAAGAATCCTTGGAGCCCCTCACTAGGCTGCTGGATACATTGAGATCCAGATGACTGGCTAATACGGCTGCTGGTCTAAACTCTCCATGGACTGGATGCTTTGAGACAAAAGTTTCATTCAGTCCCATCCATAGCTATGGATTCTAAACTCTCCACCACTATCAATAAAATGTTAATAATCTCTAATACTGCCTCAGTTTCTGCGAGTATTACGTTTGGAGGCCCCTGTGAGATATGAGATCTGGGGCCAGTATTGGAGATTAGAGACCAATGGGTCTCCTCTTGGATCCCTGAGGCAGCTGGATTTGGGCTCTTTGTTTAGGGAAGGCCGGCCCTCTGGCTTGTTCCAGAGTCCCATGAAGAGAGAGCAGCTTTAGCCACAGCAAGAGCTCATGGTGGACACCTCCATCTGGCCAAAGGAGAGTCTTATATAAAACCCCTGCAGGGTTAAGTTCTGTCTGTGTTTGTGTTTTGCTAGCATTTCTGTGGTCCCCAGAAATATGAAAATTAAATATATATGCTGATGAGCTATGAATATATATTATTTTTCAATAATCTGGGAAATGCCAATGGGACATCATGTGGCACTATCTGGTTCTGGGTGCCTTCAGGCACAAATCTGGGTGCTTTTTTAGGGCACTATCCGGTTCTGGGTGCCTTCGAGCACATCTGGGTGCCTGTTGGCACAAATCTGGATATCTTAGGACACAAATCTGGGTTCTGGGTATTTTTTACATCTGGGCATTCTCTGTAAAGGCAGAGAGCTCACCAGACTGGAACTTGGGAGCCTATTTGAAAGGCTCAATTTGAATTCCTGAAAGGGAGAGAGAAAAAAAAACTGCCCTCTCCTCTCACAGCATTCCTGAATAGCAGGAGTTTGTGCCTACCTTGGATGTGTTAACTGTTGTGTCTGTGTGGTCAGTGTTTATGACTTATCTGTTTTGTTGATTTAAGGAGCTCTGATAAGTTTTAAGAACAATTGAGAAACTGAGACAAAACAATTGAGGGAAACTGAGACAGGGGAGCTGTGGCACAACATAGGGAGTAAGAGAAGGAGTGTAAGAGAACTTTGGGAGGAACTAGGGAAGGATCAAGATAGAGCCTGGGAGTCACTTGACTGACCAGGCCTTAGACTTCTCTAAAGAAATGCTAATCAAGACATTCTGGAGGTTGGGAACTGGATGCATGGATTAGTGTTACTAACAAAGGAGGCTGGGTGAGCTGATTTAAAATTCCAACTTCACATCTTACATGTTAACAAGACAGTCTGAGAAAACTTTGCTCTAGTATTTCCTGACAAGGGGAACAGAATAAGCTGGTTTAGAATTCACATCACAAGTGTTTGAAAAGAGTTTCTTGGCTTTTCCCTTTAGATCATCTTCTTAATGCTCTGTTGTATCTTCTATGTATGCATTTCTTAATTTATTAGTCTTTCCCATTATCATGTAAGACAGAGACTGTTTTTGCATTTCTTTGTATCCCAAGCTCTACACACCTTACCTGACACAGAATAGAATAGGAATAGAGACTGAACCTATGTTAATGGCAAAGAAGCTTCCAGGTAAAGAGATGCCCTCTATCAGCACTTTCTCTTCAACTTAGTGTCTTAGAGAGTTACCTAGAGAGCAAGGAGAGACTAAGTAACTTGCTGAAGGTAATAATCAGTATATGTCAAAGGTAGATTTTGAACCCAGGTCTTCCTGGCTTCTAGGCTAACTTTTTATTCACTGAGCAATGCTGTCACCCTAAAATAGATTAGGCACTCCACCGACAAACTCTTGCTTTTCCCATCCCTTAGCTCTTAGATCCACCATAGAGAGTAACAAAGAAAAGTTGTAAAGCACTTAAAAGCCCAGCTCAAGTTCTAACTCCTACAACAAATATATTCTATGGTTATATCTACTTGATAATCATTTGTTTAAGAAGGGAAAAATTCAATCCATCAATTATTGTGGCTATTTTTTAAAGCTGAACTGATCAGTTATTTCATCATGATGGCCTATGTAGTAATTCAGTGAACACTGTTCAATAGAACTTAATCACTTCCTCCCACTTCATTGGATTTAACAATAGTGAATGCAAAAGTGACTCATTTGTGTTTTGCAAACAAGCATATGTCAGAAATTTTGAAATGAAAGTCAGATTTCTACAGATGGAACAAAGGGTGTTGTGGCAATTCCTTCAAATAAATATAAATTGTAATAGTTTAGACTGTCACATAAACACATAAACCACCCCCTTCCTGCTCCCCTTCCCTCACCACAGACACACTCTTACACAATTTTACTCTATTCTCAGATTGGACTGCATTCAAAAGGCAATGGGAGTTGGGTTTTGAGATGATTTCTTAATACTCTGATTAGGAAAGTTGCTTTGATAATTCAGGGACCAACATAATATAATACAGAAGATCTTAACATAGGGTCCATTAACCATCTAAAACATCTATGGCTAGATTCCAGGGACCCGTAACCTCACATAAGAAAAAAAAAAATTGCATCTTTATTTCCACTAACCTCTAAGTTAAATTTGGTATTTCCTTTGATTATGAATTTAAACAACAACAACATTATTCTAAAAAGAGGTCTGTAGACTTTAGCAAGATTGCCAAAGATGTCCATGATATACACAAAAAAATTTAGAACCCCTATTGTAGTAAAACTTTTCTGGAGCCAAGTAGACTTTAGTTTTTGCAGGGAACAATTGTTTTCAGCCCCAAAATATAATTAAGTCAATAAGCATTTATTAAGTACTAACTGTGCACTAAGTGCTGGTGCAGTAGACCAGGTCTAGAGTCAGGAATACTCATTTTCTGAGTTCATATCTGATCTCAGAAACTTACTGGCTGTGACCCTGGGGAAGTGACTTTACCTTGTTTACCTCAGTTTCCTCATTTATAAAATGAGCTGGAAAAAGAAATGCCAAACCACTTTGCTATTTCTACTTAGAAAACCTTAAAGAAGAGCATGAAGAGTTGAAAATGACTGTACACACATAGATATACAACTGTGTTTCAACACCATGCTAACTGGGCATAATAATACAAAGGAAAAGACAGTCCCTCAACTCAAGGAGCTTATATTCTAATAGGTAAAGGCAGCATATAAAAATGAGTCGAAAAAGGTCAGGGAAAGTAGCAATAATCATATTAATAATATGCTACAATTAATACTCCAGATCTCACATAAAATTTTAAAACTTATTTCATGTGTTTAGAAAGCACTTAGTAGTAAACAAGAACCTTCTGAAGACTGATGAATAAAAATAGGAAATAGTATTCTCTTTTGAAGTTCTTATATTGTACAGATTAGTCAGAGTTTGTAATGCTAATAGTAGTTGCATTTATGCAACTTGGTTTATCAAGAATAAGTATTGCCATGACTGTTCAAAAACATGAGCCCTGCCTTTTTCTTTTAAGTCACTAGATATATTTTGAGTTTTTTTGATATGTGCATATATACATATGTATATATATATGTATATTTATTAACAAAGTGCATATGTATCTATACCTATACACACACACCACACACACATATATTTGTGTGTATGTATATATATATATAATATCTATATGTATATAATTAATTTCATGGGGATATATTGAAGTTAAGATCCCTTTCCTTCCACAAAAGTCCCAGTTAAGTGCTTCATCATGGCTTAACTCTGGGTTTTCAAAAACTGTACTGGAAAAATAAAATAACAATAGCATGCTTTTATATAACACCTATCATGTGCCAGGCACTATGGTAAGTGCTTTACAAATGTTATCTCATTTAATCTTTACTAGAACCCTGGAAAGTAGGTACTATTTTTAGCTACATTATATAGCTGAGGAAAAGGATTAAATGACTTGTCCAAGATCATATAGCTAATTGTATGAGGTTGGATTTGAACATAAGTTTTACTGAGTCTGGGCTCCTTGTTGTATTCACTGCACCACCCAGCTATGCAAGTTCTAACAGACTGTCAACTAGAAAGGCTTTGAGTATGAGCCTGATGCTCGTCATCTACCATAAGTTTAGCCAGTAGGTTAATAGATCTGAAGCTGAAGTTCATGAAAATTTGTGGCCCTTGTACCTTAGTACAGTACCTTACACATATTTTCTTGTTGAATTGAAACTAAGCAACAAACAATTAGGCAGTTAAGTGGATCACTGCACAGAGTGCCAGGCCTAAAGTCAGGAAGACTCATCTTCCTGAGTTCAAATATGGCCTCAGATGCTTACTGCTTACTCAGATGTTATATGACCCTGGCCAAGTCACTTAACCCTGTTGGCCTAAATTTATCATTTGTAAAATGAGCTAGAGAAAGGAATGGCAAAGCACTCCAGTATTTTTGCCAAGAAAATCCCAAATGGGGTCACAAAAAACTGGATACAACTGAAAAACATTTAGTAAGCATCTACTGTATGCAGAGAGCTTTACCAGGCTCAGGAAGATTGACAGAAATTTAAATAAGCCAGGATCCTTGCCCTGAAGGGTTATGAGTTACAAATATTGAAACTTGATAAAACAATATTACATGACAGATGTGTTAGGGAGTCAGTAATAGCTGTCCCCGTAGAAATCACATGATACTTTGTATTATATCAGGAAAGACTTCCTAGCACAGTATTTGAGTTGGAATGTACAGTATAAACCGGAATCAAATAAGTGGAAAGTTGGTAGTGAGGTAATTTTGGTCTAGAGAACAGTATGGCCAAAGGGACAGAGACTAGAAGGCACAGTGTATATTTTTGGCAAGGCAGAGTAGAGTTTAGCTTGTGTGAAACATAGAATACATAATCTAAATGAGGTCTTCTTAAGTCTTTTTGTGTCATGGACCCCTTTACAAGGCAAGCAAAGCTTCTGGACCCCTTCTAAGAATATTTTTTAAAATATTTGAAAGAAATGACAAATGCTAGATATTAGTAAAAAAAATATATTTTTTTCCAATCCAAATTCACAAATTCTCCCTTAGTTAAGAATAATAGTAGATAAGGCTGAGAAAGGGTTCTGGGGCCATATTGTAGAAGGCTTTGCATGCTAGGCAGATGACTGAATGTTATCTGGTAAGCAATAAGAGGTCACTGAAGATTCTAACACAGAGAAAGGGGATGACCAGATCTATGTATAAGAAAAATTAGGCTGTTGATGTTGTGATGATGGTTGGATGGGGTGAAGACTTTTGAGGAGACCATTGAAATAGATCATGAGAGACGATAATGAGGATATGTAGGAATAGAGAAAAGACAAAAGATGTTGCAAAAATAGTAATTCACTGGATAAAAAAGGTAAAAAACAGGATAATCTAAGGCAGCTTTGAATTTTCAGACATAAGAGATGGGCAGTTTGGGTTGAATGGAGGAGGAGAAGTATTGAATATAGGGCAGAGTCTAAAATCAGAAAAACTTGAATTCAGATCTGACTTTATTTACATGCCAATTGTATAACCCTAAAGCAAGTCATTTAACTTTTGCATCAGTTTTCTCATCTGTAAAATGAAGGTGATAATAGCATCTATCTTCCAAAGTTGTTGGGATGATCAAATAAGATGACATTTGTAAAACCCTTAGCATAGTGTCTGGCAATAGTGAATACTATATAAAGTTATTTACTATTATTATTTTTTTCACTGAATGAATTACGTAGGTTGGGGAAAAAAACATAATGAGCTCCATTTTGAATGTGAATTTGGCTTGCCATTCAAAGTTGGAGATGTCCTGCAGTTGAAAAGAAGGATCTGGAGTCTAAAAGAGAAGTCAGGGCTAGAGATACAGATTTGAATTATATTCATTTTGGTAGTCATTGAAGCTATGAAAAGGAATGGTATTGCTAAGAAAGCGAGCAAAGAGTAAATAAAGAGGGCCAAGAACAAACCCTTAGAGAACACCTATTTTAAAGGCTTAGGAATAAAGTAAAAAGAAGCAGAACACTAGCTAAAGGTGAGTATGGTATTTCTTTATCCAAGAGAGGATAATAGAAAGGAGTCATCAACAATGTCAATTTCGAGATGTTAAAGAGGACAAGGATGAAAGGACCATTTAATTTAGCAATTAGGAAGTCGATAGCATCTTTTGAGAAAATTCAGTTAGGGGTCTAAGCAAAATTCAGAATGTAAGGGTTGCAGGAGGAAATATATATTGGGGAAGTAGAGCCATCAAGTATAGAAAATTCAAAAAAGTTATCTCTATGTAGTTATCTTTTTATGTCTACGCCAAATTTCCTCTACTAGGTTCCGAACATCCAATACCATTGGAAAAACATTGATTGGATTGAGAAGTAGAGAGGCTGGGTTCAAATCTCAGCCCTGCCATTTATTGTCTTGACTTTAGACAAGCCACTTTAATTATGGGCCTGGGATTCTTCATTTGTAAAATGAGGAGGTGGGACTAGATCTCTTCCCAGGTTTTGTGCATGAGACCAACTATAATTATGTTCAGGTATTTGAAAGGTTGACCCAAAGAAGAAAGATTAGACTTTCTTTGCTTGGTCTCAGAAAGCAAAACGAGGAGCAATGGATAGAAGTTGAAAAGAAGCAAAGTTCAGCTCCCTAACAATAACTGCCTTAATATGGATTCAAGGCAGCAAGGTAAGGCAGTGGATAGAGCACTTGTCTTGGAATCAGGAAGACTCTTCTTTCTGAGTTCAGATCAAATACTTACTAGCTTGTGACCCTGGATAAGGCACTTAACCTTGTTTGCCTCAGTTTTTTCATCTGTCAAATGAATTGGGAAAGAAATGGCAAATCTCTCCAGTACTATTGCCAAGAAAACCCCAAATGGGGTTACAGAGAGTTGTACACAACTGAAAAATAAATGGCTAAGGTGGAATAGGCTACTTCAGGTTTCCTTTTGAAAAGAGATTTTGAAGAATTATTCATTATTTGTTGTTTGATCCTGAGAGTCTTCTTGAGATAAATATTGAGATTTTTTTCAATTCTAAAATACCAGGATTTTGGTGATTTTAGTGGGTGAGAATTAGTGGGTGAGAATTGTAGAGCAGTGAGCATGGATCAGAGAACTTAGTGCATGTCAGACTGAGCTATTCCTTCTGGACCTCTTCCCCCTCACTGTATCTGATATATATCTATATATATCTATATATATATCTATATGTATATATTTTAATATATATCTATATCTATCTATCTATCCAGACTATGAAGAGACAGAAGAGAGTAGTGGGAAGAGAACCAACATAGCAACCAATAAGATCTTGATTCTAGATCTACTCTTGACACTTACTGTTTATATGATTCTGGGCAAGACACAACCTCTCAGTGCTCCAGACAACTATTTAAGACAATAAATTAGAGACCAGGTCTGCATTTGGTAGAAGGAGAAACATCACTGAGAGTATCTATACCCATGAAATTACAGATCTGGTCCAAATTAAAAACAATAACAACAAAAACTTTAATTAGGCACCTGATAATTCAGCTCTGCCATCTTATTATATTTCACTGTTCTTTCTGATTTTCTGAACCAAGTTTCTAGCTAAAAGACTTCTCATTGAGTCTGTCTAAGCACTCAAAAACACTTTGACATAAACCTGAAGTATTGCTTCATATATCCCATGTACTACATATATCTTATCCCCACTCTTACTCATTCTGAAAAGTATTGTAATAGGAATGTATAATGCTGAAAAACCAGATCTACTTTAAAGGCAAATAAAAAAATAACAAGCTTCATAATCCCCAGAGATTGACTGTCAGGTGATTAATATTTTTAAAGGTGCAATAACTAATGAAAATAGTCTACTAAGACATATAGGAATGTGATCTACCATTATACCTTTGTGGATCATAGCTTTAGAGTTGGAGGGACCTCAGAGTTTATTTAATCAAACTATCATTTTACAGATGCAGAAACTATGTCTAAGGAAGTTAAATATGTGTCACTGGGTGGAACATTCTTTTGGATGAAATCACAGATCCTCAAAGCATTAAATATCATGGATAATAAAAAGGGTACCATTTTGACTACAGGGTTAATATATTTTCTGTATTAGTGGGTCTAAAATGACTGACAAGTTTCAATTGAAATACAGAGGATAATGAAAATTTTTCTTTTGATGAATTTCATCTTTCATATAGAAGAAAACATTAATAATTCAAGTTCTATGGCTTCCATAAATTATTGGACAGTCTTGGGCAAGTGGTTTCACCTCTCTGGGTCTTTAAAAAAACCTTATGGACTTCAATAATCTCTTAAGTTCCTCTGACTCTAAAGTTTTATGATTTCATTCTTTCTTCTTCCTCTGCTCCAACTTCCCTTGATGGCAGATTGAACTAAAACTCATAATGATGCAACATTTTCACTATTTCTTTTACTAAAAGAGGAGTGACTATTAGTGTGTCCATTTCCTTTTCAGATGGCAAGCTCTATGATGCATATGTTTTGTATCCAAAACCTAAAACTGAAAGCCAGAGCCAAGACATGAACATGTTGGTGCTGAAAGTCCTCCCTGAAGTCTTAGAGAGACAGTGTGGGTACAGACTATTTATATTTGGAAGAGATGACTTACCAGGACAAGGTATGTCTGAAATGACCTAATCAGAGAAACCCTCTTGCTTATTTTTTTTTTAAAGAATATTTTCTCTCCTTTGCATTTGCAAAATGTATTTTAATTCTGCTTCCATTTTCCTTGAAAAATGAGACTGCCTCTAGTTGTCATGAAGAGGCTGGATTTGATACCAAGCTCATGTTATGATCATTCTAAAAACATGCAATTTCTGTTTCAAGACTCCTTTATGGAAATAATGTGAATCTAGTTTTAGAAGTGAATACTAAAGATTGGAAGGTAACAGAGCTATTCCAGGAAAACTTATGGAAAAAGAAAGTGGTGGAACTTAAGGGGGAAAAAGTGTGTTTACCAGTACACATAGGTAAGTATTCCAGAGTTGGCAAGATAAAGTATAAAGTGAAACAGTTGGAGAAGCTGTTTAGGTCCTGAGTTGAAATCTTGTCCATGTTTACTTGTTCCATAACCATGAGCAAATCTAGGCTCAATTTGCTCATTTATAAAATGATGGGATTGGAAAAGATGGCCTCTAAGGTACCTTCTAGCTCTTGGTCTATAATTCTATGACTGAGTTCAGGTATAATTCCTTTTTTGAACTAGCTTCCCCCTCCCATTCTTTCCCATGGAGACTAGTCTACTCAAATGACTGAAAACACTTTTTCTTTCATAGTTAGATATGACAGATGTTCTCCCATATTTTTGATTTGTGAATATTAATCATCTGCAGGTTTATCTTAAAATATTTTTAGATTTTTCTTGGTATTCCATTCATACTGTGGAATTTAATTGTGGATGTCAAGGTTAACAGACTCTTTCAACTTTAAACTGTGAAATCAATCCTCCCAGAGAAGTAGGAATTACCACTTGTCTCATTAGCAAAACTTGCATAATCATTATGCATTTGCAAACCATATGGATGTTCCCATTTTACAATTGTCACAGTAAGAAGTATTTATAGAGAGAACACTTTCTGAGTTGAGGGGCATTGGGAAGATATTTTTTTGTTGCTTTTTAAAAGATTTTTCTTCTGTTATTTTCAGCTGTGGCCAATGTTATTGATGAAAATATTAAGCTAAGTAGAAGATTGATAATCATTTTGGTCACAGAATCTTCAAGTTATAGTCTATTGAAGAACATGTCTGAAGAACAGATCACTGTCTACAGTGCTCTCATCCAAGATGGAATGAAAGTCATTCTTATTGAACTGGAGAAAATACAAGATTATACAGATATGCCAGAATCAATTAAATATCTTAAGCAGAAACATGGGGTGTTGCGGTGGAAAGGGAACTATTCAGAGGGATTACAGTCAGCAAAGACAAAGTTTTGGAAAAATGTAAGGTACCATATGCCACCTAAACGGTACCCATCTTCACTAGACAGCTGATGAAGTCAGTACCCTGCAACTACTCCATGAACCAGAAAGAGATAAATACTGGGCTCTAGACTGAGTGATATACAACCTGCTTCTATGGCTTTGTTGTTCAATGGTAACTATGTGCCATCAAAGTTTGGAATTGAAAAAAGTTTTTCATATGAGCCTACCTGCACAACAGATAACTCCCTTTTGGGTTTGTCAGGGTAGGGACCAAATCACCCACCATGGTCATTTCCATGAATAGTTATGATATCTAAAGAAAGTTCTATTTAGAAGCTGGGTGACTTGTTCAAGATCATATTGATGGTAGCAGTCCAAGATAGAATTTGAAAACATATGTTTAGCATGATTTCATATGTTGAATTGATATATTGCTCACCTGAGTGTGTGAATCAGAAGTAGGAGGAAAGGAGAGAATTCTGAGCTCAAAAAATTGTTCTTAAATTTAGTATTAAAGGAAAAAAAAAGATAATTCCTGTTAAAAGGCAAATTAATTTCTTTGGAAAAGATAATACAGTTCACTAGTATCCATTGCACAAATTAACAGAATTTACTTGTCTGAATATACAGCTCCAACCAACTTCCTGATGGAATAGAAAAGACAAGTAAGTTTTAGTAAGAAGTTGAAAGAAAGAAAAATCTGGGTTGTGGAATGTATGTCAAAGGAATTGTCTCTTTGACAACTTGGCTCTCTGAACTGCTAGTATGATACTATCTGGGTAACTGAGTCTCTAGCAAAAATAAATATGGCTGGAGTGGAGACTGCTGCTTAGAACATCACATTTTGCCTGCTTTGTATATTTCAGTGAGACTAAAAGTCATTTATTGAATTGCTCTGCCATGCCTTTATGAGTCTGATCCTTTTGCTTAAGGCTTCAGTTTACCTAATTTTATTTGAATTGGCAGTGGAAATGAATATCAAAAGGACTGTTAGAGCAGAGTGTTAAAGATAATCTGGGCTGCTGTTCCTCATGTTGTCCCTTGGAATCCTGCAGTTGCTGTTCTGCAAATAAAGTAGTGACAATGACAGACAGTAATAAGAAGCAACTGTGAAGTAGTAAATATTTTGTTGGGTTTTTCTTCTTTAATTTTTATTGAGGAGAGAGGGTATATAGGATAGTATGCATGACAGGGCATCAGGATGACCTGTGTTCAGATACTGTGTCAGGGACACATTCAGTATGTGACTGTGGCCAGGTCACTTAACTTCCCAATTTCCCAGGAAAATTGCTTAGACTAAATTGCCATTATGAATCAGTAGGGTGAAAGGGGAGAAAAGATTGGAAGGGAAATGGTATTTAAACCAGGACTTCTCTACACTGATGAAATCAAAGATTTTTACTCTTTTCCCCAACCTTTTCCCCCTACTCTGCCAAAACAGGTAAGCACACATAGGGAATGTACATACTTTTTCATCTGCTTGAATGAATGGTGAATGGGCCAAGTCAAAATGGAGATTCGTCAAAATTTGAGTTTTGCATTTGTTAAGAATTTTTTTTAAAAAACCACCTAAAAATAACATAAATTAATGAGGATGTCAGAAGAATGAATGTAAAACAAAGT
Source organism: Myrmecobius fasciatus (assembly GCA_023553655.1). Lineage (NCBI taxonomy): Eukaryota > Metazoa > Chordata > Mammalia > Dasyuromorphia > Myrmecobiidae > Myrmecobius > Myrmecobius fasciatus. The sequence continues at coordinate 117,650 of JAJPUD010001119.1, read as the reverse complement.
GTCCATTTATATTTTTAATTTTTATAATAATTTTCTTCACTGATAATAAGATAGCATTAAGAGGGCTGATAATAAATACATCCCTGAATCTAGTTCAAATAAGCAAATCTTAAATAGAGAAGAAAATCAAGCAATAGGAAAAGCTATTTTTGATTTAGGTTTATTTCTGTTGCTCCTGGTGTCTAAGAGGTGTTTATCTATTAAATTGGCAAGAGTTTCCTGATTCAGGAAGTTTCAAAGATACAAATAAAATCACAATGAATCTTAAAACAAACCTCTTGGTTTTTTCATATAAAATGTGATGAACTGAAACAATCCCTGTTTTTTAAAAATACAAATCTTGGCTTATGTAAAAAAAAGGGGGGAGGTTGGAGAAAATTGTTTTGATATGACATCTAATGTTCCTGTTTATAAAATAGTTATTCAGCACAGTCCTGTCCTATCTAAGTACAGAATTTGTCAAGTCAGAATTTATTAGATTGCAAATAAAAATGCTTTATTGATGCCTATTTTTGTTTTTTTTTATCATGTTTTTTTTCAAGATTACATTTCCTTTCAGATCACAAATCTTCCTTTGTAGAAAAAGTAAATAGTGAGGCAAAAATAACTTATGCAGTGACCTGAGTTGATAATATATGCAGCATTCTATCCATGAGAGTTCTCCATCTCATTACTTAGAGGAAGGAAACACGTTTCATTTGTTCTCTTGGTCCAACTAATTATTAGTGTTATTCTTGGATATTAGTTTCCTTTTAATGTTTTTTTTTCCACTTACATTGTTGTAGTTATTTTCTAAATTGCTTTTCTGGATTCATTCATTTTACTCTGTATCAGTTCATACAAATTTTCCATTGTTTCTCTAAATTCTTTGTACTTGTAATTATATTTCATTGTAGATATCCTATAATTTGCTTAATGTATTCCCTGATAAATTAATGCCTATCCCTCTCATCTTCCAATGAGTGTCATTGGCAGTTGATTGGAGAAGGGTAAAATTATAATTCATTTTTTTCCCCATCTCTGTCCCTAATTCTGGATTAAGTGTTTACTGCCCATAGCAACACTTCTTATGGGCCTAAAATAAGCCCTATATCCTTCTGCTTGAATCTCTCTGAGGCTACCTGGATGGAGTTATTCAACATTATTACATAGAGCTACTTCCCCTGACATTGGTGTATCATAAGAGCATAGATTTGAAGTGGAAAGGGTCATCAAAATTAAGTCTCTCCCTACATGAACTGATGCTAAGTGAAATGAGCAGAACCAGGAGATCATTATACACAGCAACAAAACTATACAATGATCAATTGTGATGGACATAATTCTCTTCAACAATGAGGTGATTCAAACCAGTTCCTATTGTTTAGAGATGAAGATAGTCATATACATCCAGAGAGAGGCCTGTGGGAACTGAGTGTGGATCACAACATAGCATTTTAATGCTTTCTGTGAATGTTTGCTTGCATTTTGTTTTCCTTCTTAGATTGTTTTTTTTTTCTCTTTCTAAATCTGGTTTTTCTTGTGCAGCAAGATAACTGTATAGATATGTATACATAGATTGTATTTGTCATATAACTTGACATATTTAACATGTATTAGACTACTTGGGATCTAGGGGTGGGTATGGGGGGAAGAAGGGGAAAAATTTGGAACAAAAAAATTTTGCAAAGGTCAATGTGGAAAAATTACTCATATGCTCTGTAAATAAAAAGCTTTAATAAAAAAATTGAGTTTCTCATTTAACAGGTGACTAAATTGAGGTCCATTAAGGTTCATTGAATTTCCCAGTAACAAAGGAAGTTTCCAAGTTGGGATAGTCTTGAATTTAAGTTCAATACTTGATCTAGTGGACTCCACTCCCTCTCAAACAGGAGGAACAGGAATACTTCCAAAAAAAGCCGAATGGATGGGAGGAAACCTTACACTATCTCTGGGAATTATAGTAGCAGAGGCTACATTTTCCTCTCAATCAAAAGTTTACTTCTATAACAATACAGTCATTACAACTTGAGAAAATAGAGGATTATATATAGCTCACTATTGTGTTTCATCAGTACTCTTCAGCAGCAGCTATACAGTTTTGAGTTTTTTTAAGTATCCAGCTAGCCTGAGTATCCAAATGGTAGCTTCATGTCCCTATCCATCCAAGATGGTACTTAGGTATGTGGCTATATGAAGTGGCCCTGTGTTCTAATTCTATACCAGATCAGACTTTTAAAGAGGTAGGAAAAAACACAACTTCAATTCAATAAGCTTTTTAAGCTCCTACTATGTCCTAGTCATTGTGCTAGATCCTGTGTAAATTAAAAAGGATGAAATAAAAATCCTATTCTCAAGAAACATTTTATGGAGGAAAAAGTATATAAGGATAAGCAATTGTGAAATATAAACAAAGAAAAAATAAAAGTGGGTCCTTGGGTGGCACAGTGGATAGAGCACTGAACATGGAGTCAGAAAAACCTGGGTTCAAACCTAGCCTCAGACCCTCACTACCTGTGTTACTCTGGGCAAATTACTTAACTCAGTTTGCCTCAGTTTCTTCAGCTATAAAATGAGTTGGAGAAGGAAACAGCAAATTACTCCAGTATGTTTGCCAAGAAAAGTCCAAATGGGATCAGGAAGATCCAGATACAATTAAAAATAACTAAACAACAAAATATAAAAGTAATGTAGTAGAAATTCTGGATATAAAGAACTGAAGATATGGGTCAGAGGATCAGAGAAGGACTTTTGTAAAAGGTAGCACTTAAACTTAATTTTAGAGGTAAGAAGAGAGAACATTTTGGGCAGGATATAGATTGGGGAAAACCTATGCAAAAATTTGGTTATAGAAAATTGGTTCTCTCAAATTTCTTATACACAAAAAATGCCTAAATTATAAATTCTGACTTTGTATTAAAAAACACCTTTAAAGACTACTATTATATTCTCCAAGAAAAATGATATTTAAAACATCAATCATAAAATATTTTGGGGAAAGGGACTGTCATATCTATCTATCTATCTATCTATCTATCTATCTATCTATCTATCTATCTATCTATATTTTTTTACTTCAATTCTGCACTGTCTAACAACTTGCTTAAGGCCCATGTCTTCTGATATTCCAGACTGTGATTTAGACTCTTCTTCCTGTTGTGGATATCCACTTCAAGACAAAAAAAATTGTAGTAGAGGTAGGAACATACTGTAGTGTAGTTGGCATAAACTGAAACCTGTAGCTCCAGAGCTATCAAACTTAATAAGTTTGCCTCTGAAACTAGAAATTTCCATTTCAGTATCATTGGTCATCTATATGGAGAGAAGAAACGGAAAGCCAAAAAAAAAAAAGAAAGAAAAAAGCTCAGGCAAAAACTCCCTGATAACGAATTTGTACTCTAGGAATTATATGTCAGCAATTTCACACATTTGCTTGAATAGAAGAGCCATAATACTTCCCCATAACTCCTCCCCCAGTTCCATAAGAAATCCAAAGGAGAGCCAATTGCTACACATTCAAGAAATGGGAAATAAGAATATGGGCTCACTCCTTTTAAAGTCTATTGAGTAAATGGATTTTCCAGGTTTAGAGGCCCATCATCTCCAGTGCAGATTTTTTTTCTTAATTTTTTTCCAATAATATATTATTTTTCCAAATATATATAAAAATAGTTTTCAACATTCATTTTGTTAGACTGTATTCAAAATTTTTCTACCTCGCTTTCTTACATCCCCTTTCCCCAAGACAGTAAGTAAATATATGCAATCCTTTCAAACATATTTCCATATTTCTCATGTTGTACAAGAAAAATCATACCAAAAGGGAAAATACCCACAAGGGAAAAAAGCAAACAAAAAAAGGTGAAAATACTATGCTTTGATCCACATTCAGTCTCCATAGCTCTCTCTTTGGATGTAATTGACATTTCTCATCTCACGTCTACTGGAATTGTCTTGAATCTTGGTGCAACTTTTATACATCCTTCCCTCACTATCTTGAGTTACAAAGTGAGAGTGCGGGTGGACAGGGATGACCTAGAGTTTGCTTTGCTGCATCATTCTAAAGCATAAAAACCTTCAGTGATGAGCTACATGAATCCCTGAAAGGTATATTAGAACAATTCTATACAAAATAAATAAAAATAATTAAATATAAGGTAGTTAAGGAGGAGAGGTACTAGCAATTGGGGGAAATGGGAAAAGATGTATGTAGAAGAGAATGCTTTGGCAGCATTTTTGAAAGTTTCTGTGGAGCAGATGTGGAATAAGGAGGATATGCATTCCAGGTGTAGGAGATAGGTTTTACAAAGACATGGAGATGGAATTCTGTGGGTAGAGAACAGAGAAATGACCAGTTTGGCAGCATTGTAGTATGGGCAGAGGAGTATTGTATAATGAAAATAGAAAGATAGATTGGGGCAGATTATGAGTTTTAAAGTTTTTTAAGTTTTAAAAGTTAAGCAAAAGAGTCTCTTCTTATCCTAGAGACAACAGACAATGAAATTTGTTGAAAAGGGGACAATGTAGTTGGACCTTTAAGGAAAATTACTTTGACACATACATGTGTTGAATTGGATGAGGCAGAGACTTAAGACATGGAGACCAATTAGAAGGCCACTTTAAAAGACTAGGTTAGGTGAAAGTTGATAAGGCATAAATTGGTGGTTATAGAAGTAGAGGAGTTGGATACAAGAGATGCTTTGGAGCTTTGAAAATTCATTGCATATCTGGGATAAGAGATTGTGAGGAATCGAGGCTAATGTTAAGGTTGTGGACCTGGAAGTCAGTAGCAGTATATATATATATATATATATTTCTATAGAAAGAGGGAAGTTTATAAAGAGAAAGATTATGAAGGAAAGACAATGAGTTCTGATTTATACATGTTAAATTTGAGATATCAATAAGTCTACTAGATGTCACTAAAATCTACTGGGTAGCTTTTCCTGGGTTATAGGCCTCTTGATTGCAGCTTTCCCCAGCTATTACAAACATGAACATCCTGCTTGTAATATTCAATAGGCAATTGGTGATAAAAGATTGAAGCTCAAGGGCAATATTGAAGTTGGATAAAGCTCAGGAAGTTAACTTTTTTTTTTAATAAAGCTTTTTATTTACAAAACATATGAGTGATTTTTCTACATTGACCTTTGCAAAAACTTTTTTTCCCAAGCTTTTCCCCTCCTTCCCCCCGCTCCCCACCCCTAGATGACAGGTAATCTAATACATGCTAAATAGGATAAATTATATGACAAATACAATACATGTATACATATCTATACAGTTATCTTACTGCACAAGAAACATCAGATCTAGAAAGAGAAGAAGAAAAAACAACCTAAGAAGGAAAACAAAATGCATGGAAATATTCACAGAAAGCGTTAAAATGCTGTGTTGTGGTTCACACTTAGTTCCCACAGGCCTCTCTCTGGATGTATATGACTATCTTCATCGCTGAACAATAGGAACTGGTTTGAATCACATCATTGTTGAAGAGAACCATGTCCATCAGAATTGATCATCGTATAGTCTTGTTGCTGTGTATGATGATCTCCTGGTTCTGCTCATTTCACTCAGCATCAGTTCATGCAAGTCTCTCCAGGCCTCTCTGAAATCGTCCTGCTGGTCATTTCTTACAGAACAATAATATTCCATAACATTCATATACCATAATTTGTTCAGCCATTCTCCAATTGATGGACATCCTTTCAGTTTCCAGTTTCTTGCCACTACAAAAAAGGGCTGCCACAAACATTTTTTCACATGTGGGTCCCTTTCCCTCCTTTAAAATCTCTTTGGAATATAGGCCCAGTAGAAACACTGCTGGGTCAAAGGGTATGCACAGTTTGATAACTTTTTGAGCATAATTCCAAATTGCTCTCCAGAATGGTTGGATCCGTTCACAGTCCCACCAACAATGTATCAGTGTCCCAGTTTTCCCACATCCCCTCCAACATTCGTCATTATCATTTCCTGTCATTTTAGCCAATCTGACAGGTGTGTAGTGGTATCTCAGAGTTGTCTTAATTTGCATTTCTCTGATCAATAGTGACTTGGAGCACCTTTTCATGTGACCAGAAATAGTTTCAATTTCTTCGTCTGAAAATTGTCTGTTCATATCTTTTGACCATTTATCAATTGGAGAATGGCTTGAATTCTTATATATTTGAGTCAATTCTCTATATATTTTAGAAATGAGGTCTTTATCAGAACCTTTGGATGTAAAAATATTTTCCCAGTTTACTGCTACCCTTCTAATCTTGTCTGCATTCATTTTGTTTGTACAAAAACTTTTCAACTTGATATAGTCAAACTTATCTATTTTGTGATTAATGATGACCTCTAGTTCTTCTTTGGTCACAAATTCCTTCCCCCTCCACAGGTCTGAGAGGTAAACCATCCTACATTGTTCTAATTTGTTTATAATATCATTCTTTATGCTCAAATCATGAATCCATTTTGACCTTACCTTGGTATATGGTGTTAGGTGTGGGTCAATGCCTAATTTCTTCCAGACTAGTTTCCAATGATCCCAACAGTTTTTGTCAAATAGTGAGTTTTTATCCCAAAAGCTGGGGTCTTTGGGTTTATCAAACACTAAATTACAATTGTCATTGAGTATTTTGTCCTGTGAACCTAACCTATTCCACTGATCTACTACTCTATTTCTTAGCCAGTACCAAATGGTTTTGGTGACCGCTGCTTTATAATATAGTTTTAGATCTGGTGCAGCTAGGCCACCCTCATTTGCATTTTTTTTTCATTAATTCCCTTGAAATTCTTGACCTTTTGTTTTTCCAGATGAATTTTGTTGTTATTTTTTCTAGGTCAGTTAAATAATCTCTTGGGAGTTTGATTGGTATAGCACTAAATAGATAGATTAGTTTAGGTAGTATTGCCATCTTTATTATATTCGCTCGACCTATCCAAGAGCACTTGATGTTTTTCCAATTGTTTAGATCTGACTTTATTTGTGTGGAGAGTGTTTTGTAGTTTTGCTCATATACATCCTGACCTTCCCTTGGCAGATAGATTCCCAAATATTTTATACTATCGATAGTTATTTTGAATGGAATTTCTCTTTGTATCTCTTGCTGTTGCATTTTGTTGGTGATGTATAAAAATGCTGATGATTTATGTGGATTTATTTTGTATCAGGAAGTTAACTTTAAAGCTGATAATTCCATTGGAATTGATGATTATTATGAGCTTTTGATGATGAAAGAGAAGATTCCAGAGAATCCTGGAGAGTTTAAACTAATACAGAGGAAAGTGAACAGAACCAGGAGAACAGTTTATAAAATGAATCTTTAACTCAAGCAGGTATCCACAATAGCTCTCTGTAGTACACCCTGTGATTGCAGGGAAGGGGAAAAAGAACAGGAAGAGAGAAATAGAGATTGCATCAAACTTCTCTTGCTACCTGCTTGAGTTGGGGCTCTAAAACTCTAACTTAAGTATAAATAGAGGAAAGGAAGGGAAAACTGCAGGAATTGCACAGGCAGAAATATTCCCATGCACTTCTCATGAATACAGTCATTCATGCTAGACTGCATTTGTAGAAGTTGTTGGCAACATGTGGTATTTGCTATTTGACTTACATAAACATATATCATGTTATTAACATTAATAATATACAATCATTAATTTGTTTTTATTTGCACTCAGTGCCAAGGGATATTGAAGGATATATATTCTAAACTTATTGATGTTGGAATCTTCTTGTCACATTCCTTTTTCCCATCATCCTTCTCTTTCTATCCAAGCATAACTTTTTTCATTGTCTGTTCAGAGTTTATTCATTTTACAATGATTTTATTGATTTTTCTCAACATATTGATTTTTCTACATATTCCAATGCATCCTGGTCCTTCCTCTTCTCAGAGAATTATTCCTTACAACAAAGATTTAAAAAATGAATAAATAAAAGTCGGGCAAAATTAGTCAAAATATTAGAAAAGTCTTTAATTAGATACATCTAATGGGTGGAGTCTTCCCCACCCATAGTTCTCAACTTGTGCAAAAGAGTAGAGTTGGAGGGAAGAGATTTGGGCAACATTTAATTTTCCTGGGCGTAAATTTCCTCAACTTAATATTAAAAATGGCTGATACAGTTTTAGGAATATTTAGCAATAGCACTAAGGTAAGAGAAAGAAATTAAAGGTGTAAAAACAGTAAAGAGGAGATTAAAAATTATCTTTATTTCCTGATGGCATCACAATTTGCTTTGAAAATTATAGAAATCAGGGGAAATGCTAATTGAAATAATTAACAATTTCAGTGAAGTTAAAACAAACCCCCAAACATCAAAAGCATTTTTATGTAATAGCAACAAAATCAAAGAGGCAATAATAGTAAGGAAAACCCCATTCCAAAGAACTAGAGAACATAAAAATAAAATAAAGTATCCAGAATAAATGACCTCTGAGATCCTTCTAGCTATATCTAATATCCTGCAAGTGTTCTTAAATACTAAGTTTTCACTTATCTGACATAATGTAGAGTTCAAGATAATATGAACATTGATGAGCCAGTGATGGCAAAGAGGAAACAGAAATAACCATAAGGGGTGACTAGGAAAATGACTATTGTGACCAAAAAGTCACAACAATAATGATAACAGTTGGCTTAATGTAGCACTTTGAGTGTTGCAAGACACTTGAAATTCATTGCATTAGTTTATCTGAATAATAACTATATGAGGTACTACAGGAAAATCACCATTTTATTGATGAGGAAACAGAGTGAGTAAGGTTGTGACTTGCTCATATTTATAGAGCAAATAAGAGCAGCAAATAATGTGCCTATTTACAATTCTCTAAGCTGTAATTTTAGTTACATTCCAGGATAAGAGATCTTAAAACTTTATACCAAATCTCCTCAATTATTTCAGTCCTCTGTCCTCTAGTGAATCCAGAGAAGTATGCCATTTGGAGGAGATCAAATAAAATGATAAAATGGTGGGGGATATATTATATACTATGCTATACAAACAACCTACTTGTCCCCAGAGGGTAGTTCTAAGAGTGATGGGTAGAAGTTGCAAAGAAAGAATTTTTCTCAGTCTTAATAATAGTGTTGTGCCAAAGTTAAAGAAACTAATTTGGGAAGTCATCCCTAATTGAAATCTTATCCATATATAGATAGGGATTTGCAACACTTGAATTATGTCTTATATTTCCTACTGGACACAATTGTATGTGAAAACTTCCCCCATCAGAATAGGAGGCTGAAAACAATTTGTTCTAGTGATTAGGATGGCAACAAAAAAGGTTATTCACTGCATCCTGGACCATTGCCAGTTGTCCTGACTTTTCTCTTGCCATTGGATTTAGATGATTCTGGAAAAGAGAGTAAGGCTGTCAGCTTTGTGCAACTATTCCACACTTAAATCCAGTTCACATGCAAATCACCCATTGATATTATTGATCATCTTCAAAAATTAAGGACAATTACTTAGATAATAGGGATCTAGTAAAGCCAAAATTTTCCTATCAAAGAGAAATCTGCATTCTGCCCAAAGATCATATAATAGTAAAAAACTTCAAAGTAGTTAAAAAGAGAACAAAAACTTTTGGCAGATGATGTTGGAAATTAAATTGACATATAAATCAGAGTCATCCATGCAAAAATTTAAAAACTAAGCAAAATGCAGAATATAGAAAGCTCAATAGATATTCTCTCCAAGTAATAGAGCTTATCAAAGAGAGAATCACTGATTTAAAAAAAAAATAATTCAGAAATCTGGAAGAACATGTGACAGGATGTTTTTAAATACACCAATTAAAAAAAAAGAAAGGAAACATGAATGCACTATGAACAAAAGTGGCTGACTTTGAAGATAGGTATGTAAGGATAAATTAATTATCACAAGTCTTCCAGAAGAAAATACGACAAATTTTCCAAAACAAACAAACCAAACAAACCAAACTGAATCCCACACTGCAGAACATATTACAGGAAAACCCTCCAACACTTTTGAATATATTCAATAATATTTAATCCACATATTGCCCCCATTTTTCTAAAGATGCTTAACTTTCCTAGGTATGTAGTGGTTGAATTTCAATTATGATTTCAATAACTACAAATTTAAAATTCAGAAAAATATCTTTGAATTATCATATGAAAGAACATCAATTTGAATAATCCAAGTGTATTCTTAATTTATTAGAAACTGGAAGAAAAATGTAAATAAAATATTTGAAAAGCAATGTAATTTATGTTGCACCCTCCCAAATCCTAGAAATCTGATCATAATTATCAGTGATAAAGAATGGACCTTCATCAATAGTTTAATTGGGGATGGGGAAGAATGATACTAATTCATCCTTAACTTATTTTGCCATGAAATTTTTGTTTGCACCTTTTGTTAAATTCTCCTCAGGATATCTGATGATTATTGACATTGTGGGGATACTAGTCAAGAATATTATCCATTGGTTATCCTTTATTCTTTATGTGATCAGTCAACCTCTTTTTATGATCATATATCTGTCTAATCATATTCTTATGCTCTTTCTGTAAGTCCTGCATCAGTAATGCAGAAGTACAAAATAAGGGACAGAACTATATAGAAAACAGGTGATGGCTAAACAGTAACACATACAGAAGCATTAATTGGTGACATTCAATTCAGATGGGATCAGTTATAGGAAATGCCATAGATATGCCAATTCTTCTTTTCTATTTTCCAGAAGTTTACTAAGAACTTAAATAGATTTTTAATCATTGCCTTTGACATAATTGTTTTATCATTTACTATACCAATAATTATTTTTTTAAAAAATCTATTTGTTTGTTTATTTTAACACACATTGATCTATGAATCATTGTGGGAAAGAAAAATCAGAGCAAAAGGGAAAAACCATGAGAGTAATTAAAAAAAGAAAAGAAATGAACATAGTAAGTGATTTACATTCAGTCTCCTTAGTTCTTTCTTTGGATATAAATGAGATATACCAATTGTTTATTTTTTTAATTAAAGCTTTTTATTTTCAATATAATTTCCAACATTCACCTTTACAAAACCTTGTGTTCTAATTTCCCCCATCCTTTCCCCTGACCCCTCCCCTAGAGAGCAATATGTTAAATTTGCATTCTTCTATACATATTTCCACAAATACCATGCTCCACAAGAAAAATCAGATGAAAAGGGGGAAAAAATGAGAAAGAAAACAAAATGTAAGCAAACAACAAAAAGAATGAAAATACTATGTTGTGGTCCACATTCATTCCCACTGTCCTCTCTCTGGATGTACATGGCTTTCTTCATCACAAGGACATTGGAATTGGCCTGAATCATCTATTGTTGAAAAGAGCCATGTGCATCAGAATTGATCATCATATCATCTTGCTATTGCCTTGTATAATGTTTTCCTGGTTCTGCTCATTTCACTTAGTATCAGTTCATGTCAGTCTCTCCAGGCCTCTCTGAAATCATCCTGCTGATCATTTCTTATAGAACAATAATATTCCATATCATTCATATATCATAACTTATGCAGCCATTCTCCAACTGATGAGTAGCCACTCAGTTTCCAGTTTCTTGCCACTACAAAAAGGGCTGCCACAAACATTTTACAAACGTAGGTCCCTTTCCCTCCTTTATGATCTCTTTAGGATACAAGCCCAGTAGAAACACTGCTGGATAAAAGGGTATGCACTGTTTGATAGCCCTTTGGGCATAGTTCCAAATTGCTATCCAGAATGGTTGGATCAATTCATCACTCCACCAACCATTTATTAGTGTTCCAGTTTTCCCATATCGCCTCCAACATTCATCATTATCTTTCCCTGTCATCTTAACCAATATGAGAGGTATGTAGTGGCACCTCAGAGTTATCTTAATTTGCATTTCTCTGATCAATAGAGATATAGGGCATCTTTTCATATGGCTAGAAATGGTTTCAATTTCTTCATCTGAAAATTGTCTGTTCATGTCCTTTGATCATTTATTCATTAGAAAATGGCTTGAATTCTTATAAATTTGAGCCAATTCTCTATGTATCTTAGAAATGAGGTCTTTATCAGAACTCTTGATTATAAATTTTTCCCACTTTATTGCTTCCCTTCTAATCTTGTCTGCATTGCTTTTGTTTGTACAAAAATTTTTTAACTTAATAATCAAAATTATCTGTTTTGTGTTCAATAATGTACTCTAGTTTTTCTTTGGTAACAAATTCCTTCCTTCTCCACAGATCTGAGAGATAAATTATACTTTGTTCTTTTAATTTGCTTATAACATCACTCTTTATATCTAAATCATGAACTTATTTGAACCTTATCTTGGTATAAGGTGTTAGGTGTGGGTAAATATTAGTTTCTGCCACACTAATTTCCAATTTTCCTAGCAGTTTTTGTTAAATAGTGAGTTCTAATCCCCAAAGCTGGAGTCTTTGGGTTTGTCAAAAACTAGATTATTATAGTTATTGATTATTTTGTGCTGTGAACAGTGGAATCTATTCCACTAATCAACTATTCTATTTTTAGCCAATACCAAATGTTTTTGATGATTGCTGCTTTATAATATAATTCTTGACTTTTTGTTCTTCCAGATGAATTTTGTTATTATTTTTTCTGGCTCTGTGAAGTAATTTCACAGGAGTTTAAATGGTTTAGTATTGAATAAGTGGATTAATTTATAGGTAGTATTGTCATTTTTATTATATTATCTAGGCCTATCCAAGATGCTATTGATCATTTTAAGGAAAATTCCATTTATTCACATACTCTCTAGTGTTTTTAATAGGAATGGTTGTTGGATTTTGCCAAATGCTTTTTCTGCATCTACTGAGATAATCATATGATTTTTATTAGTTTGGTTATTGATATAGTCAATTATGGTAATAGTTTCACTAATATTGAATCAGCCCTGCATTCCTGGTATGCATTCTAATTGGTAATGGTGATATCCTGGGGATAATTTACTGTAATCTCTTTGTTAATATTTTATTTTAAGATTTTTGCATCAATATTCATTAGGAAAATTGGTCTATAATTTTCTTTCTCTGTTTTGACCCTAACTGGTTTAGGTATTAGCACCATGTCTGTGTCATAAAAAGAATTTGAGAGGATTCCTTCTTTCTCTATTTTTTCCAAAGAGTTTGCATAATATTGGAGTTGATTGTGGTTGTTTTTGTTTGTTTGTTTTTAATGTTTGGTAGAATTTGCATATAAATCTAACCATTCTGGAGAGCAATTTTTTATGAAAAATCCTGGAGAATTCTTCTTAGGGAGTTGATTAATAGCTTGTTCAATTTCTTTTTCTAAAATGGGACTATTTAAATAATTTATTTCCTCTTCTGATAACCTGGGCAATCTATGTTTTTTGTAGATATTCCTCCATTTCACTTAGATTATCAAATTTATTAACATGTATTTGGGCAAAATAACTTTTCATTATTGCTCCAATTTCCTCTTCATTGGTGGAAAGTTAACCATTTTCATTTTTGAGGCTAACAATTCAATTTTTTTTTCTTTCCTTTTTCTGATCAAATTAACTAAAGGTTTATGTGTTTCATTGTTTTTTTTTTCATAAAACCAGCTTTTTTTGTTTGTTAGTTCAATAATGTTTTTACTTTCAATTTTATTAATCTCTCCTTTTATTTTCAGAATTTCAAATTTGGTATTTAATTGGGCATTTAAAATTTGTTCTTTTTCTAGCATTTTTTTAGTTGTTTGCCCATTTTATTGATCTATTCTTTCTCTAGTTTATGCAGGTAAGTATCTGGAGATATCAAACTTCCCCTAAGCACTGCTTTGGCTGCTTCCCATGAATTTTGGTATGTTGTCTCATTATGGTCATTCTCTTGGATGAAATTATTAATTGTGTCTATGATTTATTGTTTCAGCCACTCATTCTTTAGGATCAGATTATTTAGTTTCCAATTAATTTTTGGTCTATTTTTCTCTGACTTTATTACTTGTGATTCTTATTGCATCATGAACTAAAAAAGATGCATTTACTATTTCTGCCTTTTTGCATTTGATTTTGAGATTTTTATGTCCTAACATATGGTCAATTTTTGTGTAGGTTCCACGAACTATCAAGAAAAAAGTATACTACTTTCTGTCTCCGTTCAATTTTCTCCAAAGATCTATCATAGTTAACTTTTTTAACATTCTATTTACCTTGTTAACTTCTTTCTTATTTATTTTGTGATTTGATTTATCTAGTTCTGAGAGAGCAACGTTGAGATCCCCCACTAGTATAGTTTTGATGTCTATTTCTTCTTGCAGCTCTTTAATTTCTCCTCTAGGAATTTGGAATCTAAACCACTTGGGGCATATATGTATCAATGTATATATGCATAAATCACTACTATTGATATTACTTCATTATCTATGCTACCCTTTAGCAAGATATAGTTTTTTTTCCTTATCTTTTTTAATTAAATCTATCTTTGCTTTTGCTTGATCTGAGATCAGGATCACTACCCCTCTTTTTTTACTTCACCTGAAGTATAACAGATTCTGTTCCAGACTTTTACCTTTACTCTGTATGTATCACTCTGCTTTATATGTCTTTCTTATCAACAGCATATTGTACAATTCTGACTTTTAATCCAGTCTGCCATCTGCTTCTGTTTTATGGGAGAGTTTATGCCATTCACATTCACAGTTAAAATGACTAGTTCTGTATTTCCTACCATCTTATTTACCCAAGTTATGCTTTTCTCTTTTTTTTCCTCCTTTCCCTCCTCCCCAGTATTTTGCTTCTGACCACCACTTCCCTCAAAGAGTCTTCCCCCTTTGCAGCTCCTCCCCCTTTCTTATCTTTCCCCTACTACTTCTGTTTTCCCTTCTATTAGCCTCCTCTTTTTCTTTCCCCTTCCCCTCCCACTTCTCTATAGGTGAAACAAGTTTCTCTGTGAAGCCAAATATATCTGATATTCTCTCTTTGAGCAAAATCTGATGAGAACAACATTCATATAATGTTTATTCCCCTCCCTTTTTTTCCCTCGATTATACAAGGTCTTCTTTGCCTCTTCATGAAATGTAATTTACCTCATTTTACCTCCATTTTCTTCTGCAGAAAATTTTTTATACTCCAAATATTTGTGGGTTCTGTCATCCCAAACCAGTTCAGAGGCTTGATTTGGTGTTGGTTCTGAGGGACATCAGGAAGAGCTCAGATAAAGACATGTCTCCTCTCCACTATCTTGGCTCCGGTCCCCCAGGATATGCCAATTCTTAAATGAAGTTTTGGATTATTTGTCAATTTGTTACAACTTTAAGATACTACATTATATTCTATAAGTTTGGGGGGGGGGTTCCATTTTGGCATTTTGGCAGAACTATGAGAATTTGGGCATTCTATTACATTCTTTGTGGTATAATAGATTAGTTTACAAATTTTGGACATTTTCCTGGTAATATTTAATGAGTAACAAAACTGATCATAGCTTTTCATCCGCTGATTTTATGAGGCTTTCTGCTAAAAGATATCATTTGAAGAAAAAGATATCTTTTTGCATAGAAATAGTCTAACTTTAATTATAAAGACAATAAACACAAACTACTGAAAACAATAAACACAAATATATTTGCTACTGAAAACAATCTACTGACATCTAAATATTGGAAAATAGCTGAATAAAATATGATAGATTGATGCAATGGAATTTGTAATATTTTCCAAATATAAATTTTATATCCAAGCAAATCTGGAAAAACTTTAGGAAATCATATAAAGCAAAATCAATAGAATCAAAAGAGATACTTATTGATTACATTTATATATTGTAAACAAAACAGTATCAAAGTTTTGGGAGAAAAGTACATAGTATTCAGATCAACTTGAAAGAGGACACAGCAAACTTTGCTTCTTTAATTTTATCATGTTAAAATGAAAGAGAATTTATTAAGTGCCTACTATGTTCCAAGCATTAGGGGTATCCCACAAGCAGCAGCTTAGTGACATAGTAGATAGAGTGACAATATCAGGTAGTTGTAATTCACTTATTTCCATTTTGTCTGACTTTTTGTGACTCCATTTAGGATTTTCTTGGCAGAGGTACTGGAGTGATTTGTCATTTCCTTT
This sequence comes from Myrmecobius fasciatus, assembly GCA_023553655.1. Taxonomy (NCBI): domain Eukaryota; kingdom Metazoa; phylum Chordata; class Mammalia; order Dasyuromorphia; family Myrmecobiidae; genus Myrmecobius; species Myrmecobius fasciatus. The sequence goes on along the minus strand of JAJPUD010001119.1, from coordinate 101,626 downwards.
TTCACTTCAATTTATAGATGAAGAAATTGAGGCAAACAGGGTTAAGTGACTTGCCTAAGATCACATAGCTAGTTAAATGTCTAAGATTGGATTTGAACTCAGGTCTTCCTAACTCCAAGCCTATCACTTTATCCACTAAGTCATCTAGTTGCTTCCTAAATATATTTTTGGGAAAGTCATTTAACATCTTTCAATCTCAATTCATTTGTAAAATGTAAAAAATAATAGTGCCTACCACACAGAGTTATTGTGAGGATTAAATGAGATAATATTTGTTAAGACCTTTACGAACATTGAGGCACTTTATAAATGGTACTTATTATAACTCTTGAAAATAGGAAAAAAAGTATTACAAATTTGGAGAGAGGAGGTAGAAGTATTCTCAGGTGAAATTAACTAACAGTCTAAAATAAAGGCTAGAAGGCAGAATTAAGTCAATGGGCTCAGTGAGAGTTGTTTTGTCAAGAAAAATTGTCAAGGAATCATTCTTAGAAACTATTTAAGAATAGAAAAAATGATAAACTTCGGCAAATTCTTTATATATAGTTCTACCCAGATTCCCAGATAATGTTCTCTATGGATTCTTTTTCTAAGTTTATGATTCTATAAAAACAATTCAATTTTTAATTAAATAAATTCATCAACATTCTCAGCAATTAAGTTCTAGGCCTTCAAAAATCAGCTGAATTCTATAATGCTACACAGGTCTAACAGGTTTAAAAACTGACTTAATAACTATTCACTTCAGCATTAGATATGCAGACAGGATGAACAAGTTTATCTTGTTTAATGGGACTTTCCTTTGTTAATAAAAACATATTCTGTATGTGATAAGTAATCAGGTTTTGGTAAAAGAGAAATTAATTTCATTTAAAATGATGTTCTAGACTGAAGAATCTTGCCTCATAAAAAATAGAATCTTAGAGATAGAAAAAACCTTGAGGATACCTCATTCTGAGATATGGGGGGGGTGTGTGAGAGAAAGACCAGTTGAATTTATAGGTGAATTCCATCAAATAGTCAAAAAAAATAATCTTAATGTTACCTAAGTTCTTTGCAAAAAATTAGGGGGAGAGTGATTAATTCTAGAATTTTATTCTTCTTCCAATGATATCTTATTAAATAAATTTGGGCAAAAATCCCCTTTTTCCCGGGCATGAAAACAACGGTTAAGGATTCACTCATTCCAATTGGTCTATATGATTGTAATTTTTAATTGCTTGAGCCCTACAGTGCCCATACATCTCATTTTTAAAGGATAATCCTTTATTCAAGATTTTTAATTATGTTCTCAAAATATCATTGTTGTTGTTGTGATATAACTATTATTTTTCCTAATGATTTCTTGAAATAATGATGTCCAGACTCTTTTTTTGATTATGGCTTTCAGGCAGTTCTATCATTCTTAAATTATCTTTGATCTATTTGACATGTCAATTTCCACACTGGTGAATTATTTCACATTTTCTTCTACTTTTTAAATATATTATTTTATTTTGTTTGATTGTTTCTTTCTTTTCTTTTTTATTAAAGCTTTTTATTTGCATAACATCTGTATGGGTAGTTCTTCAACATTGACCCTTACAAAGCTTTCCATTACAAATTTTCCCCCTATTCCCCTCCTCTCCCCTAGATGGCAGGAAGTCCACTACATATTAATTATATTAAAATACTTGACAAGTCAAATAGATGTATACATATTTCCATACTTATCTTGCTGTGCAAGAACAATCGTATCTACATGAACAAAAAAGATCTGATAAAGGAAGCCCAATGCAAGCAATCATCAATATAGAGCATGAAAATGATATGTTGTAGTCTGTATCTCATGTCCCTCTCTCTGGGTGTATATGGTCTTCTTTACTGAACAATTGGAACTGGTTTAAAGCATTTCATTGTTGAAGAGAGCCATGTCCATCAGAATTGATCATCATATAGTATTGTTGTTGCCATGTATATTGATCTCCTGGTTCTGCTCGTTTTGCTCTCAGCATCAGCTCTCTGAAATCGTCCTGCTGGTCTTTTCTTACAGAACAATAATATTCCATAACATTCATATACCATAATTTATTCAGCCACTCTCCAATTGATGGGCATCCATTCAGTTTCCAGTTTCTTTCCACTACAAAAAGGGCTGCCACAAACATTCTTGCACGTATGGGTCCCTTTCCTTCCTTTAAGATCTCTTTGGGATATGAGCCCAATAGAAACACTGCTGGGTATTTGTTTCTTGATGTCCCATGAAGTCATTAGCTTTTCCTTGGTCAATTCTAATTTTTAAGAAATTATTTTCTTCAATAAGCTTTTTATACCTCCTTTTCCATTTTGCCAATCCTGTAATTTGAGAATTTATTTTCTTCAGTATGTTTGTGCTTCTTTTGCCAGGCTGTCAATTGTCTTTTCATAATTTGATTCCTTTGCCTAAATTTTCCTTTGTCTTTCTTATTTGATTTTGGAAATTTTTGTTTTAGTTCTTCCAAAAATTTTGTTAGGCTTCTATCTAATTTGCTTTTGTTTCCTTTGAAGTTTTGTTTGTAGTTGTTTTGACTTGATTGTTTTCTTCTCAGTTTGTATTTTGATTTTCCCTGTTATCATAGTAGCTTTTTATGGTCTGGTTCTTTATTTATTGTTTGCTCATTTTCCCACCCTACTTCTTGATTTTGATTTTGAACTTTATGTTGAGTTTGGGCTCTGTTCCCATCATGGAGATGGGAGTGGAAAGGAAGAGCACAGTCTCAAGCTTTAGGCTTTTTTGTGCTGTTTTCAGAAGTAGTGCTAGGGAGTTGAAAGTTTTGTGTACCTCCAAGGTGGTGGGACTAGACAACTGGTCAGAAAGAGATTATAGGGGATTCCATGCTAGCACAAGATGCAGGACCAGATGCTGTTTGTCTTACCATCTCCCTTACCATCTCAGACTTGAGAGTTCCCAAAGCTCTCTGGTCTTTCATTCCTGTTGGTTTCATGCGAGCCTCCACATCCATGTCACAGATCTTTCTTTCTGATCTCCTAAGTCTATTTGGACTGAAAGGATCTCTCACTCTGACCTTTGGTTGGTTCTCCTACTCCAGAATTCAATTTGAGGCCTTTTAAAAAAGTTGCTTGGGAGAATGTTGGAGAGCTCACCTAAGGGCTTTCTCTACTCTGTCATCTTGATTTTGCTCCACCTTGTCTCTTAATTCTTTTTTTATGGCAATCAAGGTTAAGTGACTTACCCAGGGTCACATAGCTTGTAAATGTTGTCTGAGGCCATATTTGAACTCAGGTCCTACCCAGCTGCCCCATTATCCCTTAATTCTACAGCACATAACTTTCTTTCCATTAGACTACATGCTCCTTGACAGTGGAACTATTGGCATTTTATTTAAGTTCCCTGCACTTACCATAGTGCCTAACACAGAATAGCCCTTTCATTAAAGTTTGTTAATTTTCTTACTTTTTTTTTGCCAAAGCAGTTTCCTAGGGTCACACAGCTAGTAAATGTTAAATGTTTGAGTCCAGATTTGAACTCAGGTGGTTCTCTTAACTTTAGGACTGGTGTTCTATGCACTGGATCATCTAGCTATTTTCTTAATAACTGAGAATTAACATTATATTATCTACTATGCTAGAATATAGTGATCAATGATCCCAAATTGTTGTGCTTAGACTCTTTTATTTTGTTTTATTACTTTTCAGTCCTCCACTATTTACATACTAGCTCTCCTTTTTCACAGCAATCAATATGCTTACCTATAACATCTCCTCTTCTTTCTTTTTCCTATTTGCTACTTCTCACCTTTTTCAGGCTTTGAATGCAAGTGATCAAAATTTTTGTTTATTCGTTTTTGTTTTGATAACGGCTAGTCATAGTAACAGGGCTACATGCAATTTTTTATAATAGTATTTTATGTGGAGCCAAATATTTCAGGTCAAAACCCAAAACTGCAACTTACTAGCTGTGTTTAAAATGTGGAAACTTTGCCTGCTTAGAGGAAACTAGGTGTCTTGTAAAGGTTCCTTCCTATGATCCCGTATCTACTTTGACTCTTTAGAGGCTGTTTAGATTTTTGGTTTTGTTAAATTAATGAGTGAATTTGAGTTCATATGATCATAAATTTATAACTAAAAGGAATTTTAAAGTCCAAGCCATTTTACAGAGGAGAAAACTGAGACCCTGAGTCAGGCAATCAGTAAACATTTAAGTGCCTACTATATGCCAGGTATCGTCCTGAGTGCTGGGAGTACAAAGAAAGGAGAGAAAAAGAGCAACCACTCTCAAGAGCACAGTCTAAATGGGGATTCAACAGTGATGTACAAACAAGCTATGTGCAGGATAAATATGAAACATTAAGATAGTTCAAAACAGGTTTCCTATAGGAGGTAGAATTTTAGCTAGGATATGAAGGAGGTCAAGAAATCCAAGAGGAAGAAATGAGGAGGAAAAACCTTAGAAGCATGAGAGATAGTGAGCAAAAATTCTCAGAATTAGAAGTTGGAATATTACTATCTTTATGATCCTGGGCAAATTACTTGCCTCTGACTGCCTCAGTTTCCTCATCTGTAAAGTAGAGAATGCATCTATCTCACAAGGTAGGTGAAGATAATATGGATCATATGAGGTAAAAATTATAAAACATTTAGTATAGTGCCTGGCACATAATAAGGTTTTATGAATGTAAGAGTCTTTGCTCTGTTAATTGTTGTTGCTTGTTTAGAAACAGCAAAGGAAGCTAGTGTTATTAAATCACAGCATATGTTATATGAGTAAGGAGTGACATAGTCAGATATTTTCTCTAGAAAGATCATTGACATCTGAGTAGAGGATGGACTTGAGAGGGGAGACATTTGTGATAGGTGGATCAACCAGGAGGCTATTGTAATAGTCCAGGCACAGGGTAATAAAAGGCTGCAACAGGGAGTTTGCCAAATATGAGGAGAGAAGGGGATGTTATAGAGGAAAGAGATGTTATAGAGGAAAAATCAACAAGCTTCATTTGACAATAGTCATAAAGGGAATAAAAAGCTAGGCATTTTGTCTCCAAATCCAGCCCTCTTTCTAAGGGACCAGTCCCAGACGGATGGGATGTCACTGTTTTAAAGTTTACATTTTGACTTTCTTTCGTAGCATAAATACAAAGAGGCTAGAAATGTCCCCATTTCATCCCAAAAAAGAAAACAACAACAAACCAACCTTCAGCAAACAGAGCAGCCTAACTTGAAAACTCAATTTATTCATAACTCATTGATTTGCATGCATTTCTTCTGACTTCCATTTTCATCATTTGTGTATAATCTTAGTTTAGCCAAACTTTTTGTAGTTCTATTTTACAGCTCAAGTCTGGGAGTGTGAACTTAAGGTAGAGTGATAATTGAGTAAAGAAATGCACTTTTAGACAATATTAAGCATCAGATTTCTTAATAAATATACCAGTTTAGGACAGCTTTATTGGAAAACAAATACATTAGATTGGAGCCGATCAAAAAGTTTGCTGCAAATCAAGAACCTTGTGTTTTAATACATAAAAATATTTAGCATCTATTGAAGCTATACAAACAAGTGAACAAACATACTTTTATATTGAAACATATAATCAATATTGTTTATCAAAAAATGAAAAAAAATTGGCTCAATGCTTTTCTTTCTGAAGAATGAAAGGGAGGATAGTTCTGACATCTCTCAAGGATGTTGCCTTGCTGCATTTGCAACTTTTTTTTTAACTAAAACTGTCAGCATTGTAACTAAAAGTACTAAAAGTACAATTTTAAATTTTAAATTTTAATTTTAAAAATCTCATTAATTTGTTATGTAATTGGGGGGGAATATAGCCTTCTGAGGCAACCAGAAAAAATTAATGTGTTTATTAAAAAGCAAAAAGGCAGAAAGAGTTCACCCAGAATGAAAAATTTAATTTTTCCTCTCTGAGAAGTCAATGTCCTGTGTTAGTTCTTCTCCACTTGCACTTCTCACTTTTTAGTGTTCATTCTTCATTTTCTTCACCTTTCTTTCACAGACTACATTATTATTTCTAAGTTACAACAAAAATCTTTTAGAATTTACTCTCCTTATATTCCCAAGAGTCCTCCCAACCTACTTAGCAGAACATATAAATAAAACTTATTGTAAGGCATTTAATATGAACAATTTTCTTTTTTCTTTTTTATGTGTGGCACTATCACAAATACAGTAATACCACACTGTATTGTAATAAATGTTTGTTGACTGAAGTTATCTGAGGCTCCCTTCTAAAATCTCTATGAATATAATCTTATGAGAAGAAATATAGATTTCTCTAAGATATGTTTGTATTTTTATTTCTTTTGAGACCAGCTTCTTAAAAAACTGTTATGTACTCCAGTGAAATCTTGATCCTAATATAAAAGACACTCATATCTCTCTCTCTCTCTCTCTCTCTCTCTCTCTCTCTCTCTCTCTCTCTCTCTCTCTCTCTCTTTCTCTTTCTCTCTCTCTCTGTCATTTTCAAATTTGCAATCCCAGGGAATTGTTTTAACCACTGTAATTAAAGGCTTCAAAATAAAATTCTCATTGATTCTTTAGAAATTGACAGGTGGCAGTAAATGTAAATTTATACAGCAAGTGCAAAAAAGGATACAAAGATATCTATGAAATTCCATTTCTCAAGCTTAAAAAAAAAGTTTGGGGAGGAATTTTCTAATTGCATTGCTCTCTGAAGGAACGCTAAGGATCAAGTCTGCTAGCTACCTTTTCTAGACAGTTACTGATTTCTAAATCCATCCGCAGTTATTTCATATCATTTTTCTTAAATCCAGTCTTTTATTTGCTTGTTTGTTTCATAGTTCTGACTTTAAAAGAAAGATGTATTGGTTTTCTGCACCTCCTCTCTTCGCCTTTACTATTTCTTCACCTTATTGTGCTCCTCATTCATCCTTGACCTAAGGTACTTCACTATTAATGATTTTGTCACCCCTGAGCTACTTTTAATGCTGAAACAAAATTTCAGGTAACTACACAGTGGCAACACACACACACACACACACACACACACACACACACACAGACAGACAGAGAGACAGAAACAGAGAAACAGAGACAAAGAGAACTCTCAAGACTGGAAAAATCCCCATGACAAACTGTCCAACCTAGAAATCTTTTAAGGCAAACAGGCAGCTTCTATTTATAAAAAAGACCATTTATCTGTTTAATCTTTCAGAACAATATCCTGAGTGCTCAAAGTGCCATGTGTTATTTCTTCTTAGAGTTCAGTGCAGAATCTAGAACCAGGGGTTCCCTTGTGGAAGAAGACCAATGTCGCTGTGCGGGCATGTGGTAACGGAGACATCTCCAGAACTTTGTCTTTGCTGATGGGGATTCTTCTCTGAAGTCCCCTTTCCATTGGATGACACCATGCTTCTGTTTGAGATATTTAATGGATTCTGGCATATCTCCATAGCTCTTAATTTTTTCTAGTTCAACCAGGATGATTTTAATTCCATCTTGGACAAGAGCATTATACATAGCTATTTGCTGTTCTGATGTGTTTCCCAGCCAATTGTAACTTGATTGCTCCCCTGCTAAGACAATAATCAGTCTTCTACTTTTCATAATGTTCTCATTGATAGTCATGACAGCATCTGAAAAATACAAAGTATGATATAATATACAAAACTTTAAGTCAGCATTCTTATAACCTCTTTTCCTGCTTTTCTCTTTGCAAATTCACTGCCCTTACTAATCTGACCATATTACCTTAATCAAAAACCTTTAGTGCCTAGAAGACAATTAATTCATCAATAAACATGTATTAAATGCCTACCATATGTCAGGCCATATGCTAAGCACTGAGGACCCAAAAAGACAAACGAGAGTTCCATTCCCCTGGAACTTAATGTAATATCCAACAAACTCAAACTGCCATTGTCTGTCCCCAAAGAATGCAAATTCCTTGAGAATAAGGCCTCTTTCATTTCTGTCTTTGTATATTTGTATACTCAGTGCCTAATAGAATCTTCCCCTCCCAGATTAAACTTTTGGTTTTTGTGACTAGGTAAAAGAGGTCATTATTTACCTCAATTCTTACCTAGCCTTAAATCGCTGGATGGGTGTTGCCTCAGTCAAACTGAGACCTGTTAAAGACCTTAGCTTTTTAAGACCAAGGTCTCCCCTTGCATCAAGGGCTATCTCCAGTCATCCTGATCTATATCTTGCCACTGGATCCAGATAGTGCTGGAGAAGAGAGTGAGACTGGTGACTTTACATGGTCCTCCCTCACTTAAATCCAACTCACTTGCATGTCATACCATGATTTCATGGTTCTTTTTGAAAACAAAGGACAAACAGCAGCATCCCAAAAGAGCAGTTAGTGCATAGTCACTTAAAAACTGCTTATTGACTGACTGATCTGGCTCCATCATACCTTTCCTATTTTATTAAATATTATTTCCATTTACAATATCAGCCAAAATGGACATTTACATAGATATTTTCTATCTTATGCAGTCATTTTTTGACTTTGCATAGTCATATCATTCCTCTAAGCCTAAAATATTCTCTCTTATCTCTCTCTCTCACTGGAAAAATCCTCCTCATCTTGAAGGGCTCAATTAAGGTGCCATTTCTTTCATGAAGCCTTCCCCACTCCCCACCCCCGGAATCCTACCAACTTAAAACAATAATCTCTTCTTCCTCAAAGCTTCCTATCACACTATGTCTTGATACCATAAGAACTCAGAGTTGAAAATTGGTTGGATATTGTCCTTCATTCCTAAAGGGTACCAAACAACATCACCAAGTTCGAGTCAAGTTAGTGTGTCCTGCACGAACTGATGCTGAGTGAAATCAGCAGAACCAGGAGAACATTATACACAGCAACACAAGTCTATACGATGATCAATTCTGATGGACATGGTTCTCTTCAACAATGATGTGATTCAAGCCAGTTCCTATTGTTCAGCGATGAAGATAGTCATATACATCTAGAGAGAGGCTTGTGGGAACTGAGTGTGAACCACAACAGCATTTTAAAGCTTTCTGTGAATATTTCCATGCATTTTGTTTTCCTTTTTAGGTTGTTTTTTTTTTCTTCTCTCTTTCTAGATCTGATGTTTCTTGTGCAGTAAGATAACTGTTTAGATATATACATGTATTGTATTTGTCATATAATTTATCATATTTGGCATGTATTAGATTACCTGTCATCTAGGGGTGGGGAGTGGAAGGGAGAGAAAAGCTTGGAATAAAAAAAAAGTTTTGCAAAGGTCAATGTAGAAAAATCACTCATATGTTTTGTAAATAAAAAGCTTAAAAAAAAAAGTTAGTGTGTCTGACTGTGGTTAATCAGATCAATAGGATGTTGGAATGCTCTGTCACAGGTCAGCCACAAATATTCTATATTAACATAGTTGAAAAAAATCCCCCTATGAAGCCATTTTGTCTGACCCATTCTGTTCCTGGCACCATCTTGTCTTTGTTTAAAGGCATTTTTAAATTGTTTTGTTTGTCTGTTTCTTGTAAAATTTTCTCTTTTATTTGAGGGTTTTGAAATGTAGCATTAATGTTACTATGTGTTTTCTGTGCAGGATCTCTTTGTCCTTGATAGCTTCACTGAATTTCCCTTGCCCAATTCTAATTTTCAAAGAATTATTTTCTTTTTTAAGGTTGTCCTATTTGATTGACTTCTTATAATCTTCTTGTTTTTCTTGAATAATATTTTTCATTTGTTTATTTTTCCTTAATATCTCTCATTTGATTTTTAAAGTCTTTTTTGAGTTCTGTGAATTCTTTCTGGGCAGGTAGCCATTTAATGTTACTCTTTGGGATAGGAAAAGCTTCTTTTACTTTCATGTTCTCCTCTGAAGATGAACCCCAGGCTTCCCTATTTCTATAGTAAGTTTTATCCTTGGGTTCTTTCTTCTTTGCCTGTTTATTTATTTTTTAATGAAAATTTTTTAGTGAAAGTACCTCTAATCCTGAGGTGGGTAGGGAGTTTGGGAGATGCTGCCTCTGCCTTCACTTCAGCTTTCCCCTCTGACCTGGAACCCCAAACCAAAAGCTCCCCACCTCTTGCAAATGCCAGTAGCCAGCAGCATCTCTGCTCATTGCTTCTGCATTCACCAGGTGTGCTGCTTCTTTTTTGCCTAAGGGTTACACCTTTATTGCACAGCTGGGCCTGGCATTCCTTTTCAGGAGAGATCCTTTCAAGTCTTCCTGGACTCAGATGCTTGACTCCCACAAGGTCCAGAAGGGAAAAATTCCTATGGATATGGCTAAGGCTCCATCCATCCAGCTAGTCCTAAGGCTCCCCTTCTGCTGTTTCTTCAGAGATATCATGGAAATGTTTACACTTCATACCAGTTAAACTCTGATCTGCATCTGGAGTCTTTCTTTGGGTCTTCTTGGTATTTCCAGGAGGATCCTTGTTCTGCCCCAAGTCTTCTTTGTTTTTCACTATCTATGTTTGTCCTAAGGCACAATTTTGTTTTTTTCTGGAGGAAATCTGGAGAGCTTGGGATTTTCTAACCTACTCTGCCATCTTCCCTGAAACTTCCTTTAGATCTTTTTTCATAAATAGAAATGCTTTACCCTTTGATCCAGCAGTGACTCTACTGGGTCTATATCCTAAAAAAAAATACAAAAAAAAGGGGGGTAAAGAAACTACATAGGCAAAAATGTTTGTAACAGTCTTTTTGTAGTGGCAAGGAACTAGAAAATGAGGTAATACCTATCAGTTATGGAATGGCTGAATAAGTTGTGGATTATTTATTGTTCTATATAAAATGATAAGCAGGCTGATTTCAGAAATAATCTGGAAAGACTTACATGAACTGATGCTGTGAGGTGAGTAGAACCAAGAGAGTATTATATATAGCCACAAGATTATATGATGATCAACTATAATAGACTTGGCTCTTTTCAACAATAAGGTGATTTAAGGCAATTCCAATAGTTTTATGATGGAAAAAGTCATCCACATCCACATAGAGAGAGAACTATGGAGAATGAATGTGGATTACAGCATAGTATTTTCACCAGGTTTTGTTGTTGTTGTTGTTTGTTTGTTTGTTTGTTTTTCTTTCTTAATTTTCCCCTTTTGATCTGATTTTATTTGCACATCATGATAAAGGTAGAAATATATTTAAAAGAATTACACATGGGGGAGGAGCCAAGATGGTGGAGAGCAGATACACCTCTATCTGAGCTCCTCCTGGTGTCTCTCAGATCAATACCAGATTGATCCTCTGAACTGGTTTTGGAATGATAGAACTCAAAAATATTTGAAGTACAACAAATTTCCAGAACATAGTTTGGAAGAACTTCAAAAAAGGTCTGTTTCAATCAGGCAGAGGGAGAAGCTGCTAAGTCAAGACTGCAGAGCAAGAAGCCTGGGGTAGGGAGCCAAGGCATTATGGCTTCCATGCACTGGGAAATGTACTGCAGCACTTAGGTTACTCTGTCCTGCTTACAAGCCAGTGGTTCAGCAGATTTGCTGTGAGACATGGGTGTCAAATAAAAATAGGCAAATTGAACCCCAGAAAAACTTGCGGCTTGACCACTTCTACCCAGCACCAGAAGACAGTGAGCAGCATCAGCCCCAGAGCAAACAAAAGTGGCTGTCACCCCTTTGCCTTAAGAGCAGACCTCAACCTTTTAAAAAATGAGGAAAAAAGCAAAAAGAACTCTGATCAGAGACAGCTTTTATGAAGAAAGAGAAGCACAGACCTCAAACCCCAAGGATTCTAAAGGAAATCAGCTCTAGATAGTCCTGTCCCCACTTCACAAAGCTCTCTTGGAAGAATTCAAAAAAGATCTTAAAAGAGAGTTAAAAGGAAAATGGGGAAAGGAAATGAGATCTTTGCTAGAGAGTATGGAAAAGGAAAAACAGAAATTATCTGAAGAAAACTCCTTAAAAAAAGATTTGATGAAATGGAAAAAGCACATAACTCCTTACAAAATAGATATAAAAAAGAAACGAATTCATTAAAAAACAAAATCTGTGAAATGGAAAAAAATACAATGAACAAAACACCTCATTTAAAAGTCCAACTGGCCAAAGGCAAAGGAAATTAAAAAAAAAAAGCTAACTGAAAAGAATTACACATGTGTAACCCATATTGGATTATTTGCTGCCCAGGGAAGGGAGGGGAAAAAATTGAAATACAAGGTTTTGCAAGAGTGAATGTTGAAAATTGTCTTTGCTTGTAATTTGAAAAATAAGAAACTATTACTATTTTTAAAAATAGAAATTCTTGGGGCAGCTAGGTGGCGCAGTGGATAGAGCACCAGCCCTGAAGTCAGGAAGGACCTGAGTTCAAATCTGGTCTCAGACACTTAACATTCCCTAGCTGTGTGACCCTGGGCAAGTCACTTAACCCCAATTGCCTCAGCAAAAAGCAAAAAAAAAAAAAAATAGAAATTCTTGATTAACCAACTTTTTCTAAAAATACCAATGATCTTTTAGATGAAAAATCTAATGTTCTTTTCTTAATCCTCATAGATTTTGACATTCAAGCACCAACTTCTCTTGGATACTCTTTCTCTTTAGATTTTTATGCCACATCTCTCTCTTAATTCTCTTCCTACTTGCTTGAGTGGTTCTTTTTAGTTTCTTCTATTGCTATTGTTGTCTTTCTTTAGCCATTTTTAGTCACGTTGAGCTCTTTGGGATTCCATTTGAGATTTTCTTGACAAAGATACTAGAATGGTTTGCATTTCTTTCTCCAACTCAATTTACAGATGAGGAAACTGAGGCAAACAGAGTTAAAGGGTTTGTCCAGGGTCACACAGCTAGTAAGTTTCTGAGGCCAGATTTGAATTCAGAAAGATGAGTCTTCCTGACTCCAGGCTCAGCACTCTATCTGTTCTGCCACTAACTAATTCTTAATCCAGATCATACTAACACACTGAGTTAGCTCTGACTTCACTTTTTCAATTTCTCCCTGCATATTATCTCTATTGGTTGTATCATCAGTTTCCAGAGGTTCAATTATCTTCTGCACAGAGATGATTCCCAAATCTTTATATTAAGCTGCAACCTCTCACCTAAGTTTCAGTCTCACATTTCTATGTCTTAGACATATGAAACTTGAAGTCCCATAGACATGTCAAGCACAATATGTCTAAACCAGAATTCATTATCTTTTCCCCAGTACCTCTACTTTTCATCATTTCCCTGTTACTATTGCGATAACTACTCTCATCTTAGTCCCTCAGGCTTACAATGTCTGTGTCATACTTGAATCCTCTCTCACACTTACCCCTCAAATCCCAACGGTTGCAAAGTATTTTCATTCCTTCCTTTACAACATTTCTCACTTCCTCTCCTTCTCTCCATTCACCCAGCCATCACCCTGGTGAAAACTCTTATCAACTCCTGCTTGGATAATTATTGTAATAACATTCTGGTTAGTTTCCATGCCCTAAACTTTTGTCTGTCCAATTAATTCTCTATTCAGTTATCAAAGTGATTTTCTTAAAGTGCATGTGTGGCCATGTCATGCTCCATTCCCCACTCAATGAATTCCTGGATTCCTATTACTTCCAAGATCAAATATAAAATATTCTAGTTGGAATTTAAAGTATTTAACAACTTCATCCCTTCATGCAGTTCCAGTCTTATACTTTACTTCCCTCCACATATTTTATGATCCAGCAACAACTGCCTTCTTATTGATGCAGTACATAGATTTGGAGTCAAGAAAGCTTCAATTAAAAATCTTCCCTCAGATATTTACCATCTGTGTGATTTTTTTGGCATGTAACAACCACTTTAATCCCCAATTTTCTCATCTGAAAAATAGTTATAATAATAGCACCTACTTGATAGGGTCAGATGAGATAACATATCTAAAGTATTTTGCAAATCTTAAAGTACCATATAAATGATTCTAGCTAGCCATGGTAGTGATAGTAATAGTAATAGCAGTCGTGGTGGTGGTGGTAGTGGTAATAGTAGTACTACTGGTCATAATAGTAGTGGTGATGATAGTAGTACTGATTGTAGTAATAGTGGTGATGGTAGTAGTTGCAGTAGTAGTGGTAGCAGCAGCAGCTAGGTAACACAGTGGATAGAGTATGCCTAGTGTAAGGAAGATTCCATTTTGGGAATGTAAATCCAACTTCAGAAAGTTACTAGTTAAGTGACCTTATGCAAATCACTCAACCTTGTTTGCCTCAGTTTCCTCATCTACAAAAGAATCTAGAGAAGGAAATGGCAAACTACTCCAGTATCTTTGCTAAGAAAGCCTCAAATGAAAACACAAAGAGTCAGGCACAGCTGAAAAATTATAGAAGAAGAAGAAAAAAGGGGGAAGAAGAGGAAGTAGTAGTAGTAGTAGCAACAGCAAGCAGCAGTAGTAGTAATAATATTTCTAAATCTATGAAATATAAAACATTACATGTTATTAAAAAGTTCTTCTTTCCCCCATTTTAAACCTTCTCCATACCTTCTCCAACAAGGTCATCCCTTCCATAGATGAACAGATTATATCCACATTGATTTTCTAAGACTTCAGGCAAGATTTTAAACACAAAGATGTCTGAGATGTAGGTGGACCCTTCTCCAAAATTTTTTGGATATAATATGTATGCATCATAGACTTTTCCATCTGAAGCTAAAGAATGAAATAAAATGTATTTAGCATTCAAAAAGTTAGTCCTGACAAAGTAGAGATTACAAATGTCCATTTCCAAATTAATATTTATGTTTTTTGGAATCATAATGTGAATAAAATAATAGCTACCACAAAAAGTCTCTTTAATTATTTAAATATCATTAAGTTTTCTTAATGACAAGTTGGTAGCTCAGTTGTAATAGTTGAAACAGTAGTCTTTTATCTTCTTAGCATGGAAATGTACTTTATATATATACTTTGGATATATATATATATATATATATATATATATATATATATATCTGTTCAAATAGTCAAGCTACCAACTTGGAGGTTGTCCCTCTTTCTCAGAAAAGCCAAAAAGAAAAATGAGAAAACTTTCTATGTTAAGTAATATGACTTTTTTTCATTACTACATTTAACATGATTTTACAGTCAAAATTACTGATTTAGACTTAAAAATAAATAAGTTAGCTTAGAAGATTTTCCAAAGCATCCTGTCATCATGTAGAACATTTAGAACACATTATTATAGTATATGATTTTTAAAATTCATTAGTTTCTTACTTATAATAAAAAATGTCAATGGAAAAAATATTCGTGCATTGATCCTCTTCTCCTTCAAGAGTAATCAATATGATACAATTAGCCTGAGATCTAAAATAAGTTCAATTCTGGGCCTCCTTAGCAGAGTTTCTATAATAGGAACAAGCTTGTGACTGCCAACTTCCTCTCCCAAAGTCTCACCCAAAAATTCTAACTTCCTCTCCTTTAAGTAGGCTGATGAGTGATTAGTTCTGCTCCTCCATCCCTACCCTATGATAGAGTTCATCTGAGATGCCCCAAATCTGCTAACTTTTTTCTCTGGAAAGCATACTGCACAACAGTGATCATGAAAGACTGTTAAAAATATCCATCCATGGCCACCTCACTCCTATCCCAACAAAGTAGTTTTAAAATGGAGAAAATTTCAGTTACCAGGATAAAAAGATTTTTTATCACAATTTTTACATTCTATGGACAAAATGACTTCATACTGCATACAAAATGACTTACATAACTTCAAAGTAATATAACAAGTTTTTATTAAGATATGCTTATCTATAAGTCTACTAAACATGGGCCACAAGCAAACAAAAACAAAACAAGGAAACAAGCAACAGCAATAAAAACTTAGCAGTCACCTCCTTATCCAAGTTATTAATATTCAAAAGATAATATTATACAGAAAAAAATTAATTTACCTTTTTTCAGGATATATGGATGGCAAGAATCCCTATACAAAAGCACAATTTCAACTTTGAAAAATTTGTAGAGAAACACAGAGAATGTAACTATTAGTGCCAAAGAGATGAATCCTCCAATCAGATACATTCTGGTATCTAGGACTACCTCAAAAAAGGAAGGAAATGCAAATATTATATCTGAAGTAATCAGATTTGAAGCACAGAGTCATCAATAATATCTGAATGAAACAGAGTTTTTAGGTTTAATTTCTCTGATTTCTTACAACATTGTCTCTTGTTTTCATTATATCTCATATATATCTTTATATCTGTGTTTTCTTTCTTTCTTCCTTCCTACCTTTTTTGCTTGCTTACTTGCTTTATTATTTTCTTTTTTGTTTTTCCTAGGGAACTGAGGTTAAGTGACTTGTCCAAAGGATCACACAGTTAGTGAGTGTCTGAAGTGGGATTTGAACTCAGATCTTCCTGACTTCAGGGCTAGTGTTCTATCCTAGAATAGTGTTTCTATCTATAATTTTCCAGTAAAGATCATTTATTAATTCATGGGAAGATTGTGACCTGCATCAGTAAATGGAGTTTACATACCAAAGAAATTATGGATTTTAAAGGACTGAATTAAAATATAAATCCATCTTTCTAGTAGTAGATAATCTTTATGAATTAATGTCCAAAAAAAGTCCTGAAAACCGTCTCAACTTGTATACACTTAGCAAGCTTTGCCCTCAGAGGTCCACAAGTTCCCCTCCTCCCAAATTAAAACTAGTATATTTCTTTATTAATTTATATTTTTATAATGTAAATAAATTTATACTTATAAAAGATAAATTAATTTTATTGATATAAATAAATTCATATTTATTTATAAATAAATTTATAGATATACATACATATATATTTTTTTGCTGAGGCAATTTGGGTTAAGTGACTTGCCCAGGGTCACACAGCCAGGAAGTGTTAAGTGTCTGAGGTCAAATTTGAACTCGGTTCCTCCTGACTTCAGAGCTAGTGTTCTATTCACTGCACTACCTAGCTGCCCTACATTTATATTTTTATATAAAAAGCCTCTTGGTCATGACCTGAAAGTGACTCTGGATTATATATGTATATATATATGTATATGTATATATATATATATATATATATATATTCTCCCTTTTAAGTGGAGAGCACAATATGATACAACTGTAGTTCCAATAAATAATTAAATTGCTTACCTGTTGGTTTCAAGGCAATATATGTTGTTACTATACCAGCATCATTGCTAACCCAGCATAAAAATGGGTACAAATAATGCCTACTTTCCACTTTTAAAATGACAAGCCTGGAAACTCTTGTAACAGTGTTCAAATTGTTTAAATTTGGAACTCTATTCAAGAAAGAAAAATAAGACTAGTTAAGAAAAATCAACACGAATAATTTGTATTTATTTTTTCTCTTTCTTCATTAAAATAAATTGTTGCATAGGTAATGACAAAGTCTTCATGCTGTTACCTATGTTGTGATTTCCCATCCCTAGCTCTGTTTGAGCAGAAACTTGATAACTATTTTTCAGAGCTGTGACAGAAAACATTTTTGATTAGAGCAAGAAAATGAAACTAAATAATTTCTAAGGTCCTTTCCACTTTAAAAGACTAAGATGAACATGTTAATTGCAACACAAATCTAGCTATGTCCTGAATGATGAGACCATGGATAAGGAATTAGTGATAGGAAGAATAAAAAATTAGTAGAAAGATTTTGGAAGAGGGAGAATATAAGGAAGCTGAGGAAGCTATAAGGGAAAAAAATAACCCAGAATTGTTGTTAGGAAAAATTAGGAATGCCATAAAATGTTTGAAACCAGGGAGTAGATGAGGAACAAGGATCAAGTGAGGAATGACATGCAAGTTTTTTTTGTACATTTGCTTGGTTGAGATGCCAAGAAAAAGAAAAGATGACTTTAGAGAGATTTCTATAAGAACAAGATTCCATGTAAACTGGCAAGTTCAGATAGCTACAGAGAGTTCTTTCATTCTCAGTAATGAAGGGAATGAAATTGAATAATCCTGACTTGAAGGAGAGGGGAGGGGAGTGTGGGGGGAGGAGGGGAGTCCAAAGAAAAGAACCAGGGAGTTACTTTGTAAATGAACAGTTAAGGTCCAATTTGTGGTGTCAAGATAAAAATAAATATATCAAGATTGCAATTAGGATTTTCTACACACAAATACAAACACTTGGATCTCCACTCAATAGAGTAAGAGGTATATAATTACACTTTATAAGCACTTCTAGAGCAAATTGTGTGGGTGTTAAAGAGAATTCAGTCCAACAAGGATAGACAGGGGAACAAGACTTAAGGACCCAATTTTTATAAAATTAATAATAATAGTTCTCAATTATTGATTACAATTTACATAGAATTTTACTTATATCCCTATGTAACCCTATATGTATCATTATTGTTATTCAGTTGTATTTGACCTTTCATGACTCCTCTTGAGATTTTCTTGGCAAAGAAGATAGAGTGGTTTGTCATGTTCTTCTGCTCATTTTAGAGAAGAGAAAAGTAAGGGCAAACAGGATTAAGTGACTTGTCTGAGGCCATATTTGAACTCAGGAAGACAAATCTTCCTGATCATGGAACCAGCATTCTATCTACTCTACCCAGCTCCAGTTTGTCCCTGTATAAATGTCTTTACATTTTAACTACAATGAAACTTTGAAGATTGTCAGAACTCTTCATATTGCTAGCTTTGGAGTTTCAGAATATCCTAAAGCCTGATAAGGATGATTTTACCTGGTGAGTCCACTTTCTGCCAAGGCAAACATATAGATTCCCCTCATCCTTCACCAAGAAAGGTAAGTTAAAAGACAGCATAATAGAGAAGAAAAAATACTCATATTGAAATAAGGAAATGGGAGTTCTACCACCCAACTTTATCACTTTGGACAAGTAACTTCATTTCTCAGTTCTCAAATTTTAAAAAATTTATAAATGACAATATTGGACTACATGATTAATAAAACCTTTAAAAAATTTTAATGATCTATAATTTAAACTGATTTTAAAAAATGAATTTTGGCCATTTCTTAACCTGGTGAAGATTATATTGATGACTTAAAATAGCAACCAGTCTTTTCCTTTATATTTGCATAATGATGAAGCACTTACAAAAGTTCAGACCATGTGATATTAGGTTCATTGTAAGCAAACGATCCATTCCAAGTCCAATATTGAAGGTCACTCTTTTGAGCTGTAAAGTTGCAGTCCAAAAGCAACTGGGATCCTGTAAAAACAGCATTCAAAAACTCTATGATGCCTTTCTTCACTGATGTAAGAGAAAAATATATGCACTTTATAAATGAAAGTTTCTAACTCATTACAAAGGACAGAAAACCAAATGTTGGTAATACTCACCAAGTTCCACTTCCATTGTCTTATTTTCTGGACTCAGAATCATTGGTATATTTTTCTTTCCTTTCCCTAAGAAAATAAAGTAAATGATATTTTTTCACAATGATCTCTAAGTCTTCAACATACTATAAAAGGAGTTTCAAAGAACTACCTATCTTACAAAACTGGCTAGATCACAAATAACCCACGACTTCAGGCAATGTAAGGTAGCTGACATGGAATTAGGTATATGGAGGAAGTGAGGAATCTGCCTGTACATGCCCAGATTAATATAGTACCCTAAATCCTTTCGCTATTACTCAGTCAAAGCCACTGATATTGTTAAAGTATAACCTTCCTTATATTACTGAATTCATGGTAAAGACAACTCTAATAAACATAATTAATAATGTTTCAGGCTACTGAATTCATAGATAAGATAACTCTAATAAGCATAGTTAATGTGTCAGTCTAAAACCCTGTTTTTCAAGACCTCTAGTTCAGCAGTTTCCCTTAAATTGTTTGTAATCATCTTCAAAGACAAGCGTAAAGATAAAGATGAATAGAATAAAGCTTTTCTTTGGACAAAGAAAATAATAGTAAAGGTTTCTTAGGGCAAAATAGGGATTAGAGTCCTCTGGAAGTCCTTGTATCTTGATTCAAAAGCTGGATGATGGTGTGCCAGTAGCTGATTTAAGAAATAAAGATGGCATGATGCCCCAAAATAGCCATTTCCTTCAAAATTTAGCCTTGCCTGGAACACCACTTGTGGTTCTGGTTATTATACTTTCCCAAGAAAGATAAAATTGAGATGGAAGATGATCAGAGAAGGGTAAATTAAATTACTAACATAATAAAGGGGTAACTAAATAAAGACAAATGAAAATAATAAGAATTTTCAACATAGTAAGGTGAAGAGCAAAGGGGGAGACATGATCAAATTTTATAAAATCCTAAAAAGCTTTGTTATGGTAACAATTCTAACCAATTCCATGATCATTAATTGATATTCTTTTTGTATTCATTGTCCTTCTCTAAGATGAAATTGAACCATTGGTTAGAATTGGTTAGAATTGTTACTAAAATACTCAACCTGTTGACTTACAGTCAAGAATTCCATTAGTATAGGATTTTGTCTATGACTTTTTGGAAAATCTACAAGCCCTCGCTGCTAGAAAGATATCTAGACCAAAAGACTTCATCTTTCTAAAATATGAGATTAGGCTTTATATTCATTGAAGCAGGAGTCACAGTGCTTTGGGGTACATTGTCCTCTTAAGAATACTCAGACACCAAAAGTACTTTATTCCCTTGGAACATGGTTAATTTTATTCCATGTACTACTAAGGTAGCAATGGACTTTCAAGTGCTAAGCATTAGACAATGGAAAATAAAGGAAGAATGTCTGGCTGCATAGCTATGGACAGGCCATGTCACCCTCTTTAAATATTATATTTAATATCATCTGGACTATGGGACAACAAAACTAGTTTATTCCTAAAATACTTTTCAAAACTCTTAAGATTATTTGACACTTACCCATAATGTTTAGATGTATTGCCCGAGTAATGTTATAATGCTTTCCCATATAATCATAGGATAAAAGGCAAGTATAATGCCCCTCATCTTCTTTCTCTACATTACCCAGATAAAGATGATTTTTTAGGACTTTAAATTTTGTATTACCAAGGAGAGGTTTGCAATCCTAGACACAGAAAATAAATTCCTTTATTGGATACACACACACATATGCATTATATATATATATATATACATATATATATATATACACACATACATACATAAACATACATGTATACATGCACAGACCACAGGAATAACCTTCCCCTGATCATCCCTTCCTCTCCCTCTTATTGTCACTTTCTGGTATTTAGTTTTGTATACAATACAAATACATAGATTTGTATGCTTTTGGAACTTAGAGGTAGAGTGGAAAAGAATTTTTGCTATTTTATTTATTTAAATCCTAACCATCTTAGTGATTATAATGTTAATAGCTCCTTTTTTTTTTTTGGCTGAGGCAATTGGGGTTAAGGGTTAAGTGACTTGCCCAGGGTCACACAGCTAGGGAGTGTTACGTGTCTGAGACCAGATTTGAACCCAGGTCTTCCTGACTTCAGGGTTGGTCCTCTATCTACTGCGCCACCTAGCTGCCCCAATAGCTCCTTTCTTAAAACTATTTCCTTCCTTTGCTGTTTTTCTTAAGCTGTATTTCTTATCTTCTGGAAATAACCAGAAGGAGGTTTCAAAGGAGGAAGGAAGGAAGGAAGGAAGGAAGGAAGGAAGGAAGGA
>JAJPUD010001119.1:39505-80028 GCA_023553655.1 Myrmecobius fasciatus | reverse complement strand
TAAGGAAGGAAGGAAGGAAGGAAGGAAGGAAGGAAGGAAGAAAAGGAGGGAGGGAGGGAGGGAGAGAGAGAAAGAGGGAGGGAGGGAGGAAGCCATGAGCCCAATAAGCAAAAGCTAAAATACTTTTATAGAATCCCCAAGTTAGGTTTATAGAGTTTTGTGCTCCCATTTAATTTGAGCTTTGATAGTGATTTCCTCAGAAGTGTCATCCCACATCATAATAATATGATAAACATCTTGCAAAATTACTATTTTGTCTATTTTCATTGAATTAGTTTTCTTTCATGAAATTGTACTTTGCATTTAGGTCTGGGGGAAGGAAAGCAATAGTGTAGTAATACAACTTTTAAGAAAGAAATTACCTTATACCATTGAACTTTAGGCAGATTACTTCCATCTTTAAAAATATCCAAATTGGGACACACAAGGAAGCCACCAGGTCCCGGGAGCAATTTCTGTTTATATTCAGAAAGCTCATCATAACATATTCCAGGATGCTTCTTCAAAATTTCTATCCTGAATTTCTGTTTACGACAGTGGGTAGAATTTCTACAATGAAAATAAAATGGTTGGATTGAACCCTTTTGCAAGTCTTGTTCTCTTTTCCTCAATTTATTATGGGTTATGTACCACCAGGCCTAGCAGTATATTTAAGCTAATAGGATCTATACCCCAAGCATGAGAGTGAAGGAGTCCTGTGCTTTGGAGGATCCTGCTCATCAGATATAAGCACAAAGAACTTGGGAAGCTTTATGTTTTCTGGGAATATTGGAAAATAGTCTTGTGAATAGCTAGTGGAGTGGGGGGGGGACACTCAATCTTTAATGATCGGTGGATTAGAATTCCTTCAGAACTATGATGCTAGAAATTCCATGGGTTATTGTCATAGCCCACACATATTTGAGCAGGCATTATTGCATAGCTAGCATTTGTTGATACTGATTTTTTGTGTGTGTATAAAAGGAGAATTTCTAGTAATGTTACCACAAAGTTCACTCCAAATCTTTATAAACTTTCTTTACAACAATGGCATAAAGAAACCTAGCTTGTGAAGCTTATTCTTTAGGCCACTTAACAATCTATTTTTATTAAATCATATTCTTTTAAAAGCTCACATCCTACAATCCCACCTTCCCAATTATTTATGTCATGATATCAAAATCCCCTATTTTAAAAGTGTACATATAGTGCACAAAGGCACAAAGAGATCAAGTAATTTCAATCTCATGAGTAATTTTAATCTAACATTTAATCAACGGTAGAGAGGAACATGCTAAAAAAATTACTTAACAAAATAATTTGGGATCAAAGTTATGTTCACTGTTATCATTCTACATTATGTGATTATTTATAATGTGATTTTGTGTTTATAGCAGCTTTTTTGTAGTGGCAAGAACCTGGAAATTGAGTGGATGCCCAACAATTGAGGAATGTCTAAATCAGTTATGATATATGAAGGTAATGGAATATTATTGTTCTATAAGAAATGATGAACAGGATTATTTCAGAAAAACCTGGAAAGATCTACATGAGTTAATGCTGACTGAAATGAGCAGAGCCAAGAAAACATTGTACACAGTAGCAAGAAAATTATGTGATAGTCAACTGTGATAGACTTGACTCATCTCAATAATGAGATGACTCTAGGGAATTTCAATTGACTTGGGATGGAAAATGTCAATCACACCCAGAGAGAGAACTATGGAGATTGAATGTGGATTGAACTCTAGTATTTTTACTTTTTGTTGTTTTTTTTTTCTTTCTTGTAGTTTTGTTTCGTTTTCCATTTTTGGTCTGATTTGCACAACATGACAAATATGGTTAACATATTTGATCACCTATGTCAGGTTGTTTGCAGTGCTGGGATGAGGGGAGGTAAGGAAGAGAAAGAGAAAAATTTAGAACACAAAATCTCACAAAAATGAATGCTGAAAACTATCTTTTACATATATTTGAAAAAATAAAACACAATAAAAAAAAATGTGGTTTTAGGTTTTATGTCACTTACTTTGAGAAGGTCATCAAAAGTATGAACATCATTATCAGTAAAAGCCAAAACCCTAGACTTATTTTAAAAGGGGGGGGGAAGATATGTTCAAGAGAACATATTCATGAAAATTTATATGAAAATCCTATCAAACGTCCTAATCACCAGTTGTAGAGTATTATAACCTAGATCCTGTTAACTGATATGTGGATATTCTTGTCTGTCTTGATACAGTTTTAGCTGTGTTAATACATATTAGTGAAATGACAAAAGCAGGAATATGTGTATATATATATATGTATATATATATATATATATATATGATGTGCTTCAGATGTGCTTCTGATCTAGACAGAATTTGCTTGGTTTGTGGTTGGAGATAATAAAAAATTTTGATATTAACCAATTATGCATTGATATACAGGCTTTCAAAATGATCCTGGAATTTATTTAGTGAGATATTTCAAAAAAAAATGAGAGTTTTGAATACATTAAAGAAAGTATACATTTAATATAATTTATATAATATAATTATTATATCATAATCATGATACAATATATTATAAGATATTACAGAAATTTATTTGACATTATTTACATTTACTTTTACAAAGTATACTTTTAACTAATTTTAAGTTTAACTTACACCAGGGCATAATAATATATGGTGTGGGGCTTAAAGTCAGGAAGATTCATTTTCTAAAGTTCAAAACTGGTGTCATACAGTTACTAGCCATATGATCCTGGGTAAGTCACTTAACAACATTTTCTCAGTTTCTCATCTATATAATGAACCCCAGAAGGAAATGGCAAACCACTCCATTATCTTTGACAAGAAAACCCTCAATGGGGTCACAAACAGTTGTATACAATTGAAACAACTGAACAATATAATAATATATAATATAGCTTCCATGCACCTGTGAATTTTATAATAGTTTTAAATTAAATTGTTTATATAGCTAGAAATCCTACAAAAAATATTTGTATAAGGTCCCAAACATGCTAGAGCCTACCATATATATCACCCATATTGTTAATTTCATTTAGTTTCTGGGGGAAGAAACACAAAACACACAAAGACACAAAACAGAAAAACAAAAAAAGTTCTTACCTTTCAATACGATAATAATATCCTGAGTCCTCTGTTGCAGCTGGAACAAACCAAAGCATCTCTCTGTACTGGTGAACCCTGGAGTTCTGATCCATAGAGATGACTGTCTTACCATCACTTTCATACCAACTTATGTTACTATAAGGGCCAAATATTCTAGAACTAATGTGACGAACAGCAAGCTCATCTTCAAAAGTAACTAATACTATATTTTCTTCAAACTCCGCACAATCATCCTCTAAAAAATAAAAAAGTCCAGTTATAGATTATTTCTTTCAAAGCTTGACATATAAAAGAAAGAACAGTATAGCAGATAGAGTAAAAGAATGAGAATCATGGACATTTGGCTCTGAATCTCACCCAGGGCACTAAATGTGTGAAACTGAGTCACTTAGTCCTCAGATTCCTCACCTGTAAAATTAAGGGATTAGATTCAATGAACTCTAAGGATCTTCCAAGTCTAGCTACATTCCTATTAACCTATAATATTACATTAATCTAGTTACTATTTTTAAAAGGGAGGGAGAGATAGCTTGGTGGCACAGTAGATAGATCACTGCCTCTGGAGTCAGAAGGAGGTAATTTCAAATCCAGCCACAGATACTTACTAGTTGTGTGATCCTGGGCCAGTCACTTAACCCCAATTGCCTTTTAAATAACAAACAAATAAACAAAAACCATAATTGCCTGAGAACTCTTTGTAATTATCAGCCAAATAGGTTTCTTAGAACATAGAAGAGCACTAGGTAATCATGTAATCCAATCTCTTCATTTTATAGATGAGGAAATTGAGGTTCAGAATGAAACTATATACGCATATTATTCATCTTCCAGTTAAGGTCTGAGTAAAGTCACCACTCAATCACTACTTCCTTTCACTCTCAGATTGAAATGGCTCTTCTCCAAAAAAGATACAGCTCATCTGTCTAATGAACTTGCAATTTATACAGGGATTAGGTTTTAAAGGATCAAAATTATCCTTGAAAAAGTCCTTAGGAGTCAATTAGGTGGTACAGTGTAGAGCACCAGCCCTGAGTCAGGAGGACCTGAGTTCAAGTTGGACCTCAGACACTACCTGTATTATCCTGGACAAGTCCCTTAAGGTTAAAAACAAAACAAAACAAAACAAAACAAAACAAAACAAAACAAAACAAAACTTTAAATCACTGGTAAAGGAAACTAATATGATAGTGATTAAAACTATGATTTGATTGGTATAAGGAGCTCTTAGGAAGAAAACACTTGCTTTCAATGTGGGTCATTAGTTTCTCTGAAACTAATCCTGAGCAAGGCTTCTCATTTAGTGATTCTTAAGCTCCTTTGAGGTTTGCAATGATGGTACAAGTTATTCATGCTAAATATTCTTTCATGGTGGCTTAAATAGTAAATTATTGCAGAACTTTATAAGGAGCATATTTTTTGTTGTTGAAAGAGGTTTGAAGAATAGAAAATGTAGGGAAACACTATCTTAGTTGCCTAGATAAGTGGTACCAAACCAAAATAGAAATGGATCCCTGCATAATGACTTTAGAAAACCATTAACACTATTTATGTTGTATTATATTTTAATTTATTTTGTTAAACATTTCCCAATTACATTTTAATGTAGCTGTTGCCCACTGGGGAATTTTGTATGTGGGTCTTGAATGTGATACTTCTAACCTAAAGCACCCAGGGGTCAAGTGATTTATGCAAAGTCACATGGCTAGTGAATACCAGAAACATAATCCAGGTCTTCCTGGATCCCAAACTAGTTCTATATCTATTACATAACACTGCCACTCAAGTTATAACACTGTGTCTTTAAACAAATCTAGGCAGAAATTGCCATTCCAGCATATTTGTCAAGAAGACCCAGATAAAATCATGAAAAGTCAGACATGATGACTAAAAACAGTGAACAATAACAGCAAAGGTAGTAAAGGATTAGGATTTCTTTAAAAAAAAAAGTTGTCTTGCACATGTTTAACATATTGGATTACTTGCCATCTAGTGGAGGGGTGAGATGAAGGGAGGGAAAAAATTTGGAGCACAAGGTTTTGCAAGGGTGAATGTTGAAAATTATTTATTCATAAAATAAAAAGCTTTAATAAAAAATAGTCTATGTTAGAGATCAGGTGGCAACTATGGTAGTTGTCATGAAAAGGGGGAAAGAGGAGTGAATGTAAATTTTATTTTTCACTATACCCAGCTAAGTTTTTATCCAGGACAGATAGATCACAAACAAGGTTTCTACTCTCAAATAGAAAAAAACAAATAGGCAAAGACAAAGGCAGAAAAAGTGATGACTGGAGCAAAAATACTCTTGAAAGGACTTCCAACCTAAGGAGGACTATATTATAATAGAGGTTCTTAACTTTTTTTGCATTTTTACACTCTTTTGGCAGTTAATATTTTGAAGACAAAATAAAATGCATAATTTTTTTAAAAAGTCAACCGTGCTGAAATATGGTTATGAATATTACAAACAAAATAAAACAAGCAAATTTACAGATCCCACATTAATAAGGCCTATATTAAAGAGTGATCACAGCACAGATAACTATTTCCATGATTAAAATAGCAGCTAGAACATATATAGCATTTTAAAATTGGCAAAATTCACACCAGCCTTGCTATTATTATCTTATTTTTATAGAGGAACAAACTGAAACTATGTGATTTCCTCAGAGCCACACAACTAGGAGATGTTTGAGGCTAAGGTCTTCCTGACCTTTCAGTCCCACATTCTTATCTAATACACCACCTGCCATGGGGGCAAAGTAGGACATAAGGAGGTCAAAGATAACTCAACAGAGCCTTTCTACTGGTAGGGAGTAAAGGGCCACAAGGTAATATAATGGAAGACTTATCTTTCTTAGTTTCAAATCTGACCTCAAATACTTACTAGGTGTGTGACTCTAAGCAAGGCACTTACCCCTGTTTGCCTCAGTCTCCTCATCTGTAAAATGAGCTGGAGAAGGAATGGCAAATCACTTTGGTATCTTTGCCAAGAAAATTCCAAACAGGTTGACAAAGTGTCACATACAACTCAACGATAATAGGTTCCCTTTTATTCTTCCTATCAGCCTTAACAAAACAAATCCACTCTAGGTATGATGAAGAGAAAGATTCACTCTTATTCTCAAGGATCACACTGTGACAGCTATGAAAGAACTGAAAAGTTTATAACACCTCTTCCAGCTCTTAGATCTATGGTCCTGTGATCTAAATAGCAATAGAATGAGGAAAGCAAATTCATGAACAACAACTGGAAGGAATAGAGAGTTGAATCATCCACACTAATTAAATTCTTTTTTCTCTTTTTTTTCTGGTGATTTTAACAGCAGATTAAGTTGCAAGTATAACTCCAATGTAATGAATTTTTAAAAAAATATGTGTATTATAATCATACTTTTGTTTAAAAACAATGAAACAGTTTCATCAACCAATAATTATTTACATTCCTAACTTAAGCAGAAATATATCTTTTAAAAATTTGACATGACTTTTATTATAAAACATATATATAACTTATTTGATGATATATACTGAAAAAAATTTTATTTAACTTACCAGCTTCAAGTGAAGAACTAAGTAGAACTATGAAGCAAGCATACCAAAATAGAGTCATCTTATTTTCCTATTTTAAAAAAATAAGAAAACATAACTGCTTCTGCAAATTTTCTTTAAAAAAACAAACCTCCATTCATTTATTCGTTCCTTGATTCATTTATTCAGTGCTGAGCAAAATTCAGAAATATTTGAGGATGTGATACTAAGATCCTTTGGAGCTCTCAATTTTACGACAAATTCAAGAGATAATTAGGACAGACCAAAGGAGAGATGGGACTTTCCACTTATGAGACTGCTAAAAAGACTGCTGGGGCTAGTCTCCAATACAGACCAAACTAATGCTAAAAATTTGGGTTGTAGCTTTTTTATATATTTATTTATAGTTATAAGTACTGTTAAAAGTATTTCAATTTATCTGCTAATCACTTATATGCTTACCTATACATTAGAGTTGATTGCCAAACTTGTTAGTCTAATTCAAGACTATGATTATACTAAGAAGCAATAAATTTCACTTAATAAATCTAAAATTCAGATATTTCCCAATTTAGATTAGCCTTCAATTATATCAAATTAATATTTCTACTGAACTTTCCCACTGTTTGGCATTCAGATGATTAAACAAAGTAGCACTAGTATAGGATTAACAACTGGCTTGTTGTCTTTTAGAACACATTCTTGCTCTCTGATCTTATATTAAAGCAAAAAATTTATTCATGTTTTCATTCTACTTAGTATTTCCCCTCTGATTGCCCATATTGCATTTTTTCTCCTAAGTTATTATGAAATAAGCTGACTGTTTTATATTCCTTCTAAGAACTATTTGTTTAATTACAAGACACAAATTTCCTCCCTAGGAGTGAAGAGGGGAAGCAAAATAATGTACCAAAATATATTTTTATACAGTGGGTTTATCTAAATTAACCTAAAAGAAGACTAAAATCTCACCTTGTTGACCAAGAGAGACAGAAAGACAATGAGTCAAGAAACTTTGCACTCACTACATTCACAAGATTATTTGATTTGGGTCTGGAATCTAGTTTGTATCATGCTACAGTGGATCTCTCAGGAGACTCTAGATTGCCATAGACAACTCCCTTTAACTGTGACCACAGGGAATTCAGAGAAGCTCTAATGATTAAAGGGGTTTACTTTTGAAATTCTAAAGGCAAGATTGTCCAAGATAGATAGGACATGATGATTGAGAGATAGTTTCCATATCTGAGAAATTAAGGGTTTGGACTACATAACCTATAAGGTCTTTTCTAGCTCTCGATCTATAATTGTATGAAATAATAATAGTAAAAATGCTGAAGGGAATGCAGAATCAGTAGTCTTCTGAGTTCAAAGTCCATAAAAGATGGAAATTTCAAAAACAAGTAATCCTTCTCCTTCCTAAGATCATTGTTAATGGAACAGATTGATTGTTCTAGTATTAACCAATGTGTCAAAGCTGCATTAAGAACAAGACTGTTTCAGAATGGCAAAAATACAAAGATCTAATATCAAGGGTTCTGAAATATAGGCTGTCCTACTTCTTGATGCCAAGAAAGAGGCAACAATGTATCCTCCCCCAGATGTCAACTATTTATTTCAGAAAGAGCTTTCCATTACCTAATAGTTCACTTATTCCTGTGTTACATGGTACAGTTTATTAGGCTCTGGTCATCATTATTAAGGGTTCTGTTTGTCTGAAAGAAAAACAATATATACATGTAAATTTATTCCATACAATCAACATACAAATCAAGAAACACAGCTGTTTTGTTGTTATTGCTTATTCATTATCCTAGAATGCCTTTAATTAATTCAAGAAATTTATTGAAAATTTTAAAATTCTCACCACAAAATTTATAATAATGATTTTAATTAGACTGGATGATTATAGCTACAAATCACGAATCCTAAAAAATTATTAATCATTAGATTAATAAACAAAGTTCACATATACACTGACATAAATTTACAACACTCCAGATTTAGAAGCAATATGTATAATTTATCCTATATAGCATGTATTAGATTACCTGTCATCTAGGGGTGGGGGGTGGGGGGAAGGAAAGGAAAAGCTTGGGAAAAAAAAGTTTTTTTGCAAAGGTCAATGTTGAAAAGTCACTCATATGTTTTGTAAATAAAAAGCTTTATAAAAAAAAAGAA
This sequence comes from Myrmecobius fasciatus, assembly GCA_023553655.1. Taxonomy (NCBI): domain Eukaryota; kingdom Metazoa; phylum Chordata; class Mammalia; order Dasyuromorphia; family Myrmecobiidae; genus Myrmecobius; species Myrmecobius fasciatus. The sequence continues at coordinate 71,215 of JAJPUD010001119.1, read as the reverse complement.
GCAATATGTATAAAGAGGATAGAAATAAAAGACTAGAAAGAAAAAACCCACAACAATAATTTTAAGAGAGATTAGGAGAGCCAAGGACAGAACTTGGGGATATACAGATTGACAAACCAATTAAGAAGACAAAGATCATTTAAGAGAGGAAGTATAAAGATAAACAGGAAAGTTTGTTTTTAAAACTAAGGAAGAAGAGAATTTCAACAGGGGAAAATGATCAACAGTATCAAAAACCAAAGAGAAGACAAGAATGAGATCTGAATCACTAGTGACCTTTAAGAAAATATTTTTAGTGGAGTAAGGGGAGGGAGGGAAAAAAGGGAAAATCCCTTTTCCATAGCAGAAGGTTAAGAAGGGAGTAGGTGGTAAGAAGTGAATTCATTTAGTCTAGTCAATCTATTCTAGAAATTTGGCAATAAAGAGATGAGAGATAGGGCCAGAGCTAGAATGTGCATATCATATACACATGCATAAACATAGCTGGAACAAGATTATGGCAGAACTATATAGGGAAATTGAGGCAAAGTAAGAAACAAATATCAGGGTCAGAATAGTATCAGATCAGTGTGGAAAGAGAACTGGAGATTAGATCTGGTTAAGGATTAAATAAGAAAAGAGTAGATTCCTAAAAGGGAAATGGAATCAGGATTGAGAAGACTTTATTTCAAAGTTTTAGGAACAGCAATACCCAATTTCACTCAAACAATATGATAGTCATATGTCTAAGATTTTCCAGAACAGTCCCAATTTCAGGAAAATAATCTATATGTGCTTTCTCAGATCACATCTACTTTGGTTTAGAAAATATGGCTATCATAATTAATTGAAACAGAGCCAAAAGTCCAAAATTTAAATGGTATTCAAAAGGCAATACAATATATTTTAGGAAAAACTTCCACCAAAAGTAGTGAAAATAAATGCCTTGACCCTTAAGAATAAGTTATCTGAAACAAAATTCATCTCCCCAAACAATGACAAATAGATGAAGCATTGTTACATTGGGGTCAGGAAACAATTAGAATTATATGGGACTACCAGTAGTGCTTAAAAGTGAGGAAAACACCTGTCAGGGCTGGAACTGTTCCATTACTAAAAAGTGAGAAAGGTTTGGATTAGGAAGGGTAACTATGCTTTTTGGGTTGACTTCATAAAGTAATATAGAACTAGAGCACATAGATCTGGACCACTCTGAGGACCACTTCAAACACCCCACCTAATCCATTTTATATGTGATAAAAGTGAGGCTTTAGGATGTTATCTGACTTGCCCAAGGACAGGGAGGTAGGATCAAGGGTGGACTTAGAAGCTAGATTCTCTAATGTTTCAGCCAGCACCAGATTTCCTGTATTATTGTATGATGACATAAAAAATTATAAGTGAGTGAGACCAGAATCAAAAACTATGAAAAAAGAAACGATACAACTAAAAAGAAAATAGGTTGTTCATAGCAAGTGGAAGGAACTAGATGATAGATGTCCAAACCTAATTCATACTTGCAAAACCTGAAGGAGGAAAATCTGAGGAAAAAATTTTAAAAGCTTTGTTCAGGTTCAGTCAGAGAGCTGAGCTGAGCTATATAAACAAATATCAAATCAATCTGTTAATATTTTTGCTGCTCTAGTAGTTGTATGTAAGACAATTGACCAAAAAAAAAAAAATTCTGAACACTTTGACAAGAGTAGAAGCAACACTTTGAACAGTGGTTTGAGGTCAGCTGGAATGTTAGATATGAATTAAACACAAGATGGTGCTCTAAGCTCAGTGGACATGAAAAATCCATCCTGGTGGGTTGCTATATCCAATAAATCAAAAATGCCTACTATGTGCTATTGTGTTAAGTCTGAGCATACAAAAAAAGGCAAAAGACAGTCTCTGCCCTCAAGGAGGGCTATCTATGCAAAGCTTCAACTATATGCCATCTCATTCCCGGCACATGCATGAAACATCAATTGTTTGTTATTGAGTTATTTGGGGGTTTTTTGTTTGTTTGTTTGCTTGTTTTATTTTCTTTTGTTTTCCACTAACCTTGACTTTTTCCCAGGGTTCTCCCAAGTTTTCTATCAAGAGATAGGAATAATTCAAATTATAATTCATAAATCTTTCCTGGTTTGCTACCATCCCATTGAGATTCTAGTCTCCCAAAATCATCATGATAGAGAGAATCACTTACTCATAATCTAGATTAAAGTCCATTTACTAAAGCAGAATTCAAATGAACAAAGTACAAAGTTAGAAGTCTAGAGTGACCAGCTGTTGGGCAGTATGAAATCTCAACATTCCATACTTTTGTATTTGATTATCCCAGGGGCATCCAAAGATTTTATTGGTAAGACATTGTAATTCCTGCCCCTTTCTATGATACACATATGTATTTTGGCCTCAAAGGTTGACCGTATGAGATAGTCCCCATGTAATTCTAACCCATTCCCTTCTCACCATTAACTGTTCCTGTTAAATGCAATGTAGTCCATCAAGAACCCTTTAATGTCTTTCCAAGAACCAGTTAGGCAGTGTTACTCCTGGGCATTTCAAAGGGCAGTCATTGGAGATAAATTTAATTATCACTATGATGGAATGGGAATGCTTTATGAAAAAGGTGACAGAAAAGCTATTGGATGCTTATGGGGAAGAGGCTGAGATGGTACCTCTGAAATAACCAGGAGTTAACATAGATCCCATCTCAGCTTCTTCCTGCATGTCTTTCATAAAGCATAGTGCTTTTCCCTCTTCCCCACCATAATGTTACTCTAGATAGATATCAAGTACACCAGTTCTATTACTCACCCAAAAGCCATCACTGCCAAATACATATCCTTTCTGGCTCCTCAAAGATGAAAGAAAATAGAGGAGGAAAATAATAGATATTCCTGAAGGAGAAACTACTTCAGACAGAGTTTACAAGTCCAATACGGGCAAAATCCAATCCTCTCTGTTGTGTGCCAACAGACAAACAAAATTCCTGTGAGGTGAACAGTATATTACAAATAATAATAGTGTCTTGTTGCCCTGTCCTTTGTAATGAACAAACATGTAGATTTGGAGTAAATTTACTCCAAACAAGGCAGTATTATCATATAATCTCAAATGGTGTTAATGGAAGGTTTGAAGTAAACTTCAAGGAAAATTACATATAGAAAGTAAGTAATGGAGTTATCCTTTGCTTCAAACACTTAAGAAATCAATGATTTCATCCACATGTGTACTTCCTTCAGTTTGGCAGATCACATCTTGTTCCCACACCTTAGTATATGTTTTAATGAGTCACTCAGACCAAAAGAAATTAATTGCCTAGAATCTCTCTTAATTTAATTAGGTTGATTCTTGAAAAAGAGATGTATAATTTATTACCACAACCAAACTCCAAGTTTCTTCAGTTTAATAGAAGTTGCCGGGAATTGCTTTCTTTGAGCCTTGTTTCTAAGAACTGAACGTTACTTTCACATCACGAGTTACCAGACTTACAAGTCTTATAGTAAAGTCTCTTTTTATATGTCTTTTTTTTTAAGATAAAAGACTTTTTAAAAAGATACCATTTCACTTGATAAATTATTAGCCATAATGTATTGATATTTTTCTTATTTTGTCATTTTTTAATCTTTTAAAACCTGAGTTCAAATGCAACTTCATACATACTTAACTAAGTTGTGTTACTCTTTGAAAGCTACATTACTTCTCTATTCCTCATCCGTGAAATGAGAAAAATAATAGCACCAACCTTTCAGAGCTATTTAATGAAATAATACTTTTAAAACTGAAAGCAAATGTTCAGTATTTGCAAACTTGAAAGCACTAAATAAATGCCAACTATTATTCTTTTTGTTATTATTAAGTAAGTGTCAAACTGTCCTGAGCCATCCCTGCCTAAAATGTAATATTGCAGAAAAGGTCTTCGACTTAGAGTCCAAAGATCTATATTTAAATGCTGTATTCTGCCACTGTGACTAATGCCAAGACTATTAACTTAAGTCTCAGTTTAATGGGATCATAGATATAAAATTGAAAAAAATCATAGAGGCCATCTAGTCTATCTCCCTCATTTTGTATCATGGCTCAAAAATGGTTTGGGGTTGGAGAAAGTTGTAATGAATAAGCATCAAAAGCTAAAAAAAAATTTATGGCTCCTTATTTTATTATTATTATTTTTTTGCTTAGGCAATTGGGGTTAAGTGACTTGCCCAGGGTCACACAGCTGTTACATGTCTGAGACCACATTTGAACTCAGGTCCTCCTGACTTCAGGGCTGGTGCTCTATCACTGCGCCACCTAACTGCCCTCCTTATCTTATTGATATTGTGACAATTCAGTGGAAAGAAAGGGGAATTGTACCATTAAATATGAAAACATGGTAATCTTAAATGTTCAGTTTGTTTTCATCAAAATCCTATTGCAGTATGTCTCCATGAATTGGAGGTTATGCTGAGTTAGCAAAGATTAGGGAGGAGAACAAAGGGGAGGCCAATGAAGAGATTGACACAAGCTTTAACAAACTAAAAGACTTTAAAGTATAGTGCCACTGAACTTTATTGCTCTGACTACTGTCTGAGGACCAGCAAAGATTAATGAAGAGAGATACAATTCAATCAGTTCATCAACAAGCATTTATTAAATGAGTGCCAAGGTGTCAGCCACTAAGCACTAGATATTCTGGCCATGGAAATCCATGAAACATTCCAAAACGACAAAATAGATATTAATTATATACAGTCCTTTTCCATATCATTAGTGAAACGATAGAAATGAAGCAGAAAGTAATGACACTCATAGTCCTCGAGGCAATTGATAAGCATCAGTTTAACAAACTTTTTTTTTTTTTTTTTTTTTTTGCTGAGGCAGTTGGGGTTAAGTGACTTGCCTAGGCTCACATAGCTAGGAAGTATTAAATGTCTGAGGCCAGATTTGACTTCAGGGCTGGTGCTCTATCCACTGCACCACCTAGCTGCCCCTAGTCAAACATTTCTTAAAGCAATCTTAATTTTTCTTTTCAAAAAAAGATAAAATTTTAAAAACAAAGTGAAAAGGTTCTCACTGTTAGGCAACCAAATATTTCCCAAAGTGAACCCTTGAAGGTTCCCTCCATGGATAAAATTTGCACTTGGGAATACCGTTGCTGATTCAAATTCAATATTTCTAACTGACCAGTATTTTCACCTTTAGTCTTTTTTATGTTAGAGAATAACAGATGATAAATGGATATCTCAGAAAATTATGAACTTTTCAAGTTTTTACAAATGCACAGTCATAGTCCACAAAGACAAACATAAATCTTGTCAAATGAATGAATGAGAATCTAATTTAACTGGGAGTTCTTTTGGATAGATTCCATACTATACTCAAGAACTATAAAATTATCTTGACAGTAACTGAAAATGTTTCTAAATTATGAATAAGTGCTATTTCAATCTTATAGTTTAAGAGAGATCAAATACTCATCAAAAACCTCAAAGTCTAAGTTTATTTGCACAACAAAAAATCATATGATCAAAATATTAGATTTTTCTCAAAAGGGAATGTGCTTTAAGTAGGTAAGAGCAAATGAGATAAGCTGTCACAGAAACAAATGTTATCTCTTCATTCAAGAAATTCTAAGAAAAAGATATAGCAAATAAAAGCCAGAACTGAAGCCAAAACAGATTTATCCCAAATACTCATTTAAACAAATTTAAACCAACAAATACAAATTTAAACAAACAATGGCAGACTATTGCATCAAAAAAAGATAAAAGAAATAACTTTGAAAAACAGGAAACATGGAGCAGCTAGGTGGCACAGTGGATAGAGCACCAGTCCTGAAGTCAGGAAGACCTGAGTTCAAATCTAGCCTCATTCATTTAATACATCTTAGCTGTGTGACCCTGACAAGTCACTTAACCTCAACTGCCTCAGCAAAAAAAGAAAGAAAAAGAAAAACAGGGAACAATACAAATATAAGATATTATAGGTGTAGGAGTTGAAAAAATTTGGAATTGAGTTCTGTCCCTGATACATCCTGACCCTGGGACCCTGAACAAATTATATAATCTCTCAATTATATATTAGCTACATATGATAAATTTTATGTAGCAGGTACTATATATGGTATATATGGTAAAAAGGTTTCCTTACTGGCTGGTCTCTATATTAGTGAAATTAAAGTCACTCCCCTACTACCAAAAACAGGATCCCAGGACTGGGACCTGGAAGAGACCTCAGAGATCAATTAATATAATAATATTATATAATTAAGAGTTAATAATAATTCTTAATATGACATGATACAATAATATTCACATACTTCCCACAAAGAAACCAAAACCCAGGAAGGTTTTATGATTTAAGCAGCTGTGTGACACAGTGGAGAGAGTGTGGGCCTGAAATCAGAAAAATCTAAGTTCAAATCCATCCTCAGGCATTCATCAGTTGTGTGACCCTAAGCAAGTCACTTAACTCTGGCTGTTTCAATTTTTTCATCTATAAAATGAGCTGGAGAAGAAAATGACAAACCACTCTACTATTTCTGCCAAGAAAATTCCAAATGGAAGGATAAAGAATTGGACATGAATGAAAAATGACTGAACAATAGGCTGCTAGAAATTGTGTATTTGCAGGTCCTTATTCTGAAGTTCTACTGCAATTATAACATGTTAGTGACCTCAGGCTATGCTCAAAGCATACAAACCCTGTCATGTTCTAGGAACCAGAAGTTCAGAAGATTAGAATGAAGATCAACCTTCTCTGTCTTTCATTTGAGGAACCGCTCAAGTGGTCGGCAAAAGAGTGAGGAACTTTTTCATCACAGAAATGCATGAAAACTTGTCTACTAAGTTGCAGCTGGGTTGCAATTGGAATTTGTGGGAGGGAATGGAATAAACATTTATTATGTGCCAGGTACTGTGCTAAGCAGAATAATAGTGGTACTAATCACAGTGCTTAAAGTATTGAAGATGTGTCTTTTTCCAAATCCTCATTCATTCTGGTTGCAGTTGTCCAGGTTAAGCCACACTAATTGGACATCCTGATTTGCTCTGGTGTTGCTCAGTTGTTTTGATATGCATTTCTTCGACCCTAGTATCCTGACAATATCCTAAGATTTCAGAGGTAGTAATCATGTCTTATAAATTACCAATGATGATGAAACTCCTTAAGATGTAAGAGAAATAACAAAGTCTGCAAGGTCATTAAAAAGTTGTGCTACAATTATCCTATATACCTCTAGCTTGACAGTAATGAAGAAAACCATAAAAAACCAAATTTCAAATCCTATTTCCCTTGATTCACTCTAAGAGTATTAGCTTCTGTCACCTACCTACCACCATCACCACCACCATTTTTGTCTGAATCTGATTTCTTCAGTGTAGAAAGCACTTGAAACTCACCTGCCTTTAGAAACTTCTATCAATATAAATAGGAAATTGTTATTGTTACATCTGAGTCTTTGTGACCCCACTTAAGTAGTGTTTTTTGTTTTTTTTTTGTTTTTTTTTTTTAACAAAGATACTAGAATGGTTTAACATTACTTTCTCCTATCCATTTTACAGATGAGGAACTGAGGCAAACAGGATTAGTTAAGTGATTTGTCTAGAGTCACTCAGCTAGTAAGTCTGAAGCTAGATTTGAACTCAGAAAGATAACTTTTTCTTCACTTTATACCCCAGCACTCTACCCCCAATCCCCAGGACATCTAGCTGTCCTTACAGATAGGAAAACTCTGCTTCAATTTACTGGCTTTAGGAATTGCCTGAAGTACTGAAAGATTGAGCAATTTGCCCTAGGTCACAATTTGGTATATGTGGTATCTACCAAAGTCTGGACTGCTCTCACAAGAGTGTAGTTCTCTATTCACTTATATCCTGTCGCTCTTATTAGTGTAAGAACTTAAACCAGAGATATTTATTGGCACTAGACTTGTGATATTGATTAATCATGGACATTTCCCTAGATACTAGAAGATTACCCAGGGTCACACAAGCAGCATTTGCCTGAGAGAGGACTTAAGACCAGGTTGTCCAAGCTCCCAGACTAGCCTACTAGCCATTTCACCTATGTTCCATCATTAATTTATTTGTGTAAGGTAGCTTTCCATTTGATGCTGTGCTGCTGTAAAATTAGGATCAACCAAATCTATCAATTGTTTGTGCTTCTTCTGGTACAAACATAATCTCTGTTATGGCTGTAAGTTTCTTTATGAGAGAAGTTTCCTCTAAAAGCTTCTGGGTCTGCATCTGCTTCAGACAACATCTTTGAGTAAATCACTCTTTTTTTATATATATCATTCTTATTTCTTGTTATTAATCCCATTCAGAAGAAAAGAGCAGACTATGGGCACATTAGACCATTCTTCCACCTGTTGACCTGAGCGGATTTCCAGTCATTCTTTTAAGAAAAGTATTTCTGTTTTGTTGTGTTTTTTTTCTTCAGGCAGCAGAGCATTCAGTCCCTTCATCCATTTAACTTATTGAGGAAACATAGTGGAGTGGAAAAAAATGCCACAAGCATCAGAAGGGATCTTTTTCAAGTCCTATTTCTGAGCTGTGGTAATCATGGGCAAGTCACTTTTAACTCTTGAGTTTTCTTTATTTGTGAAATGGTATTAATTAAGAAAATTTATTCTGCAAGGATGATATGAGGAGAAAATGGGATAAAATGTGTAAAATTCTATATAAATGTCCCATTATTGGTGAGACTTCCCTGCTGGAGTTTGACTCTCCCTTTTAGGTTGAAAATGAATTAATACAAATACTCTGAAAGAAATAACTTGTTTTAAAGTGTCCTACCACTTCATTCTTCTTCGGAATTACCAGAAAATACCCCATCAGGGGACTTTCCACTGCCCTTCACAAAGATAAACAGGTTAAGTGCCAGGGGCCAAACAAGAGCAAACCTTGGGGGTCCAAACCACAAAGTATTTCCTGACCATCTTGTCCCAAACACTGAGTAACAATATTTGAGGGGAGTTTGCCCCAAAACAGAGATCACAGAACCCTTCCTTTAGGGTTCATAATCTAAAGATTACACAGGAAACTAATTATATTGAATTGCAGTTGTAAAAACATTTTGAAATAAGACAAATTCATGGACCACATGTTAAGAATCTCTATAAATCATATGGTGAATTGGCCTCTCTCTGTCTCTGTCTCTGTGTCTCTGTCTCTTCGTGTCTGTGTGTGTCTGTCTCTCTTTCTTTCCCCCACTCCTTCTCTCTCACTTTCTGTCTGTATGTCTCCGTCGTTGTCCCTCTTTCTATGTGTCTCTATGTCTGTCCCTTTAGTTCTGTACCTCTGTCTCTCTCATGAACACATACAGGCAGGCACATACACATACCTGATATTCTAGCTCAGTTACGACAGCATGTTACCCAAAATCCGGAATAACTACTTGAAGTACCAGTCACCACCCCAATTATAAGCCTCCGTAGGCTAGACAGGGGTGAATGGGTCCCTCTGTGTTCCGAAGAAGCTAATGGAGGCAAGTGTCAAGCCCAAGCCCTCTGACAACATAGTTTTGGACAGACTCTGCACTTAATCGTCCTTCCGCCAAACCCCAGCGAGTCCCAAAGAGTCACACTCACACTCACTCCCTAAAAAGCTTACTCTTAGGGGCAGACAAAAAGGCGACTGCGGTGAAGAGCGAAAGGGATTGATGCGGCCCACCTCCTCACTTTTCTGTGCTAGGCTACCTAGAGTCCCTCGCTTTCCAAGCCCCCAGCTCCACACCACACTGCTCAGCCCTCAGCCCTCAGTTGGCATTCGCGTGTCTCTAGTCTTCTGAAACTCGGAACTGCTAATTGCACTTACTCAGCTTGCCTCTCCAGCTTGCGGGGGGACTCGGACTGCGCTCCCTAGGTAGCCCAGGGCACCCCACCTGCCTGTCGCGGGTGCAGTGCCTGCTTTCTCCTGGTTCCTCTAAGAAGCCCAAAGCCAGTCCTGGGCAGCGGAGTTCTGCCACTTGGGCTCTTCCATCTCGCTTCCTGCGCCCTCTTCGGGAGACATAGATCGGCGACGCAAGTCTGGAACTAGAGAGTTTCGGAGGATGGAAACGGGGCTTTTCCTGTCCAGGTCCTTGCCTTGTCTCCCAGCTAGGGACATGGAACTCCCTCCCACCCGGACTAGAGACAGGCCGGTACTCCTCCCTACATTCTGATGGAAGGGGAGGAGGCAGCAGCGATAACTTCCCGGACTTGGGACGCCTCTCCTCCTCCATCTGGACAGCTGGGAGGGTTGTCCAAACCCGGGAGTATATTCAGGGGCTGGGTATTGTGTCGCTGCAGCCTGCCTGAAAAATTACCTCTAGCGAGTCTTCTCTGCCCCAAAGGGAAATTCTTGTCACTGTAGTACACTCGCTTGCTGTTGTGCCCAGCTTCTCACTCTAAAATAGTGGAGTAAAGTCTGGAGGAGGATTCCGAGACAAGCTATTCCTAAATTCTCTCTAAGAATAGTTTGAATAAAGGATAGGCAAGTAAGGAAGGCTATAACTTTGCCTTTTTTTAAGGACTTAAAAGCTTCTGTACCTTAGAATCATGGCTTTAAAGAAAGACATTCGGAAGCCACTGATTCCAACCCCACTTTACAAATGAAAGGGAGGCACATTTAGCCTATGATCTACCCACAGGGACCCTGTTAGGAAGGGTTTGAATTTAAGTGTCCTATCCACTACATTAAACTGGCTTTAAGATCAAGAAACAAAAAGGTTCGTACCCAGGACTGCCAAAGATACCTCCGGGTGTTTGATCCTCAACCCGGCTGCCATCGACTTCCCAATTCCAGTATCACAGCTCGGGGACTGCCTAACTTTTGTTTCTAAGTTTCTTTATGTTCCGAACCTTCAAAAACTTAGTTTTATCCCAGAAATCATTTTGGTCATTTGGAAGAGAGGAAGAGTATAAATTCATTGACCTAGTTCTGAAAGGAATCTTTAGAGGTAACCTAGTCCAATCCTTTCATTTTACAGAAGAAATTTAGAAACCCATAAAGACCCAACGTTAGGCAGGTAGTGGATTTGAATACAGGGACTCTGAAATATTTCTCAAGAAGTTTTAAGAGGTCACAATAGCTTCACTTAAAGAATTCTCTGAGCGTCAAAAAACATCGTTCCCCTGTGGGCAGAAAACATTTAAAATCCCCAAAATTTACTACTTTAAGGATTTTACAGAGGAGGAAACTTGAGACCAACAAGGCTTAAGTAATCTGACAATATTATTGCTTAGTTCGTTTCTGAGATTTCATTTGAATTTGAATCCAATTTACACACTATATCCATTAACTGCTCTTAACCTACGGTGCATAGATATTCATACAGTACATCCTTAGCTAAGTGGGCATACACTCCTTTCCAAGAAAGAGGAAACTTTGTCTTCCTGTCCAGCTTTTCATCTCTGTTGCAACATCCACATCTGGAAGTGCCTACTTCTCTTCAATCAGTTCCAGATCTGCCCTTAAAACATCTACCCCAGAGACAAGGCACCCATGGAGAGACTGGGTATGTCACTGTATGCTCACAAGTTTTGTTAAACAGAATATTTTTTTCACAGAATTAATTCACTGAAATTTCATCCTAGTAAAACACTGTAATGTATGACAAACTCAGAGGATAATGTTATTTCTAACTTTGTTTTTTACTTTTGCTGCTATACGACTTGGTGACCTGAAAAGTGGTGGTTTTTTTTTTGTTTTTTGTTTTTTTTTTTTTAATGGAACTAACTACTGATCTTCTCTAGAACCACAAGTTTCCTTGGAGCAAAATTTAAAACCACTGCCCTAGATGGACTTCCTCCAAAAGCCTATATTTTCCATTCTCCTAAGCTGCATTGAACCACTTTTTTACTTCTACTATTAAACTTTCTTCACCTTCAAAACAATCATGATCTCCCATCCCCAAGCTGTCTGTCTGTCTACAACTCATTTTACTTAATATATGCCACCTAGAAAGACCTAAACTAGTATTCTTGACTAGTCAGAAAAACCCTAGCTATACTGAATATGATAGCCAGGCACAAGTGAATTCATGTACTGTGAATGATTTGTTTTCACAGGTAAAGCAGATAAACCAGAAGGGAACTTTCAGATTCTATGCTATGTTTGTGATCAATCAATCAAAGTTTTTATTAAACATTTATTTTGTTAAAACATTTTACTGGGCTCAAGTGGTACAAAAAACACACACACACAACACTCCGAAGTCTCAAGGAGCTTACACTCTTCTATGGGAGGACATGTGTAGACATAAAAATGAATATGACCTATATGCAAAATTTTTGTTCAGTTATGCCCTACTCTTTATGACCCCATTTGGGGTTTTCTTGGCAAAGATATTGGAGTAGTTTGTCATTTCCTTCTTCAATTCATTTATAGATGAGGAAACTGAAACAAACAGGGTTAGATGATTTACCCAAGGTCACATAAGCTAGTAAGTGTCTTAGGCCAGATTTGAACTCTGGAAGATGAGTCCTCCTGACTTCAGGTGAGGTGTTCTATTCACTGCACCACTTAGCTGTCCTCTATAAAATTAAAAACAAAGTAATTTTGGTGGGGGACACTAGCAGTTGCGCCGACCAGAAAAAGTAATATAAAAAAATAGAAGTTATGGATAAATCAATAATTATGAATAATTGACTCAATGCCTCAATATTTTCCTCATTAAAATGAAATGCATTATTAATATGAAAGCAACATTACAATTTCAAGATACTGCAAAACATTTGTAGAAATCGAAGGTCCCATTTGCCTTTTCAATTTGCCCTCTTCAGATGGTATCATTTGGCTGAAGATAACACCCTTGGAGGGAGGGGGAAATTACAATGTGTCTACAAATATTGGAAAGATTGTCATCTAAAAGAAAAACGAGATTTTTTTTACAGCTCCCAAAGGAGAGAATTAGGAATTCTGGGGAAAGTTAAAGGGAGGCAAATTTATGTTCACAGAAGAAGGAACTTCCTGTCCAGTAGTGAAATGGAGTACCTAACGAAGTAATGAATACATTGTCATTGCTGAAGATCAGCGGCTGGATGGACAAGAATATAAAGACAACAAAAAAAAAAAAGTCTAGAAAAATATGTTGGGGTTTCCTGTCCGCAAATACTCAGTGACTCCCTACTGTTTGAGAAAATTTCATCCTTCTTTCTTGATATTGAAGGCCGGCCACAATTTGATTAGTATCCTCTTTCCAGGCTTTCCTCATGCCACTTCTGGCCACTTGTGACTTTTACTACTTCTAGGGATAATTCTGTTTGTAGATCTCTTCCTAAATGATAATAAGATTCCCTAGTGGTATTCTTCCCCTTAACAATTGATTAGTAGATTAAGTTCTTTATCAACGGCATTTACTTGAGTGGCTCAGCAATTAAACATTTCCCTTTTTTACCAAGAATACATTCTCCCATAATAGATGCAGAGTTTAAGAGCAGGAAAGAGTGGATATGAACTTACAGAAAAATATCATCATAATGAGGCACACATATAGGGAACACACATAGACAAGGCAACTAACTCAGTCAGGGTATAGTGTTTGGGCTGAATAAGCCCAAACTTATTTGGGTCTAGCAGTTCACTTACAATGGCTGTTCTGATTCTTCAACAAGGTCCACTATGAACTGACCCAAGCAGATGCTGGATAGCGTATCTCTAAAGGGAGGAGAAAGTTAGATTATAAAGGGCTTTAAATTCCAAATAGAGAATTTTGTATTTGATTGTGGAGATAATAGGGAGCCACTACAGTTTATTTAGTGGTATGAGGAGGGTAACAGACCTGTACTTTATAAAAACCACTTTGAGGCAGCTAGATGACACAAAGGATGGAACACCTGTCCTGAAGTCAGGAGGACCAGAGTTCAAATCCAGCCTCAGACATTTAACTCTTAGGACACTGAGCAAGTCACTTAAACCCAGTTGCCTTGCTAGAAAAAAAGTCACCTTGGTATCTGAATGAAGGATGGATTGGAGTGGGGAAAAACTTCAGGCAGCAGGTTATTCTAATTATCTAGGCTTGATAAGATAAAAACTTGCATTAGAATGGTATCAAGGTCAGAGGACAGAAAGAAACGAGAAATACTGCAAAGGTGAAATATACAGGCCTTGGCAACAGATTGAATATAAAAGTGAGAAATAAGAGTAGAACAACTTCTAAATTGTGTGTCTGAGAGATTGGGACAAAAGTGTTGTCACCTACAGTAATAGAGAAGGTAAGGGGAAGAGGAGGATTTAGGGGGAAAAAGAATGAGTTCTGTTTTGCACATTTTAAGTTTAAGGAGTCTACTGGAATCTAGCTTGATATGCAAGATTGGAGATTACCAGAGGGGTTGAGGCAGTATATGAAGATTAAGAATCTGTAGTATATAGATGGCAATAAATCAATGGGAGCTGATAAGATCACTGAGTGAAGTAGCACTTAAAAATAAATTGTATATAATAGAAACTTGTGCTTTCATATAAAAATCGCTATTTTTGTCTCTTAGTATATTTCAAGTTTCAATTTTATAACAATAAAACATATTTTTAAAAGAAGGGATTAGGAGACTTGTCACTATGTAAGAGAATGGCAAAGTTTTGATTTTCCAAAAAAGGGAAGAAGGATGGAGTTTGCAGACTATAAGCTGCTGATCTTGAGTTGGTCTCTGAAGAATTGTAGAATGCATTAATAGTAGTTTAGTAGTAGTAGTAGTAGCAGTAGTGGTGGTGGTGGTGGTAGTAGTAGTAGCAGTAGCAGTAGTAGTAGTAGTAGTAGTAGTGGTAGTAGTAGTAATAGTTAGAGATGATCAGAGTTAAGGGACTTTTGAACTCAGCCTGACTGAGCCAATGTTCTACACCCTGTATCACCTATTTGTCCCTATAATGTACTATTAAAGAGATAATGGTGAACTTTTGGAAAGGAAAGTGACAATCACTAAAAGACCCATGGATCATGGGTCAAAAATAGATCATGTCAGACCAATCTCATTTCCTTTTCTTGCAGTCATAGTAAATCAGGACAATTAAGTAAATAGAGCATAATAGATTTCAACAAAGTATTTGACAGTTTTGTATCTTATCATTTTGAATAAATTGAAAAGATATGAATTAGATGATTGCCAGGTATTATACCTGAGGGCAGCCGGGTCTTACCTCCTCCCTAACTTCTCACCCAGACAAGACCAGCATGTTCCCCAAGGAGAGTCACAAGCCAGAAGAAGATGAAATCAAGTAGCTCTTTATTGAGGTCTCTCCTCAGCCAGCCTGCCTCACTTTCCTTGCCTTGCCTCCCCCACCCTCTGCAGTCACGCCCTTTATCCCCTTAGCCCACCCATCTTTTAGCAATTAACTTTGTATTGATATGAGGAAGTCAGAAAGATAGTGGAGCTCACATCCTGATAACAGAGCACACCTTGGGGCAAGCCTGTTTTTTAGATCACTTTGAATAGCTCTTTGAGCCATTATCAGTAATCTTGTCAAGTCTCATGTACTCAAGGGAACTGCATACAATACCTTCTTATCCTCAAGTCAAGACAAACTTCTTATCAGGGTCCCTTTTTTGGGCCCTAACAGATGATAGCATTATTAGGTGAATTCAAAACTTGTAGAATAACTGCATGAAATAATGAGTCAATGTCAACTTGGAATGAAGTTTAGTGGTAAGCCACAGGAATCTGTCTTTGGTCCTGTTTGTTTTTTTCTAAAAACATGTTTGGACAATAACTTAGATAAAGGCAAATCCAAACAATTAGGTAGATGACTTAAAGTTGAGAGGGATAGTTGGAACATTATATGGTCAAAGCAATATCCAAAAACATCTGGCTTGTCTAAATTGGTAAGCTGAATCATTATGATGAAATATAAAGTTCCAAACTTGGGCTTTAAAAAACCAAATTCATGAGTATAAGATGTAGGCTATATGGCTAGTTTGTCTGAAAAAAAAAAAAGTAAGGATTTTAGTGTACTAAATCCAAGCTCAATCCAATTAAAACTGTAGTATGACAGCCAGAAGAGCTAATATAATCTTAGATGCACTATTGGAAGCATGGTGTCACCATCCTGTACCCTAATTAGATCATCTGAGGAGTGCTGTGTTCAGTACTGAATGTCAAATTTTAGGAAGGACATTGATAAACTACAGAGAATCCAGAACAAAACAATGAAGATTGGAAAAAAGGCCTTTAGACTGTGCCAGATGAGGAATAGTTGAAGGAATTGACAAGGCTTAGTCTGGAGAAAAGAAGATTTAGAAGGCATATGGTGACTATTTTCAGTTATTTGAAGGGCTGTGATTAAGAAGATGGATTAGACTGGTATTGCTAATCTCAAGAAAGCCAGACTAGGGACAATGGATAAATATTGCAAAGAGGCACAATCAAGTATGACATTCAAAAAACATTCTACCTATTAAAGCTTTCCAAAAGTTAAATCCCCCTCGAAATAATGGGCTTCCCCTCAAAAGGTCAAATGACTACTTGCTGGGTATGTTATATAGGGGATTCATAATATAATCATTGATAATAAGATATTTTATGTAATGCTTTAAGGTTTGCAATTTTTTTACATGTGATATGTATAATTTTATTCACAAAATAATTCCATAGAATGGTACCAATATCCTTGTTTTACAAAAAAGGAAACTGAACTGAAAGCAGTTAGGTAACTTAGCAAGGGTCACTCAACTAGTATAACTGAGTCAGGATATGTACTCATCTTCTTGACTCCAAATTCTGCCCTCTATTCACTATGTATCTTAACAACCTAGTTTTACTCAAGGCATGTTTTGGAATAGATGTCCTCTGAGATTCCCTCCCTCCCAATAGGAAAGTCTGTGACTAGAGTTCTAATACTTCTTCTATATCATTTCCACCCATACTACAATTTACATTCCCACAGATACTTGTGAATCTATTGGCACTGGCTTCCTTGTTTTTCCTAGTGCAAACAAAACACTTTTATCTATTGACTCATGAATTTTTGCTGTTCTGTGCACCATGCCTAGAAAGTTCTTATCCCTTTCTCCTTGCTTCTTTGACTTCCTAGAATCCATCTTCTACAGCAAGCCTTTCTTACTGTTGTTGAGTCATTTCAATAATGTCTTACTCTTCATGAGTTCATTTGGAGTTTTCTTGGCAAAAAGACTGAAGTGGTTTGCCATTTCCTTCTCCAACTCATTTTGCAGATGAGGAAACTGAGACAAATAAGATTGAATAACTTGTTCAATGTCATACAGTTAGTGTCTTCAGCCATATTTGAACTCAGGACTCAGGTCTACCTGATTCTAAACCCAACACTCTATCCACAAGCCTTTCTTGATTCCCCAATCATTTTAGTGCCTTTCTTCTAAGATTTATTTCTAATTTATCCTAAACTACATGGCTTGTTTGTATATAGTTATTTGCATGTTGTTTTTACCCACTAAATTATTAGTTACTTGAGAGCAGAGATTGTCTATTACCTTTCTTTGTATCCCCAGTCCTCATCTCAGTTGCCTTATACATATCAGGTATTGAATAAATCTTTATTGCCTGATGAACTCTTTGAAATGATGAAAAGCAGTCCACATTCTTGGTAACATTCTCTAACATTCACATTCAGATTTCTATTTGCATCATTTTTAAGTGTTATAGAATAAATGTTCCTACTTCCCTTAAAATAAAAACCAACCCACACATTTTGTCTTAATATTAAAATGTTGACTCAACTTCAAGGCAGAGCTATGGCCAAATATGCAGGAGAAAAAAGGACTTTGGAAAAGTCACAGTCATGCTCATTTTTTATATAAACTCAAAAAGGTTAACACTCAAAAATGTTAACAGTTCAAAAAAAGTTTCATCTAAAGCTATTTGTATATTTGCCTTATTCCATATATTTGTATATTTGTCTTATATTTTGTCTTAAGGTATTTGCATTTGCCTCATTTTGAGTAAATGGGATTGTTTCTTTTTATTTGCCTCCTCATAGCCTAGCACAGACCTTGGCACATAGTTGGTGCTTAATAAATCTCTACCACTATCTATGTGCACATGCTAACTTAGCCTCTCAAAGCCCTAGTGTTATCCTTTGTAGAAAAAGTGCAATAATTACAGAATTACAGAATTCCTATTGACTTTTGGCTTTTCCCAGTAGAATATATGTTCCTATAAAGCAGAGACTATTGCCAAGTATTTGTTTGGTGATTAATTGTTGCTTTTGTTTAATATAAGAGACTATTTCAACACCCTCCCCACATACTCTAGACCTTACCAACAGACAAACCTCACTTTTAAACATATACAGAGTCCAAACTCCTCAGCTCTTGATGTAAGATATAGACACTCCAAAATACTGTCCAGGCATATCCTTGTTTTGAGGTAATTTTACATCTTGCTAATATAAAGCAAGAAAGGATAATAGTGAAAGACATTACAAAAAGATTTACTTGGATGTGATAAGAGGAAAAGGAGAATCAAAATGATTCTACAATTTTGAACCTGGGAGAATGGTAATCAAAGTCAGAAGAGTTTCTACATTTCCAAATCTAAGGGTAAAGCCTGATGCTCAACTATTTATGTGAACCTATATAGACTTCCTCAGTGTACAATGCCTGTAGCCTGGGGAGAAATAGATACCTTTTCTTCCCCCCACTCCTAATCAGAATAATAGGGAGAACAACTATGGCAGGTCAACCTTACCCTTCTTGTGATATCACAAAAGACAACCAGTCATTTGAAGCTTCATGCACAAGAAGTTCAAACCAGTAGTATGTCATCATGAAAATTCACTGGGTCTTTTAACTAGAGGCAGCAGTCTGACATAATTATTCAGTGGTTATGCAAATCATTTAAAAGTAACACGAAATGAAACAAGAATTCCTGGAGTAAACTATTTCTATTCCTAAGAACATATGCTAATTCTTTCAAGAATATTCAAGTTCTATTTAATTAGTGACTATAGATAATTGTTGACATTTTTTTAAACCTTTCTCTTTTATTCATCATTGTTGAGTGGACAAATAAATAATACCCTAAACTAGAACACAAATAATCTGGGATTTGATCCTTTTCTCTACCACTATCTGTATGTACATGCATGTCTGAAACTGGATTTGAACTCAGGTCCTTCTGACTCCAGCATTGGAGCTTTGCTTTATCTACTGTACCATCTAGCTATCCCAATGAATAAAATAATTACAGAATTCCCATTTACTAGGCTATTGTCAAAAATCAAATGGAATACTGATGTAACAAGCAATTAGAAAAGGGCATAGCACAATAAAAGTGAACACTGTACACATAATATCACAGTGACCCAGAACTTTCTGATGAACAAGAAGCAACATTTGGTTGCATACATCATATTACCTGCCACCCCCACTGAGCTTGTCCCTAAAATGCCAACTGAAAATCACACCTGAAAACTGTGATTGTGTGGTAAAGCAAAAGCATTCTAGTTAAAAGTAACTCCTATTGCTTGTAAATCAGTCTCTTACTGATTGGTTTTCTCTGTTTGGAGGACTAAGAACTATTAATAATCCAGGTAACATTCAAAAATAACCAAGGAAAAAAGAAAAGAAGGAAGGAAATAAACATTTATTAAATGTCTACTATATGCCAGGCACTGTGCTAAGCATTTAATTCTCACAACAAAATTGTGAGGCAGGTGCTATTATTATTAATCCCATTTTATAGCTGAGGAAACTAAGGCGAACAGAGGTTAGGTGTTATTCTCAGGGTTACACCAGTAATAAATGTTAGAGGCTGAATTTGAATTTGGATCTTGCTGACTCCATACCCAGTTTGCTATTTACTGCATCACCTAGTTGTCCCCAAGAATTGAAAGAAAACAAAAGACCAGAATGCAATTAAAACAGTTTCACAACATTACTTACGTCAAGTGAGAAATTAAATTGTCCTTATGCCAGAATGTCTATTATTTCTCATTTCCACAGTTTAAGTTTTTATTCTAATCTGAATCATTTCCTGTCTTGGCTAGGTTAACCCTTCCTTCCTAGTTGCCTTACTACTGCATCAATTCAGAAAAGTTTGGCCAAAACAAATGTTGCTTTCTCTTGCTAGAAATAGCAATTTTTCTCCCTCCCACCTCTCTTTACTTTTTGCTCTTCAAATTTATTAGATTCTGCATCCTATTTAAAGTTTCCTTTCTTGTCCTCAAAATTGCTTACTATGGTTTTTTTGCGTTGGGTTGTTGTTGTTGTTTTTTTTTTTTTCTGTTATTTTATTTTATCATTTATTTATTTATTTATTTTTGCCTTTCAATGAACAATTAGTCCTGGAAGGGAATTTTGAAATCAACTACATACCTTACTTTTTCTCTCTTTTTTAAATATATGGGGCATCTAGGCAGCACAGTGGATAGAGCACTGGCCCTGAAGTCAGGAGGACCTGAGTTCAAATCTGGTCTCAGACACTTCCTAGCTGTGTGACCCTGGGCAAGTCACTTAACCCCAACTGCCTCAGCAAAAAGCAAATATATATATGCATTTATTTAAAAATGCATGCATTTATTTACTATTTTATGTTTCCAAGTTTTAAGTTTCAAATTCATACTTTCCTTCCATCCCCTTATCCCTCATTGAGAAGGCAAGCAGTTTAATATAAGTTATATCTGTATAGTCATGTTATGGAAGAAAACACACTCCAAAAAAAAAAAGAAAAAAAGTTTTTTTGAAAAAAATATGCTGGAACAGCTAGGTGGAGCAGTGGATAGAGCACCAGCCCTGAAGTCAGGACAACCTGAGTTCAAATCTGCTCTCCAACACTCAACATCCTCCTAGCTGTGTGACCCTGGGCAAGTCACTTAACCTCAATTGCCTCAGCAAAAAACAAAAAAAAAAAAAAAAAAAAAAGAAAAGAAAAAAATATGCTTCAATCTGTATTCAGATTCCACAAGTTCTTCCTCTGGCAATAGACAGCATTTTCTATCATAAGTCTTTTAGAATCATCTTGGATCATTGTATTGTCTAATTATTCATTAGACAATACTGCTGTTGTTGTGTATAATGTTCTTCTGGTTCTGCTTATTTCACTTTGCATCAGGTTTTTTGGAGAGCATGCTGCTCATTGTTTCATATATCACAATCATATACTACAATTTGTTCATCCATTCACCAGTTGATTATCATTCTATTTCCAATTCTTTGCTACCATTAAAAGAATTGCTATAAATATTTTTGTACACATATCTCCTTTTCCTTTTTTTTTAAGTCTCTAAGACATAGGCCTAATAATGATATTGCTGGATCAAAGATATACATAGTTTTGGAGGCCTTTGGGCATAGTTCCAAATTGTTCTCCAGAATGGTCAAATTAGTTCACAACTCCACCAACAATGCATCAGTGTTTCAATCTTCCCACACATCCTTCAACATTTGTCATTTTTCTTTACAATCATATTAGCCAATTTGATAATTGTGGGGTGGTATTTCAGAGTTGTTTTCATTTGAATTTCTCTAATAGAACATTTCTTCATATGACTATAGGTATCTTCTTCTTCTTCTTTTTTTTTTTTAAGTGTTAAGTATTTAATGCCAGATTTGAACTCAGGTCCTATTGACTTCAGGGCTGGTTCTTTATATATATATATATATATAAAGCTTGTTATTTACAAAACATATGAGTGATTTTTCAACATTGACCTTTGCAAAAACTTTTTTTTCCCAAGCTTTTCCCCTCCTTCCCCCCACCCCCTACCCCTAGATGACAGGTAATCTAATACATGCTAAATAGGATAAATTATATGACAAATACAATACATGTATACATATCTATATAGTTATCTTACTGCACAAGAAACATTAGATCTAGAAAGAGAAGAAAAAAACAACGTAAGAAGGAAAACAGAATGCATGGAAATATTCACAGAAAGCGTGAAAATGCTGTGTTGTGGTTCACACTCAGTTCCCACAGGCCTCTCTCTGGATATGACTATCTTCATCGCTGAACAACTGGTTTGAATCACATCATTGTTGAAGAGAACCATGTCCATCAAAATTGATCATCGTATAGTCTTGTTGCTGTGCATAATGTTCTCCTGGTTCTGCTGATTTCACTCAGCATCAGTTCATGCAAGTCTCTCCAGGCCTCTCTGAAATCCTCCCATTGGTCGTTTCTTACAGAACAATAATATTCCATAACATTCATATACCATAATTTATTCAGCCACGCTCCAATTGATGGGCATTCTTTCAATTTCCAGTTTCTTGCCACTACAAAAAGGGCTGCCACAAACATTTTTGCACATGTGGGGCCCTTTCCCTCCTTTAAAATCTCTTTGGGATATAGGCCCAGTAGAAACACTGCTGGGTCAAAGGGTATGCACAGTTTGACAACTTTTTGAGCATAGCTCCAAATTGCTCTCCAGAATGGTTGGATCTGTTCACAGTTCCACCAACAATGTATCAGTGTCCCAGTTTTCCCACATCCCCTCCAGCAGTTATCATTATCATTTCCTGTCATTTTAGCCAATCTGACAGGTGTGTAGTGGTAGACTATAGGTATCTTCAATTACTTCTTCTGAAAATTACTTGCTCATATCTTTTGACCATATATCAACAAAATTGATTCAATTCTATATATGAGAAATGAGACCTTTTTCAGAAAAATTTGCTGTAAATATTTTTCACCATTATGATGACTCTATATTTACTACATTCTATTCTCCTCCATTTATCCTCCTCTCTCTGTCTATGCTTTTATCTGTCCACCCTCAAAATTATTATACTTTTGACTATTATCTCCTTCAATCCTCCCATCTATCAGCTTCTGCCCTCCCCTATACATACACAGTTCAAATTATTCCCAGTTAGAACAAGTATACATAGACAAAGAGAATGGGTGTGAGTTAAATATAATGGGATGATAATCTTAAAAAAAAAAAAAGAACTGAGAAAAAGGAACAAACTGAGGGAAGGAGAAAGGAAGAAGTAGAATGGGATAAATTATCTCTTATACAAGAGATATTAAAAAAAAAACTTTTCTAGTAGAGGAAAATATGGGAGAGATTTCAGGGAACACTTGAACCTTATTCTCATTGGAATTGATTCAAAGAGAAAATAACATAATATAATAATAACATAAATGTATTATTTTGATATAAAAGTCTCTTACCCTACAGGAAAATAGAACGGAAGGGGATGAGAAAGATGGGTGCTGATAGAAGGAAGGACAGAATGGTAGCATTCAGAAGTAAAACAATTATGAGGATGTAATGGGTAAAAGAAGGAAGAAAGGAGGATAAACGGGGCAAATAAGATGGAGGGAAATACATAGTCATAACTGAAAAAAATGTTACCGAAAGTTTCTATAATGAGATCTTTATTTCTGTATTGTATATAAATATATATATGCAAATATATGTATATAAAAGATCTTATTTATCAAATATGAAGGATCAAAAATTAAAGATCTCATTTATCAAAAATGTAGAACTGAATCAAATTTATAAAAAAATAAGATGCATTCTCCTATTGATAAATAGTTAAAGTATATAAACAGGCAGTTTTCAAAGTAATTGAAGCTGTCTATAACTATGAGAAAAAATGTTTTCAATCATTATTGCTTAGAGATATGCATTATAACAACTCTGAATTATCACCCCATCCCTATGAGATTGGCTAATATAATAGAAAAGAAAATTATGAATGTTGGAAGGGATATGGGAAAATTGAGACATTAATGCATATTCATTCTAATGCCTATTACTCCCTCTCCCTCTCCATCTTCCTCTCTTTCTCTCTGTCCCTCTCCCTCTCCCTGTTTCTCCCTCTCTCTGTTCCCTCCACCCCCCATTCCACTGTGCCTTTGTCTCTCTTCCCCCCACTCCATTTTCCCTCTCTGTCTCTCTCTATTTCTCTCTGTCCCTGTCTTTCTCTGTTTCTCTGCCTCTGCTCTTTGTCTCTCTGTCTCTTTGTGTGTATCTATCTCTGTCTCTGTTTCTGTCTATCTCTCTCTCTTTCTCTTAGTTTTATAATAGACAAACCCCTCACTTTCAGATACATACAGATTCCAAAGGCTTTTACATATAACATAGACACCCCCAAAAGACTGACCATCACACCTAAGGCAAGTTTGGCCATGACTTTGATGCTAATAGATAGACTGAAACTAATCATTCATGTGTAGTTAAATCGAGAGCAGACTAAGTCCAAGTGTCCTCCAAAAATTGGGAGATTTGAGTCTTGTCTTTTCCCATTAGACCAGAAGCTCCTTAACATAAGTATTTATTACATGAAGAAAACCTCTCCAAGATACCTCATAGTTCAGACTGATTAGGGCTAGAGTCAGTCAGTTAACAAATACTTATTAAAAATCTACTTCTTGGCATTATGCACTGGAGATATAAAGCCAGGCAAAAACAAACAACAGTCCCTGCTCTAAAGGAGCTCACAGTCTAGTGAAGGATCCACCTCTCTCTTCTCTTTGAACCTCCATCTTGCCATAGTACCTCAGAGATAATAACTGGTTCTGGTGTCAGAAATGCTGTGTTCAAACTATGATTCTAACATTATTTGTATGACCTTGGGCAGGCCCCTTAACTTCCTTAAACATTAATTTCCTCATCTGTAAAATGAAGGAGTTGGACTAGATGCACTCATATCTTTTCTATGTCTAAATCTATGCTCCTAAGTTTTTGTTCTCCCAAAGTCAGGAATGTCCCCTTGAACATCAAGTCAGAAGACCACCAATGGATAAGACACAGTTTGATGGATAGGGGGAGCTGAGATCCTGGTAAATGGGAGCAGGAATGGAGAAAGTAGGACACAGGACCACATAATTCCTGATAAAACAACTGGACAAGTCCCTTCTTGCCTCTAACAGGTTTTCTCTGTACTTTAAGTAATACCTACACTTAGCAGCAGTTTCCATGTAGATGAAAATATACTATAAGGTTCATATACCTACTATAGGCATTCATACAGCCTAAGCCATTTCCATGATCTCAAACTCTGAAATTCTCCTCTCCGATTAGAATGGTTTGTACTTTTACTTATTCCCTTTACTCCTAAATATATTCTTTGTCTGCTGAGAAAGTTAAATGACTTACCCAGGGTTGCACAGCTAGAAAATGGCAGAAGCAGGATTTGAAATCGGGTCTTGATTCTGATTTCAGCACTCTTAGTAATTTTGTCACCTAGCTACATGAAAGTGAAGTAGAAATTGCTCCCAAGGGAGTTACATGTTCTGGACACATACACCCAAACCCCTGATACAAGGAAGAGCAAGAATTGCAAATGAGAGATCTGGGCAAAGTTCTGTAATAAATAATAAATAAAGGAATAAAAATAAATTTTATTTGGAGAATGAATGCTTCATAGAAGAAATGGGAACAGAATTCATCCTTGAAGCAAGGGAGTGCAGCAAATACATATGGAGCAAGGAGAATAATCTATTCCAAATATTTTGGAAGGTTTAAGCAAAGACATGGAGAAAGGAAAGACAAAGACAATAGCTGGAAAATAGTCCAGTGTATGGGCAAAAAAATAGAGGTAGAATTAGATTAAAGATTTTATCTAACTGGGCCATAGATTTGGTAAGCATAGATGGCACAATGAATAAGAAAGCTAGATTTAGAGTCAGGAAAATTTGAATTCAGATCTTGCTTTTCCACTCTCCACCTCTACCTGCTTCCCCAAGATTACTAAATAGCAAGAAAAGTCACATAATGGATAGAGAACTAGGTTTGAAATCGAAGACTTGTGTTTCTGAGTTCAAACCAAGCTTCAGACACTTAATAACTGTGAATCTGGGCAAATAGTCCTTTGCCTCAGTTTCCTCATCTGTAAAATGATCTGAAGAAGGAAATGGAAAACTACTTCAGTATTTTTGCCAAAGAAAATTCCAAATAGGGTCATAAAGAATCAGACACAACCAAGATGAATGAACAGCAAACACAACTCCATTAGCCATTCCATAAACAAACAAACAAACAAAAAACATGAAAAGGACATTTATCAAGGTCTAAAAGCAACAGGATATTATCAAAAAGTTGTATGAATCCTGTTTAGACTATTTCTATAGAAATCAGACCTGTCCTTAGCTTTCTTTCCTTTCCCCAGTTTCCTTGTTTGAACCAGATACTCACAGGGAGGTACAAAAAGAACAAATGAGCAACAAAATCAATACAAGGTTCTGCCAGAGGTTGTCACAGAGGTTGAGAATGCAAAGAATTTCAAGAAGAGATATCAGAGCCCACCAGGATAATTAGATTTTGTTTTCAACAAGAACACACACACACACACACACAAACTCACTTATCCTTTGCCAAAATCAAATAAGTAAAATTTCAGAAGAACACTTACCCTTTCAAACAAACCATTGCGTCAATTCCAATAACACAAAGAGTGCTAGGAGGAAAAGCTCACCATGCAACTATGGGGAAAGCAGTTATAAGTATTTATATAAGTCTCAATGAGGAGACGTCTAACTTGGGATTTGTAAAAAGCACCAGGAACCCTGTTAATAACAAACAAGGATAAATATATTGTTATATGAAGTTCTGAAAATCCCACTTTGGGATTGTAACCACTAAGCTTCTTACTTTAGGCTTGGGGTTGCTGCTCCTATTGATGATATGAATGATAAGAGGAGAAAAATATTTCTTTTATTTCATATAAAATTTGGGATGAAAGATTAAAGAATGAATATTTGAAGAGAAGCAACAGAATATCAGAACTATATTTCCATTGTACTATTACCAAATTAGCAATAGTAAAGGTACTGGCAATAAGATAAGTTTACCAAGACAAAGAAAAGCTTTAAAATATGAAGTAATACAATAGATTCACTCACCCATAGAACCTGATATATCATTGCACCTCTGTTTTTTGCTTTCCTTATTTTTTTTTTTTTTTGTTCTCAACACCTACTTGACTGCCAGCCAAACTGATAATATAGCAAATGGTGTCACAGTTACTTACTATCCTGTCTCTCAGGCCAACCCACCCTTTGTTATCTCTCTTTCCCTTTCTTCCATGTTGGCGAATTAGAATTTCCAGAGGGAGACCTTTTCCTATATCTCATTATTCATAGGGTCCTGAGAGTAAGATTTGTCAATAACTATTGCTACTAACATTTTAGTTCATGAGCCCCCATCAGAATATTTCCTATTAATAAATCTACTAATTTTAATTAATATTAATTAAAAGGTTTACTGAAAATGCAAGGCAAGAACATAATATCAACTAATAAAAATCAATGAAAATATTTATTAAATATTTGCTTTTATTGTTGTTAGACATGTACATTCATTTTTAACATATTTCCTTGTGAATCATGTTGGGAGAAAAAAAATTAGAACAAAAGGGAAAACCATGAAAGAAAAAAAATAGAAGAAAAAGTGAATATAGCATGTTTTGATTTACATTTTCTTCATAGTTCTTTCTCTGGATGCAGATGGTGTTTTCCCAAGTTTATTGGGATGCTGGTACAATGTGTTCCTGGTTCTCCTTGCTTTGCTTAGCATCAGTTCATGTAAATCTTTCCAGGCCTTTCTTTTTTTTTTCCTTTCCCCCAAATTTATTTTATTTGAAGAAACAGAATAAGCAAAAACAAAAACATAAAAACAATACAAAACAAAATGAAACAAAACAAAAGAGAACATTATCATTTGCCCAGCAGAATATCAGAGAGAATTCAAAATATATAAAAGCAAATACCTATTTAAAAATGTATAATATATTAGTAGAAGAAATTATATTCATGAATCCATCTTTTCTTTACTTCCTTGTAAATTGTTAGTTTGTTCTCTGCTGTGTACCTTATTTACTTTATTCTTTCTGTCCCCTTTCCTCCCTGCACCTCCAAGTAAGAAAGGATATATTTTATACATATATACATGTATATGTATACATATACACATGTATATATGTAAATATATGTATATATACATATATAAACATATATATGTATATATACATACATACATACACAGACACACATATATCTCCTTGTCATACCCCCCACCTCCAAGCAAGCTACAGTTAAGAAAAGATATATTTATGTATGTATATATAGATACACACACACACACACACACACATACACACACACCACAATATACTTTCCTATCTTTCTTTCCTATCTCTGCTGACTTTCAATAAATTCTGCTCCATAACTTGGCTTACTATTACTTTATCTCCCCCTGCTCAGAGATCCCTCCTTTGTCTTCTTCTCTCACCCTTTGCTTCCCCATCCTCCTATCCCTCCCCCCCTTATTTCTTTATAGATTTTTGGAGGGTGCTATACCTTTCATGGTATATATGTAGTGTTGCTTATTAAACCCATTCCCAATGTGAGTAGGTTTTCACTTTCACGAGATCTCCTCCCCCTTCTAATACCTCTGTATGTGTTCTTACCTCTGCACCTCATTTGTATAATATGATTACTATTTTTACCTTTACTCTGCCAATCTTTCTTTTGAGCTTGCTCTATTGTTGATATAAATCTTAGACATAAAGTAGAAATTTCCCATGTAAAAAACAACATAAACAATTTGCCCATATTTAAACAATTTCTCTAACAGTTTTTTTCTTAAAATTGTTCTTTGATATTGGCTCTTATATGTTAAATTTTGCATTAAGTTCAGTTTTGGTTGATAGGAAGTCCTGAAAATCTACAAGTTTTTTGAATGTCCATTTTTTTCCTCATTCAAAATTATAGATAATTTTGCTGGATATAATGTTTTTGGCCATCAGCCTAATTCTTTTGCTTGTCTGTAGATATAATTTCAGGACTTGCAGTTTTTTATTATAGCCGCTGCTAAGTCTTGAACAATTCTAATTGTAGCTCCAGCATATTTTAATTTTTTTTCTTGTTTCTTGCAAAATTTTCTCTTCGATCTGGAGGTTTCAAAATTCAGGAATAATATTTCTATGTGTCTTCCACAAAGGATCTTTGTGGTGGATTGGTGGATCCCTTTCATTTCTACCTTCCTCCCATGTTCTTTCATTCCAGGACAATTCTCTAGGATAATTTCCTGCATAATTGTGTCAAGCTTCTCTTTGTGGTCACAACTTTCTGGCAGCCCAATTATTCTTATATTTTTTCTTCTTGATATATTCTTCAGATCTGTTGTTTTTCTTATGAGATATTTCACATTCTGTCCTATTTTCTCATTCTTTATTATCTATTTTGTTATTTCTTGGTCTCTCATAGCTTCACTGGCTTCCTCTTGTCCAATTCAAATTAATTTTCATCTCTGAGACTCTGTATCTCCTTTTCTAATTGGTTAACTTTTTTCATAATTATATTTTTCTTTAATTTTTTCTTTAGTTTTTCCTCAATGTCTCTCATTTGATTTTTGAATTCTTTTTTGAGTCCTATAAATTCTCTCTGGGCAAGGAGCCATTTCACATTACTCTTTAGGGTAGAAACTTTTTTCACTGAAGTGTTCTCTGAAGATGAATTCCAGTCTTCCCTGTTCCATAATATGTTTCAATGGTGGGGTTCTTTCTTCTTTGCCAATTCATTTTTTTTGTTTTAATATGAGGTTTTAATTTTTTTCTTTAGTTTTTCCTCAATGTCTCTCATTTGATTTTTGAATTCTTTTTTGAGTCCTTCTATAAATTCTCTCTGGGCAAGGAGCCATTTCACATTACTTTTTGGGGTAGAAACTTTTTTTACTGAAGTGTTCTCTGAAGATGAATTCTGGTCTTCCCTGTTCCTATAATATGTTTCAATGGTGGAGTTCTTTCTTCTTTGCCAGTTCATTTTTTTTTGTTATTTTAATAAGAGGTATTAGTGTAAGCACCCCTAATTGTAGGGTGGGGGGATGGTGTCTCAAGGTTCCCTTCAGCTTTTCACTCTGACCAGGAACCCCAAACCAAGAGCTCTATTGTCCTGCAAGTGTCCATGGCCAGCAGTGCCCCAGTCTGGCTCCTTCTACACTCACCAGAGCTGGTTCCTTCTCACCCAGGACTGCATCTCAGTAGCACAGCTGGACCTGGTGTTCCCATCAGCCAAGGTTCACTCTGCCTTCCTGGAATCAAACCCCCACTTGAGGAACAGTCCAGGAAGTGAAAGACTCTGTGGTTCCTGCTGAGGCACCAGTCACAATTGGATAGCAGAAGAATGTTTCTGAGGAACTATCCTGGAGCTGTTTGTTCTTCAGACAGGTTAATCCTAGTCCAGGGTTTTTCTTCAGATTTTGTAAGATTATATGAAGAGGACCCCTGTTCTGCCCCAAGTCTATGGTCATCATTTGTTATATTTCTGGGGGAAATCAGGAGATCTTGAAATTTACCATCCTACTCTGCCATCCTCCCAGAGTCTTTCTTCCCCATTTCTATGCCTTTCTAAAATCAGCTTGTTCATAATTTTTATAGAACGTTAATATTCCATAACTTTCACATACCATAACTTATTCAGCCATTCCCCAATTAATGGGCATCTATTCATTTTTCAATTCTTTGACACCACAAAAAAGAGTTCTTACAAACATTTTTGCACATGTGGGTCCTTTTTCCTCCTTTATGATTTCTTTCAGATACAGACCCAGTAATGGTACTGCTGGTTCAAAGAGTATGCACAGTATTGTGTTCTTCCTCCCCTATTTTTCCAAATAGTTTGTATAGTATTGGCATTAATTGTTTTATAAATGTTTGGTAGAATTCATTTGTAAATCCATTTGGTCTGGGGGATTTTTTTCTTAGGGAATTCATTAATAGCTTGTTCAATTTTTTTTTTCTTTTCCCTTCATCCTATTTTCTCCTGCATATACTTTTATTCTCTCTTTCCACCCTGTCCCTCCTTAGTAAGGTTTTGTTTCTGACCTACTCCACTCTTACTCTGCCCTCTCTTCTATCATTCCTTCTCAACTTTCTCCTAATGTTCTGCTCTCCCTTCTGTCCAGCCCCTCCTTTTTCTTTCCCCTTTCTCCTCCTACTTCCTTATGGAGTAAGATAAATTACTGAGTGAATGTGTTATTCTCTTTTTGAGTCAAAACTGATAAGATTAAGCTTTTCCCCCTCTATTATAATGGGTCTTTTGTACCTCTTCATGTGCTCTAAGTTATCCCATTTTATCTTTCCTTTCCTCTTCTCCCAATACAATCCTTTTTCTACCTCTTAATGTTTTTTTTTCTTTAATATATCAGAGTCAAATTATGCCTACACCCTCTATCTATGTATGCTCCCTCTAATTGCCCTAATAAAACATACAGTTCTCAGGAGGTACAAGTATCATTTTCCCATCTAGAGATGTAAACAGCTTAATCTTTAAATAATGTGTTTTTTTCTTTCCTATTTACCTTTTTAATGCTTCTCTTGAGACCTCCATTTGAAGATCAAAATTTCTGTTTAGTTCTAGTCTAGTCTTTTCAATAGAAATGACTGAAAGTCTCCTAATTCGTTGAAGATCCATTCCACTCCTTCTACCTTCCCCTCTCCTCCCTCCCCCCAAAAGATGATGCTCAGTCTCACTAGATAATAGATTCTTGGTTGTAATCCCAGGTCTTTTACCTTCTGGAATATGGTATTCCAGACCTTCATCAATCCTACAATTCTTTATTATAGAAACTGTCAAATCCTGAGCAATCCTGACTATTTCTTCTTGATACTTGATTTTTTCTTTGTGGCAGCTTGCAATATTTTTTTTTCCTTGAGATTATATTGCAACAATGTTTTCTGGGGGTTTCATTATGTAAACTCTTTCTAGAAGTGATTGATGTTTTACTATTTCAATGACTATTTTGCCCTCTAGTTCTAGTATATCAGTGTAGTTTTCCTTAATGATCTCTTGAAGAATGCTATCCAGACTCTCTCTCTCTCTCTCTCTCTCTCTCTCTCTCTCTCTCT
>JAJPUD010001119.1:29232-39495 GCA_023553655.1 Myrmecobius fasciatus | reverse complement strand
CTCTCTCTCTCTCTCTCTCTCTCTCTCTCTCTCTCTCTCTGGTCATGGCCTTCAGGTAGAACAATATTTTTATTGTTCTACCTCTTGTTTCTTTTCCCAATTTTTCTTCTACCTCTCTGTAAGAGAGAAAGGATAAAATCCTTTATGAGCACTTCCAAGAAGCCACTTTATGCTTGAGACCAATTTATATCACTCTTTGTGGTTTTGCATGTGGACATTTTGTGCTCTTCTGAGTTGGTGTTTTGGTCTTCCCTATAACCATAGGTTAAGTTATATTTCTACGGTTAAGATTCTTTTCTATTTCTTGTTCATTTTCTTTTTTCTTTTTTTCCATTTTGTGACTTTTAAAGTTGAGTTCTGCACCTAGGGTACAGGAGGCACTATACCAAGCTTCTTGTGACATCTGACCCTTGGCTTTGAGCACAAAGGTCCCTTGTGTTTGGTGTCTTAATCATAGCAGAGGGTAGCCCTAACTGCTTTCTCCAGGCAACTATCTGGTGCTATTTGCCTTCTGCACTGGGACTGGAGGCTGCCCTACTGCACTGCTCTGCTCCTGAGTCAGCACCAAGGATCAGTACATAATTAGGATCCTCTCACTGGCTTTTCTGGACATAATCCGGGCTACACCCTTTCACCCCAGTAAGACTGACCTTTCTTGAAATCCTTCTAATCTATCTTGAGTAGGAGACTGGTTTCATTCTATCAGATTTTGTTCAGAGACTTGGTTTGATGTGGTCTTCAAGGGAAACTGGGAAAGTTTGAGCAGCTTCCTGGCTTCCTCCACCATCTTGGCTATGTCCCTGGAACTCCTTATTGCTAGGCTTTTAAATATACATATATATATATATATATATACACATACACACACACATATATATATACATACACACATATACATATCTCCATATTTATCATTTTGTGCAAGAAAAATCAGACCAAAAGGGAAAAATTACAAAAAAAAAAAAAAAAAAAGCAAAAAGGTGAAAATATTATGCCTTGATTTATATTCAGTTTCTGTAGTTCTCTCTCTGGATATGGATGACATTTTCCATCCCAAATCCATTTGAATTGCCTTGAATCACATATTATTGAGAAGATCCAAATCCATCATAGCTGATCATCACATAATCTTATTGTTACTATATACAATGTTCTCTTGGTTCTTCTCACTTCAGTCAGCAACAATTTATGCAAGTCTAGGCTTTTCTGAAATCAGTTTATTATTTCTTATAGAACAATAATATTCTTTTACTTTCAAATACATAACTTATTTAGCCATTCCCCAACTGATGGGCATTCATTCAATTTCCAGTTCCTTGTCACTACAAAAAAAAAAAAAAAGCTTCTATAAACACAAAATCACATTTTAAATAATCATCTAATGTAGAATGATAGTTAGCAGTGAACATAAATCTTTTATGATATCTTGGGGATATAGACCTAGTAGTGATACTGCTGGATCAAAGGTATGCACCTTTATGGCTCTTTGGGCATACTTCCAAATTGCTCTCCAGAATTGTTGGATCATATCACAAATTCACCAACAATGCATTGGTGTCTCAGTTTTCCTACATCCCCTCCAACATCATTATCTTTTCCTGTCATCTTAGCCAATCTGAAAAGTATGAAGTGATACCTCAGAGTTTTCTTAATTTGTATTTCTCTAATCAATAGTGATTTAGAGCATTTTTTTCATATGACTAGAAATGAATTCCAGGCATTTGTTAATCCTAATACATGACATTCCCCTTCCCAACTCAGGGTCTTTTAAATTAATATCTCCCCTGCCTGGAATGATTCATCTCCCTCTCTGAGTTTCCCTGACTTTTTTTTTTCAATTATAAATTTTTATTTCTTAATTATGTTCTTTCCCAATCCTCACTACACATACCCACCCACACCCAAACCCACACATACACACATTACACATATACATAAAAACATGTATATATATATATATATGGGGGGGGAGGTATTTGTGTGTTTATACAATAATTATTTGCATGTTTTCTTCCAGGGACTATATTTTAACATTTCCTTGTATTTTTAATGATAAAAATAGTATTTCACACATAATAAGTGATTAACAAATATTTATTGAGTGACTGGCCAGTATTTGGAAAGGCTGAGAAAGACCTTCTAAGGAAGGTAAGATTTAAACTGAGTCATGAAGGAAGCAGAGAGATTAAGAGGTAGATGTACATCAAATGGTATAGAATTCAATTTTTAAAGGAAAAGTTTAAAGAGTTATAGCAGAAAATAGTAAAACCATACTATTAGGAAACCTCATCTCTCAGATGTAGATAAATCTTACCATAAAATAAATAAGAAAGAAGTTAAGAAAATAAATAGAAATTTTAGAAAAGTAAGATATTATAGACCTCCTGAGAATAATAAGTGAGAATAAAAAGAAATTTACATGTTCTCAGCTATGTATGGCACTTTCACAATAATTGACCATGGGCATAAAAAATTCACAAATGCAGAAAAACAAAATTACTGAATACATTTCTTTTCAGATCATAATACAATAAAAATTTTATTCAGGCTAGTGTGACTAGATTATAAAGTACATGGAGAAGAGTAAAATATAAAATTATTAGAACTATAGGTAAGAACAAGATGTGCAGAACTTTAAAAGCCAAATAGAGAATTTTATATTTGATACTGGAAGTCAGACATGAGCTTTTAAAAAATTTCCTTGACATCTGAGTGGAAAATAGATTGAAGAGAGAGAAACTTGAAGCAAGGAGAGTGATTAGTAGGATAATTTAGTAGTTTTGGTAAAAAGGAGAAGAGGGCCTGAATAAGTGAATGGAGAAAGAAAGTGCCATAAAAGATGTTGTGAAGGTACTAGCAACAAAATTAGGTACCCAAATATGAGGCAAGTATGAGTAAATGGAATTTGGGTGATGTCAAAAATGTTTGTATACTTGACAATAATAAGGAAGTTCAGAAAAGGGAAAAGTTTAGGGAGAAAGATAATAAGTTCTGTTTTGGAATACTGATTTTTGAGTTGTCTACAGTACATCTTATTACCCTGACTTCTCAATTTCTCACTGTATTCAATTAATTTGACCTACTCAGCCACACAAAAATGATAACTCACATGAGGACTCCCATATTTTGAAGTCAAAATTTCTTTTGTCTAGATACCATCTTTTATCATTCCATCTTTTTCTGTGCCTAATGAGTCCTAACCTTCATCCTCAATGTGACCTTCATTTTCTTTTTTAAAAAAATGTATTTATTACCCTAATTAGAAAATTGTCATGTGCCCAGCAGAACGTCCAAGACGACTTGAAATATGTAACAATAAGGCCTTCATCTTCTTTACCCCTTACTTTTCTACAGATCATTACTCCAATTTTGAATCCTCTCCCTTTCCTATCTTGACACCTTGGTATATCAATTCAACTTTACATTCTTCTCAATTCTCAAATCCCCATTCTCCTAGTCCTATCACTGTACTTAAAAAAAAAACAAAAACTATTACTCTAGATTACTCATACAATTTATTCACCATCTTTAACTTCTGTTGAAGAATATTGTCAAAATGAGCTAAAGAAAAATCATAGAATCATGCCAATTAGAACTATTACAAATATAATTTATGCAATTTCAACTTGGCCTTCACTGCAAAAAGGAGATCATTCCATTATGCCATAAACAATTCACTATCCCACATTCCACAGGAGATGTTCCAAAACTTTCCATTTCTGCTCAGTCCTCCTATATTCAATATGTCTCTTCACTCTCTTAACTAAGGATGTTGCCTTGTCCTTCACTTCTCTCCTCCTACTCTCAAATCATTCAAGTACCTCCCTTCCCCTTCTGGTCTCAGAGAAAGAAACACTGTTCTTCTCAACACAGGCAGCTGTACCATATGCACTTTTGATGTCATTTCCTCCATGTCTTCTTTAGCAAATTGACCCCACTATCATTTCTGCTCTCTCTCTTATCTTCAGTCTCTCTCTGTCTACTATTTCCTACAAACTTTCTACTTCCATACTTCCTACAAACACAAATGTGTTCCCCATTTTAAAAAATTTCCTCATTTGGTTCCTAGCTATCGTTCTATATCTTTCATTCCTTTCTTAGCTAAACTCCTTGAGAAATCTGTCTATGCTTGCAACCTCCCCTTCCTATTTTCTCATTCAGTTTTTAACCCTTTAGTAATCTTGCTTCTAATTTCACCACTTAACTATAACTACTCTCTCCCAGGTATCAAAGATCTGATTGTCAGATTTAATGATATTTTGTCATCCTTATCCTTCTTTTTCTCTCTGTAACATCTGACACTTTTGTCATCTTCTGTTCAAGATATTTTCCTCTCTCAAGGCTTTTTTTTTGATCTTTCCTGGTTCTTTCTCTATCTATATGAATGGTCCTTTGCAGTCTCCTTTGCTGGCTTAAAAACTTGAATCATACTATTCCCTCTAATGTACATGATATCCATGAGGAAAGTGCATACATACTTAAAGTCCTGGGGTAGTAATGCACATGGGGAGGAAATACATTGTAATTGTATTGTAAGAATTTCATTGTAAAAAACATCAACTGTGATTAATTCAAATAAATTGAGAAGATTTCTATGAACTGATGCATAGCAAAATAAGCACAGCAGAAAGGAAATTATATCGGGGGGGGATTGGATCTATAGACTATCACCTACATAGATATTCTTCTCCACCAACTGAGAGACTCAAGGGACTTTAGAGTTGAAAAGCACCTTTAGTGACTATCTAAACCAGCCCATACCTAAAATTCCCACTACAAGACATGATAAATGGCTATCCAGCCTCTCCTCAAAAAACTCTGCAATACCAATGGCGTAAAGAAAAACAGCACAAAAAGACATCAGAATTTAGATCAGAGACATGTAGAGAACATGGGTCACTATATCAATACTTCCTAGAAAAGTATTCCCATTGGAAGGGTGGGGGGAATGCTCCCCTAGGGTATGTCACTATGCTTGGCCCATGTTCTATGCTTGCTTATGACTGTGACCAGTCTTGATCTTGAGAACTAATTGTGAAGCATATACAGGGGAAAAAAAAGTGGTGGAAAAGTTATGCATTGTCAGGCAACACCAATGTGTCCATTTGTTTTCTTTAATTGTAATTCTTTTGTAACTAGGGATTGTTCAGTTGGAGGGGAGTTTATTGCAAGGTATTATGAATGTCTTTTTTTTTTCTAGCATCAATTCAACATTTAAAAAACAAACCAATAGTTACCTATTGTAGCTACCCTACTTCCCACTTCTACTCCTCCATTTTCCTGAGGGTGGGTGAAGGGGCAATAGGTTATTAAAAGGTGTCCTCTAACTTGTATATATATCAAGTACAATATTATGATGTGTTCTGTTTATTTTATAAATTTAATGAAATGAACAATTCACCAAAAAAAAAAAAAAGAGAGAGAGACCGAGACTTCTGGAAGGACATCCCTTAGAGGGTGATTTCATTTAGAAAATCTCCTGCTTTCTCTGCAACTTTACCTGCTTTGAGCTGAATCAAGGCAATGAAGCACTAAGCTAAAAAGCATAGCAGGGGCTTCTTAGCTAAAGCAGATTTTCCTTAAGCAGTCACTTCTACTACCAGTAGTTTCTATTATTATAGTTTGTTTTCTCCCTGGGACTAGGTAATTACTCAGAAAATTTGGAAAATACCCCAGCATGTGGACTTGACCACTGCTTCTTTTTTTATTCATTTGGGATTTCAAAAAAAACTTTCCTATAGTTCAGTTTCTGTAAATTAAACCACAATACATATGAATTTATTTTTGTCGATTACTGCTATTTTTCTATCTTATTTCCTGGGTCAGGGAATTGGAGGAGTATTAACCATTACAAAATTGACTAATTTAAGATTGATGATAAGTAACAAATCATAAAGTCTGATGTGGATTGTAATTCCCACATTACTACTTTGGGGAAAAAGTTAATCTGGCTCATACTCTCTAATGAGTCATTTCACTAATCCATAAGATGAACTTGCTTAAATTTTGAATAAAATTCATTTAAAAGTCTCACTAATGGAGAGTTCTTATCATAAAAAATCAAATACTAAATTGATCTTTGTTTTTATCATGACTAAGTAATGTAACTCTAGTGAAGACAGTGCTTTAGAGGAGAAGGGTAATACTGATCTGGGACATCAGATTTTTTTTGATCATATGCAGCAACAGTTTTCTTTGAAGGTCACCAGTAAAACTTTTGCAATCTTCTGTCCTGCAATTGAGTTTATAAGAGATTGATATGTCTAGTTAGTATCAATTTTATTGCTTGTGTTTTATTGTTGTTGTTTTGTTTATTTACTGATAATTTCAAATGATTAAAAAAAAGAAAATTATATATAGATATTCCTCACCACCAACTGACAGAATCAAGGAACTTTAAGAGTTGAAGAGCATCTTAATAACTAAAATGAATTCCCACTACAAGACATCTGATAAATTCATCCAGCCTCTCCTTGAAGACATGCAATAAGGGAAAACCCACCCAAGGCAATCCATTCCATTTTGAAGCTAAGCATTTCTCTCTCAAACTTCACTGTGGATCATGTGCCGGACATCAGGAAGACTCATCTTCCTGAGCTGAAATCTGACCTCACATATATTAGCATTGTAACTCTGGGCAAGTCACTTAAATCTGTTTGCCTTAATCCACTGGAGAAGGAAAAGGCAAGTCATTCCATTATTTTTGCCAAGAAAATCTCAAGGTCAGTATTGGTGTGCTATGATCCATGGGGTCATGAAGAGTTGGACAAGACTGAACAACAACAATAATAAAATGCTAAAAGGATTATTATTATTATTATTATCTTCTTTCTGACCATAAAACCAGGGCTCTACCTACTGAGTCATCCATTTGCCTCCAGCTATCAAACTGCTAGCTACACTATGAGTTTCATTGAACATGAATTCCAAATTGAACATGAATTTCCAATTAACGTGCCTTGAAGACAGAAACTATATTTATGTTTATCTTTGAATGCCTAATGCCTGGTATGATGCCTTTTACATGGAATGAACTAAATATGTAATTTTTAATTAATTAAATTTTGAATATTTGCAGTTGCTTTTAATGAGATATTCTGGATTGCCCTCTTAGAGATGTTAGTTAACCTAAAAGGAGATAGTTACAGGATTCATCTTCTGTAGGAGATAGACAGGGTTGAAGCTGAGGTATTGAACTTAATAAGGAGAAAAGCCACGTCTTCATCAGAGAATGGAGTAAAATAGGAGGGAATGTAGGTTGATGTTAAGGATTTGTAAGAGGCATAGTAGAGAGAAGAGAGACCTCATGGGAAATGGCTTCTATTTTCTAAGTATGAGGCAAGGTTTTTTTTTACTGAGATGGCAGGGATGAGGTAGAATAGAGACGAGAAAAAGGAAAGGGTGGAAAAGACTCGGAATAACCATAGGTAACAAATTATAGAGTCAATTAATATTGAATAAAATGAATACTCATCCACTGGGACATTACCACTGTCCCAAACACCACAGAGAAGTTGAGGATGAGAAATGAGGAAGTAGGGGGAAGGCACTGGTTTTGATAATAAGGGTACTATTCATGACATTGGAGAATACTGTTTAAATAAAGCACTAAAGTGTTGGGAGAGCCTTTACCATTAGTCCACCCTTTTTGATTTACAAATAATTTAACTCTTTTCATATTCTGTTTACTAATACAGGGGAGTAATACATTTTAGAAAAATTTCCACCAAAAATGTCAAATTGTTTCAAGTTTTGTACTTAAAAGGGTAAATTTTGATTACCTGAAAAATCCACTCATTTGTAATACTTTACTATCTCTGTGATAAAAGGAGAGTAAAATATTACTATTTTATTATTAGCATACAGGAATGTATCCAACCAAATTGAACTACTTGCTATTTTTGCTTTACACACATTCCGTGCTTTTCTCCTTCTGAACACTTTGCTTCCATAGCTCTTTATTCTTGGGGTGCCCCATCTCCATCTATTCAAGAACAGAGCACTTGGAAAGCAAAGATTGTTTCATTTTTGCTATTTTATTCTCAGCAGATACAACAATATCTTGTACATATATTAGTTTATTAATAAATGTTTATAGAAATTAATTGATATCCCACCCCTCCTTCAAGACCCCAGCTAGATCCTCTATGGAATAATTTCACCAGTTGGAAGTAATCTTTTCTTCATATTCTTCTTGAGCATTTTTATAGCTTATTTTGCTCATTAAACATTCTGTTTTCCCTATTATATTGTAAGCTGTTTGGGGGAGGGACCACTTAAAATTTTCTTTTTATTATTTCCCTCATTATCCAGCTTGAATATCATACATGCAAGGTACCAAGATACGTTGAATGAATAAATGAATAAAAAATATAAATTAACAGGGCTGCCTAGTTTATATTATTAATATTTATCCTTCCTTCCAAACTGATTCAGAATAAGGCTAAGACAAGAGAAAGTCAGTGCCAGGTACAGTAAGAATAAATATATTCCCTCCACCAATGAAGAGGAAATTAGAGCAATAATCAGGAGTTACTTTGCCCAACTGTATGCCAATAAATTTGATAACCTAAGTGAAATGGAGGAATATCTACAAAAATATAGATTGCCCAGATTAACAGAAGAGGAAATAAATTACTTAAATAGTCCCATTTCAGAAAAAGAAATAGAACAAGTCATTAATCAACTCCCTAAGAAAAAATCCCCAGGACCAGATGGATTTACATGTGAATTCTACCAAACATTTAAA
This sequence comes from Myrmecobius fasciatus, assembly GCA_023553655.1. Classification (NCBI taxonomy): domain Eukaryota; kingdom Metazoa; phylum Chordata; class Mammalia; order Dasyuromorphia; family Myrmecobiidae; genus Myrmecobius; species Myrmecobius fasciatus. The sequence continues at coordinate 30,746 of JAJPUD010001119.1, read as the reverse complement.
GAACAGTTAACTCCAATATTATATAAACTATTCGAAAAAATAGGAAATGAAGGACTCCTACCAAACTCTTTTTATGATACAGACATGGTACTGATACCTAAACCAGGTAAAACAAAAACAGAGAAAGAAAATTATAGACCAATCTCCTTAATGAATATTGATGCAAAAATCTTAAATAAAATATTAGCAAAGAGATTACAGAAAATCATTCCTAGAATAATACACCATGACCAAGTAGGATTTATACCAGGAATGCAGGGATGGTTCAATATTAGGAAAACTATTAACATGATTGACTATATTAATAACCAAACTAACAAAAACCATATGATAATCTCAATAGATGCAGAAAAAGCATTTGATAAAATCCAACATCCATTCCTATTAAAAACATTAGAGAGTATAGGAATTAATGGACTTTTCCTTAAAATAGTCGGTAGCATCTATTTAAAACCATCAGCTCGCATCATATGTAATGGTGATAAACTGGAACCATTCCCAATAAGATCAGGGGTGAAACAAGGTTGTCCACTATCACCATTACTGTTCAATATTGTATTAGAAATGCTAGCCTTGGCAATAAGACAAGAAAAAGAGATTAAAGGAATTAGAGTAGGTCATGAGGAAACCAAATTATCACTCTTTGCAGATGATATGATGGTCTACTTAGAGAACCCTAGAGAATCAACTAAAAAACTATTAGAATTAATCCACAACTTTAGCAAAGTTGCAGGATACAAAATAAATCCACATAAATCATCAGCATTTTTATACATCACCAACAAAATGCAACAGCAAGAGATACAAAGAGAAATTCCATTCAAAATAACTATCGATAGTATAAAATATTTGGGAATATATCTGCCAAGGGAAAGTCAGGATCTATATGAGCAAAACTACAAAACACTCTCCACACAAATAAAGTCAGATCTAAACAATTGGAAAAACATCAAGTGCTCTTGGATAGGTCGAGCGAATATAATAAAGATGGCAATACTACCTAAACTAATCTATCTATTTAGTGCTATACCAATCAAACTCCCAAGAGATTATTTAACTGAACTAGAAAAAATAACGACAAAATTCATCTGGAAAAACAAAAGGTCAAGAATTTCAAGGGAATTAATGAAAAAAAATGCAAATGAGGGTGGCCTAGCTGCACCAGATCTAAAACTATATTATAAAGCAGTGGTCACCAAAACCATTTGGTACTGGATAAGAAATAGAGTAGTGGATCAGTGGAATAGGTTAGGTTCACAGAACAAAATACTCAATGACAATTGTAATCTAGTGTTTGATAAACCCAAAGACCCCAGTTTTTTGGGATAAAAACTCACTATTTGACAAAAACTGCTGGGATAATTGGAAACTAGTCTGGAAGAAATTAGGCATTGACCCACACCTAACACCATATACCAAGATAAGGTCAAAATGGATTCATGATCTAGGCATAAAGAATGATATTATAAACAAATTAGAACAATGTAGGATGGTTTACCTCTCAGACCTGTGGA
>JAJPUD010001119.1:3222-24232 GCA_023553655.1 Myrmecobius fasciatus | reverse complement strand
GTTTTGCAAATAAAAAGCTTTATTAAAAAAATAAAATAAATAAAAAATAAGAATAAATAAGTGAGTATGTACATATGTACACATGAGTTCATAGTACTTATCTATTCTTCATTTCTGTGTTAATTAGGGGGTTAGAGTAAATAGATTTTGTTAGAAAGGCAAATATAAATATAAATAAATGGATTATCATATCATTTCTTTCCCAAACTTCCTTGCACACCTTCACTGACATGGTTGACAGAGAAGTGGTAAAATTGTGTTACTTTTAGGAGTTTACTTAGAATTGTAGAATCCTAGAATTAGAAAAGATTACAATAATCTTATAGTACAATCTGATGTTGTAATGCCTCATCCATAACATTTGTCTACCTTCATGTCTGGAATAACCAACTTCCTCACCTTTATCTCTTCAAATCTCTATTTCATCAATGGAAGGAAAAGCTTTTTACTGTGTGATAAATATTTATACTAAGCAGCAGGGAAAGACAGAAAAGTAATATAATCAACATATTAGAGAGCTAATATTCTGATTGAGAGAGACAATACAAAAAGAACAAGTCAGTTCATGGCAGATAGAAAGGCCAGGTGATCCTTGGGTTCTGGCAAGGAAAGTAATAAGGGAGAAACAAAGGAAAAGCTGGGCGATAGACCTTGATGAAAGTCCTGTAGAATTATCAGAGCTTTTATTTTTCAGGTAATTCTCAGTGGCATCTCAATCTGATCAATCATATTATGAGAAAAGAAAACAATTTTTTGCCATATCTCTCCTCTATTCAAAATCTTCAATGACATCACAATGCCTACTGGAATGATTACAAAGCCTTTCAAACTAGTATTTAAGTCCCATCCTACTCATCCAAGCACATGTGCCTGCTTGCCAGTCTATCCAGTTTTCTCATTTCCCCATTCCCATCATTTATGCCATGATTCTACACATCTTTTTATCTTTTTTTTCTGCATTTCCTCCATCTGAAAAAATTTCCTTTTTCTCTTTTGACTATAGGAATCCCTTCAGTCCTTAAAGGTATATCTCAATTCTCCCTGTTCCATGATACCAAGCCAAGCAATTCCAGAAATGATCTTTTTTCTTACTGACTGCCCACAGCATTTATGCTTGGGTAATATTTGAGTACAGAGAGTACAAAGTACAGAATATAGTAATACAGGTAGTATTAAAAGAAGAATTTTAAAAAATGTTATTATAGGCCACATAGTTTTATCAATTATTTCATGAGAGAATGTCTTTTGCCCCATAAAATTATGAGCTTTTTGAGGAACAGGATCATTTCTTACATATTTCCTCAAAGCACCATCCCATCATACTCATAGTAAGAACTTAGAACATAGTAAGAAAAAGAATTGATTTGAATTGAGAATTCCCTTCCTTCGTTTTTTTCCCCTCTGTTGTTTAATTTTTTAGTTTACTTCCTCATTTTTCTTCCTATGCTTACAATACGAGCAACAAGATCAAGGATAGCCAAAAGAGGTGCTGAGCCTGGGGTGGTATGGGAATCAGAAGACATAGGTTCTAGTTCTAAATCTGGGACTGTGTGACCTTGAGAAATTGACATATCCTTTATCTATCTCAGTTTCCTTCTCTGAAGCATGAGTTAGTTGAATTTCTGGAATACCTTTCCAAGCTTAATATTCTCAGATACATTTTAGATGCATCATTGGTGAAAATAAGAAAAATATTTTCACATTTAACAAATTTCAAGTCACTGTGTACACTTTATATTGCCAGAATTTTTTTTTGCAATCACAGTAGCACCCATTTACAATATGATTCAAGAAGAGTTTCTTGATAACTGGCATGATTTCAGATTTGCATTAAATTGTAATTTTTGGAACGTAACAACTACATATCTATAAGCTTATTGTGACAACCTAAATGATGACTCTCTGCCTGCCATTGAGCAACAGGATTATAAAGGAGTTCAGCTGTATCATCTTTCACCTTGTCAACCTTAATAATTTACATAAAGTAATAGGAAGCTAGCAAGACTTAAATTCATCTAATATATACTAGCTATATTAACACAACAATTATTTAACATCTCAGTGACTAAGGCAACTCTTTTAGACTTTTTTTTTACCCACAAGTTGTCAATCTTTAACACAAGGGGAATTTATATATTGGGAATTTCCAAGAAATCACAGTCATAAATCTATATAAAAATATGATGTGTATAAAAATATAGTGCATATATTTCTATATTATTATTTTATTATTATAGATGTTCAACATAGAAAAGTGTTGGTATAAGCTTAGACTTTCACTAGTAGCTTAAAACTGCACTCAACTACACTAAGATTTTTTGTTGTTTTTCAGTCTGACTTTTCATGACCTCATTTAGGGGTTTTCTTGGCAAAGATACTGGAGTGGTTTGCCATTTCCTTCTACAGTTCATTTTACAGATGAGAAAACTGAGAGAAAGAGAATTTCTTGCCTAAAATCATAAAAGACAATAAGACAAAGAAAGAATGATTCTATAACTAGAGGAAGGAACTGAACTCAAATTCCACTTATAAGTCTTAATCCCTTTATGACTTTGGGCAGATTATTTAGCTTTCCTGAACCTTCATTTTTTCATTAGCATAAAGGAAAGGAGCCAGAGAAACTCTTGTTTTTCCCATACTTAAATCTATGATTCTTTAATCTTTGTACTATAATCTATATACATATAGACCTAACTTTTCCATTTACATCCTCATTCACAAAGATGAACAACCTCAAATTAACTCTACAAACCCACTTCCATGGAATGAGTTCCAGGGCTCTTTTTTTGATAAGCATCTTTTGAAATGCCTTACAAACATCTGTCCAAAGTAGAACTTATTGGGGAAAAATGTAAAATATGTCATGAAAAAAGAGGAAAAAATTCCAACTGAAGTCCTGCCTGTACAATAAGTATCTTACCTTAGATGTCCTTAATTGCAGTGAAATTAAGAACTCTTCGGTCTCATCTCAGCTTTTCACTCCAGAAGACAGCCCTCTTAAGATTTCCTCGGAATGAAAACTGTTGATTTGAAGCTGATGTTGAAAGAAAAGTCATAGCAAAGACTGAAAAGAGGGGAACTGAACACCCTTGGTTAATGTTTCAAGTTATTTTTTTTTCTAAAAATTCTTTTGATTTGGTTCTATAACCTAAATGGATATTATTATTAAACAACCTCTTTCTTGTTAAATGATTAAAAGTCTGTTTCATGGCTAAAATTAAGGAGAAAGTGGTCTTTTGCTAATAACACCCTTATGTTACTCAGAGCCTGTTCAGACTTGAATCCCTCAGGAATGACATATTTTGGGAAATATGAACAGGAAACTCCAAGCTGGGCATAAAGCCAAAACCATGAAGAAATGTGCCAAAGAATTGCAAAACTTAAGCACATGTTAGCTCACATTAAACTTTGGCATTATATAAAGATGTACTTCTTCCTAAATTAAAAAAAAAAAACATCCTTTATACTCATTTTAGAAAACACTTGTTAATTTATGCAAAATCAATCCTTCTATTCAAAACAGAAGAAACAATAGTAACTTTCTAAGGGGAGTACAGAAGGTGATTTCTTTTTCCATTTTATTATTTCCAATCACCCCCCCCACACAAAGTTCTCTGAGCTAAGTTGCCTGAATCAATGGTGTCAAAATCAAATAGAAATTGGAGCCACTCCAGTTTCAATGGTTTTGTGATGAAGAGAGCCATCTGCACACAGAGAAAGGACTGTGGGGTCTGATTGTGGATCACAACATAGTATTTTCACCTTTTTTTATTGTTGCTTACTTGCATTTTGTTTTCTTTCTCATTTTTTTCCTTTTTGATCTGATTTTTATTGTGCAGCAGAATAATTATGGAAATATGTATAGAACTACACATGTTTAACATATTGGATTACTTGTCATCTATGGGGAAGGGAGGGAAAATTTTGGAACACAAAATTTTACAAAGATGAATATTGAAAATTTTCTATGTATATATTTTGAAAATAAAAATCTTTAATAATAAAAAATATATATGGAACCTCAAGGTCCATAAAACCAAAACTAAAAATCCCATTGTGAAAATTTACAACTTTCCTCTCATTTTTCATTGATTATGCTAAATCAGTACATATATTTAAAGATAATTTCAGGCTCTAGGAAAAACTAAAAAAGATATACTAAGACAAAACAAAATAAAAAACAACCCTGCATTTTTTTACTCCTTTGCTAAGACTAACCATTCTAAATTCTGAAGACAGAATGGATACAATAGTTAAAAACAAATTCTTTCATTTATTAAAAAAAAAGAAAAGAAAAAAAAAAAGAAACTGGGGCCATTAAACCATACATAAGGATGCCTGTGATTCACATATTAATTTAGAAAAGCACCTACTAATATTATCTATGTTCTATTATATTATTTATTTTGTTATATGTTTCCTAAATACAATTTAATCTGCTTTAGGTTGCACTCATGTGGGCCTCATTAGGTCCCAGCCCCGTATTTGACACCTCTAGCCTAAATGTATAGCAGAGGTGTCAAATAGGGTACCTATTCTGATCTGAACCAGATTAAAATGTAATTGAGAAATATTTTTAAATGTTAAAAATATAATAAAAATAAATAATGTTAACACATGGTTTTTCTAAGTCAATACTCAGCCCACTGGGATCCACTTGTGACTTCAGTGGCCCCATTTCTTATAAATTTGATATTCTTGATGTACAGAGCTTTTTCTAATTCATTTCTTATTACCTCTTATTCCTTTAGAAAATATTGCTTCATTAAAAGACTAACAACTAATGTCAATGTAACCAATTAAACTGCTTTATATTGAATTATACTTAAATTAATTTTAATGTATAAGTGCCCCAATAACTTTAATTTATTCCTTTTAGTTCTTCATAAGAACTCTTTTGTCCTATAATTTGTATACACTTTTCCTCATAGCTAATGTGGGTTACATTCTTCTTGGTTCTTCCCCTTCAATTACATGTAGATTATAAATTCACATTATTGCATACACATTTTTTGATATTACTTTGTATAACTCCTATTACTCTTAATTGCTTTGTAGTATTCCATCTGAGGAGAAAGTGAAGCTAGTGACTGTATAGCCCACTCTCACTGAAATCCAACTTGCTTTCATGTTATAGTATCACCTCCCTGATTTCAAGGTCCTCTTCAAGAATGAAGGACAAACAACAAGTATTACATTAGTAGACTAGCATTTATTTTCCTGTTGTTAGAGATTTAGGTGATTTCCAATTTGTATGCTAATTTTTATAATGCTTCTATGGAAGTCTTTATACAGATACATTTAATATGTGTATACATATGTGTGTATACATAATACAGGTTTTTGTTTGTATGTATGATTTTCCAGTCACACTAATGTAGTATAAGCAGAGCTATATATTTATCTAGTCATTCTGAAAAGAATTTTGGAACTCCAAAATTCGCTAAATTGTTTGTGTCCTTTAACTCAGATATGCCAAGCTAAACCAATACCCTCAAATGATCAAATTTAAATATGCAAACATATCTGGGGTAGATCTAGTCATATTAGTCCTAAGTTTGAAATTAAGAGGGTATTTTCCTATAAAAGGAATAGTTAAACACATTGTGCTATGTTATGCTATGTAAATGTAATAAAAGAGTATCTTGCTAAATAATGAAATCAATAATTTCAAAGGAAACTGGGGAAATTTCTAAAAAGCAATATAGGATGAGATAAGCAGAAATAGAACAATTTATACAATTACAGCAATATTATAGGAGAAAACAACTTTGAAAGCCATTAGAACTCTGATCAACACAGTAATAAATGCGAGTCCAGAAGACTGAAGAAGAAATATCTCAATTTACCTCCTGCTAAAGAGATAATGAACTTACAGAATGAGACATACATTTTTGGATATGAGCAAAAGGATTTTTTTCTGGACTAAGTATATTTATAAAAGTCTTTTTCAATTAAAAAAAATTTTCCAATTGGTTAAATTAAAATTTTCAAATAATAACACTTTCAAGGTATGTCCCCAACAATGAAATTTCTGTTCATTAAAAAACAAACAAACTTTGAAAATAGAAAGGTTGGGGTTAAGCTGGTACTCAAAGGTATAGACCATTGCAGATACTTTCAGGCAAGGTCACCATATTGTTAGATTTGGTTAATTGTTTTGCTTTGTTATAAGAGAGTTCTCATAGGATGAGAATAATCTGGAAATGTTTCTAATGGAAAAATAAAACACATTAATAAAACTTTTTAAAAACATGAATACTATGATAGAGCATTAAACTCAATATAGTTTTGTTTATACCACAGATTTACTGTATACCTGGGTATAAGCTTTCTCTGGATTTTATTTTCCTCACCTAAAAATAAGTTGAACTCTATAGATCAATTTATAATTTACAAAATGCTCAAGGCATATTATCTCATTTGATCTTCTCAACCATAATGTGAGAAAGAGAATAGACGATTACTCTTCTCAATTTATAGTTAATTCCGAGGACTCATTTGGCAGTAAATAATTGTCACTTGGTAGAGAATACAACTTTTTTTTTAGTTTATTTTTAACGCATATTGTTTTATGAATTATGTTGGGAGAGAAAAATCAGAGCAAACAGGAAAACAATGAGAGAGATTTAAAAAAAAAAGAACAGAAAAAAGAAGTAAACATAGCATGTATTGATTTACAGTCTCTTTAGTTCTTTCTCTGGCTGCAGATGGCATTTTCTGTCCAAAGCTTATTGGGATTCCTTTGGATCACTGAACTACTGAGAAAAACCAAGCCTTTCATAGCTGATCTTCCCATATTCTTGCTGATATTGTGTACAATATTGTGTATTTCTGGTTCTGCTTATTTCACGCTGCATCAGTTCATGTAAATCTTTCAAAGCCTTTCTATACTCAGCTTGTTCATCATTTTTTAGACAACAATAATATTCCATTACCTTCATGTACTACAATTTGTTCAGCCATTCCCCAATTGATGGGTATCCACTCCTTTTCCAATTCTTTGTTACCATTATATATATATATATATACATATATATATGTATATATATATATATATATATTTCTTGATAGACTCTCACATACTTTATTTCGTCTACAGTGATTTTAAATGGAATTTCTCTTTCTATCTCTTGTTATGGGCTTTGTCAGTAATATGTAGAAATGCTGGTGATTTGTGTGGGTTTATTTTATGTCCTGAAAATTTGCCAAAGCTATGAATTGTTTCCAGTAAATTTTTGGATGATTTCCTAGAATATATCACCATATCATCTGCAAAGAGTGACAGTTTTATTTGCCTATTCTAATTCCTTTAATTTCTTTTTCTTTTCTTATTGCTAAAACTAACATTTCTAGTACAATGTTGAATAAGAGTGGTAATAATGGGCATCCTTGTTTCACCCCTGATCTAACTGGGAGTGTGTTCAGCTTTTCTCCATTTTCTCCAAATAATACTTGCTGTAGATTTTAGTTAGATATTGTTTATTATTTTAAGGAAAACTCCCTTTATCCTTATGCTCTCTAGTGTTTTTAATAAGAATGCGTGCTATAAAAAGCCTTTTCTGTATCTATTGAGATTATTGCATTATTTCTATTGGTTTTATTATTGATATGATCTATTATAATAATAATTTTCTGATATTCAACTAGCCCTGCATTCCTGTTTAAATCCTACTTGGTCATAGTATATTATCCTGCTGATAAGTTGCTGTAATCTTTTTGCTAATATTTTATTTAAAATTTTTGCATCAATGTTCATCAGGAAGGTTGGTTTATAAATTTCTTTCTCTGCTTTTGTCCTTCTTCATTTAGGTATCAGTGCCATATTTGTGTCATAAAAGGAATGTGGCATTACATAGTATTGGAATTAATTGTCCTTTAAATGTTTGGTAGAATTCATTTGTGAATCCATTTGGCAGTAGAGATTTTTTTCTTAGGGAATTCATTGAAGACTTGTTGAATTTCTTTTTCTAAAATGGGATTATTTAAGCATTTTTTTCCTCTTCTGTAATCCTGGGCAGAATATATTTTTGTAAATATTCATCCATTTTGGTTAGATTGTCAGATTTGCTGCCATAGAGTTGGGCAAAGTATCTCTAATTATTGCTTTAATTTCTTTTTCATTGGTAATAAGTTCCCCCCTTTCATTTTTGATGCTGGTGATCTGTTGTTTTTCTCTTTCCTTTTTCTGATAAATTCACCAAAAGTTTATCTATTTTGTTAGTTTTTTTCATAAAACCAACTCAGTTTTGCTTATTAGTTCATTTCTTTTTTGAGTTTCAAAATTTCTAATTTTGTATCTAATTGGGGGGTTTTCATTTGTCCTTTTAAAACTTTAGTTACATGCCCAATTAACTGACCTCCTCTTTATCTATTTTATTTATGTAGCTATTTAGAGATATAAAATTTCCCCTAAGAACTATTTTGGCTGCATCCCATAGATTTTGCTATGTTGCCTCATTATTGTCATTTTCTTGGATGAAATTATGGATTGTTTCAGTGATTTGTTGTTTGAATCCCTTATTCTTTAGAATTAGATTATTTAATTTCCAATTGGTTTTTAGTCAATCTTTCCCTGGCCCTTTATTGAATATAATTTTTATTGCATTGTGATCTGAAAAGGGAGCATTTACTATTTCTTTCTTTTTGCATTTGTTTGTGAAGTTTTTAATGCCCTAATACATGGTCAGTTTTTGTGTAGGTACCATATACTGCCAAGTAAAAGATGTATTCTTTTCTGTTCTTATTCAGTTTTCTCCAGAGGTCTGTCACATCTAAGTTTTCTAGGATCTTATTAACTTCTTTAGTTTCTTTCTTTATTTTGTGCTTAGATTTGTCTGATTCTGAGAGAGGAAAGTTGAGGCCCCCATATACTAGAATAGTTTTGCTGTCTCTTTCTTCCTGTAACTAGCTTCAGATCTCTAGGAATTTGCCTGCTCTACCTCATTTGTGTACACACATTTAGTATCATTACTACTTCATTATTCACAGTACCCTTAATCAAGATGTACTTTTCCTCCTTTTACTTCAGCTGAAGCATAATAAATTCTGTACCAGCCTTTTATCTTTACTCTGCATGTGTCTTTCTGTCATGTGTTTCTTCTAAATAACATATTGTAGGATTCTGTTTTTTTAATCCACTCTGTTATTTGCTTCCATTTTATGGGAGAATTCATCCCATTCACATTAACAGTTATGATTACCAGCTTTGTATTCCCTCCATCCTATTTTCTCCCCTGTATGTACTTTTGTTCTCTCTTTCCCTCCCATCCTTAGTTCTGTGTTTTTTTAACCCACACCACTCATTATCATATCTTCTATCAACCCTTCCTCCCCTCTCTTATCTTTTTTCCTAGTGTTTCTGATCGCCCTTCTATCCAGTCCCTCCATTTTCTACCACAATTTCTCTATTTCTTACCATTTCTGAACTACTTTTTACTTTATATTTTAAAATATTTTGTGGTTGACATTTTCTATTTTCTTGCATCTCCATCACTACCTACTAACTCACTCTCACTTAATAGAAATCCTCCCTTATAAGATTTAGACAAGCAAGACACAATACATTTGCCATGATCAACATATTGACCAACCACAATTACAGAAAATTCATGATGAAACATGTTACCAGCTTCCAAATAAGAGAGTTAATGGACTCAGAGTGCACATTGAGACATTTTTTTTCTGGTCATGTGTAACGACCAGCGTTACAATTAAGGGTAGGATATACTTAACTCTACAGGCTTCGGACGTCTCTGGCTTCCAGCCTCCACTGGAAGAAACTTCACGGATCACCACAGGACACGGGGATATGCTTATCTTACTTTATTAAGTTCTCCCATTACATCTTGTCCTATCTTAAGCTAATGGTGGCGGTCTCTATGGCGGCGGTCTCTCCTCTTCCTCCTGCAGTCTCCTTTTATATCCTTCTCGTCCTTCCCCGCCCATGCCACAGTGAACCAACCGTGTCCCACCCCGAAGGTCTCAGGTCTGAGGTGGCCTGCTCTGATAGGGCACCGGCCCGCGAGCCGTGTGCAGAGCTTGCAGATTGTGTGCAATATGCAAAACATCTATCACGTGACTTAGGCTCTATGGTCCTCCGTCCCGCGGTGTTCTGCTGCATCAGCACTGCCATATCAGCAGTGTTATGCCACACCCTGTGCTCAGCCATTCGGCCCCCAGATGGTCACGTGCGTTTCCTGCTGGCTACAGGCCCCGGGCCTTACAGTCATGGACAATGTGGGAATTTGTTTTTGTTTTATTATAGATATTTGTAACAAATTTTGCTTTTCTTCCTTTCTTGGGGGAGATAAGAATTTAAATCTGAAAATGAAAGAGTTAGAATTTTTAAAAAGACAAAAAGTTAAAAAAATATTTGATATGTCTGAAAGTGTATGTGGCATTCTCTATCTATAGTTCATCACCTCTCTGACAAAAGGAAAGAAAATTGCTTCATCATCAGTCTTTTTGAAAGTAATTGTGTTTTTGTGTTTTTGTGCTTTTTGAAAGTCATTATTGATTTCTGCATTGGTTCTAAAAGCTCTCATAATTGCTTTCCTTTACTTTATTGTGGTTGTGGTATAAATTGTTCACTCGATTTTGCTCATTTTGCCCTGCATTAGCTCATAAAAATCTTTCCAACTTTCTCTGACTCCTTCCTATGTCATTTCTTATAATGTAATGCATTTACAGGTATCATTATCATTCATATCTTTTTTTTCCTGAGGCAGTTGAGGTTAAGTGACTTGCCCAAGATCACACAGCTAGGATGTATTAAGTGTCTGAGACCAGATTTGAATTCAGGTCCTCCTGACTTCAGGTCTGGTGCTCTATCCACTGAGCTACCTAGCTGCCCAATTCATATCATTTTTATCACTATATTCATATACCATAATTTTCTCAGCCATTCCTCTGAATGATGGATACCTATTTTATCTCTAGTTCTTTGTGGTAATATCAACCTTCAGTCATTCAGACTTAAAATTTCAAAGTCACCTATGACTCAACCCTTTTCCTCCTTTTTCAGGCTTTAATCAATCATCATCTTGTTCATTTTTTAAAAAAAATGTTTAATATTTCTTATATCCATCCATTCATTTATATTCCCACTTAATTCACTGGCCATTTCCTGATACTCACCATGCTGACTGTCCAGAAACAAAATCTCTTTTTTATGCCTGGACACCATTTGTGATGATTGGTAGTTTCCTCAATTTCTTGCTACATCTCAGCTTTCTACTTTGCAGTTCTGCTCTATTAAAAATCAATTTAATTCTGCCCCTAAGACTCTAGTTCCTGAAATTAGGTTTAAACCAATATCTTATACCATTTATATTGATAAATATCAAATGAAAGAACCAAAAATGATGATAGAGTAGGAGGAAGCTCTTCCAAGTATTCCAACAAAGATCTAAGAAAAGTCCCAGACTAAGTAATGTTTAGAAAATCTAAAGGGGGAAAAAGTGGACTATTTTTTCAGCAAAATATCATGAATTTGGGCCACAGATAGATCCATGGAATACTGGTAGATTAGGAGTATGACACCCCTGACCAAAAAGCAGCATCACAGAATTAACTAACCAGACTCACACCCAGGATAGTCCATAAGCTCTAGCAGGATAAATCTGCATCATTTTCCAGTTAACACAGAGGATCTGGGATCAATAATTATAAGAGCTCTATCTAGTTGTTTGCTTAGACTCCAACTGGGGTCTGAAGATGCCTAGAAAGTGTAGGAGAACATTGATGCAGCTAATGCCTTTCTCCATTTTAATGATCCCAGTAGTGATCTCACCACCATCTTAAATAAAGAATCTCAAGAAGCCTAATCAGAGTTAAACCAATACTACCTTTCCAAAGTACCTTCTCCTAAAGCAAAGAATATGCACATTAAGTAGCCTCCAATCTTCCAGGAGTCTTTCCTTTCCACTTACATGAATCAGTACTAGTCTCCAGGTTCAGTTTCATCTCCCTTCCCCATAATACTTAGTTCTTCTAGACCTAGAAAAGAACTTATAAAAACTGATTTAGAGAGAGGGTGTCACATTCCCTCTTAGTTCCCAGAAGCTACTTATTCCATCCAAGTACCAAGCAGACTTGTCCTGAGTCCATCTTCCCAGACCAGCCATTCATTTTTGTGAGTTTCTCCCCTTGTTAAAGTTTTCTTAATCTAGTGTCTTTTTGGATCTCCATATTCCCTTGTGCTTTTGGCATTCTGAAACTTCCTAAACTTATATAAGTTACCCTAAATGTTGTTGTTGTTCAGTCCTTTCAGTCATGTGTAACTCCATGTGACCTCATTTGTGGTTTTCTTGGTAAAGATGGCAGAGTGGTTTGAAATTTCTTGCTCTAACTACCTTCTAATGCGTTGTCTTTGTTTTGTATATGTGTATTTTCTTCCCTGATATAAGGAACATTCTATGAAACCAGGAAGTGTCATTTTTGCCTTTATATCCCCAGTGCCTAGCACAGTATTTGACAAACAGTATGTGCTCAATAACTGGTGTTGTTTGTTTGAAGGTGGTCACTACAGGAAGTAACAAGAAATATTTTTTAAGCATCAAAAACTGTATTTTTAAAAATGTGCTTTATAAATGGTAAAGTATTGTCTTAAAGTTATTATTATTCAAGATTTACTGCAAACTATCTCTGCACTCTTGATCTCTCTAGACTTCAGTTTTGTCATCTATAAAATGAAGGAGTTGGACTGGTTTCTTGGTGCTCTAAAATCCAACACCTTTTACATGGGCTATTTTAACCAAAGAATGACAGATTTTAGAGCTAGAAAATACCTTACAAGCCAGCATGTCCAGTGCTCTCATTTTGCAGATGAGAAAATTGAGGGTAAAAATGCTTCACCAAGCAGTCATTGAACTGGTTAATTATCCAGGAAAAAATTTAAACTCAGGTCTAGCCTGACTTCAAGACCACCACTCTATCCACCATACCCCCCAGTAACCTCTAAAAACTTCAGCACGTTTAACCATTTGGCTAAATACTCAAAAGCTGCTTCCTTTCTAACACTTTCTATGAACAACTCTCATTGGGACAGATTTTTGCCAGCACTGACAACAAAATGACATGTTAAACTGGGTATTTGTATGCCACATGAGACCACTAGAAAAAAAGTTTCTCCATATTGAGGTCTTCAGTGTATTTTTTGTATTGTCATCTTTTGATCTTGAAGAGGACCAATGACATCATGAAGGTGATATCTTGACTTTTGAATGAATTGTAGAACTGTGCAAAGTCATCACCCTCACTCTTTCCTCCAGAATCAGCAGAGTCCAATGAGCAAGACATAAATCAAGAAAACATGGCCCAGGAGTCAGTGGGAGACCTTGGTCTTTTTCAAGTTATTGGATTATGGTCTGTGTAGAAGTTAACCATTGCAGTGTGCAATGAAGGGTGATGCTGATTATGACTTTTCTCACCATTGATACATTATGAAAATAGTTAAATATCAAGTAGTAACACTGATGTGGTTTGAGTTTATGAGATACCAGAGAGTTTGAGAATGAGAAGAATAAGTTTAGGAGGGAAAAGCTTTCTTCAGTGTGCTTTATATTGTAAAGTTCAAAGGTTAAGCAGTCAGGAAATGATCTCTATACATCCCTTGTTGTGTAACTTTGGATCATCAACGAAAGCTACTACTTTCAACTAACTTCTTACCACTTTCAAATTTTTCCAAGTACGTCTTTGAAAATCAAGCCAAAAAGAAGAAAATGATTCTGCCTTAATTTTTTTTTTAAATTAAGGCTTTAGTGAATGAACAGTGTATACTCACTGGAATTTGCTTTCAGTTGGAGAAATTCATGAATTCTCAGGCTGGGGTGCAGCAATACACATTCACTTCTTGAATTCCATGCTATGTAATGTGTTACCTTCCCATTGATTAACCAAGGCAATGCAGTGCAGTATGTTTTCCAGTGGATCAAAAACAGACAAACCACTTTTACTGAGCAGCTAAGATATTTATCTTACTTTGAACAATTCCTGCCTCTCGAAGGACAATTGCTAATTTTTTCAGTCAGATCTTTGTGGTTTTTCTTTATAAACCAATATAGTTTGTTTTTTTCACTCCTTCTGATTCCCTCCTTACCCTCTTTTATCATTGATAAATCCCAGCTTCAAATATGTGGTAATCATTCTTCTCTTTTCAAAAGTGGTTATTAGAGACTTCCAGAAAGTCAAATTCAATCATATAAAACTTTGTTTCTGAAAATAAAAGACAATTGTGCATAATGGACAGAGCACTAAAGTCAAGGCCTTGAGTTCCAATCCTTTATTGGCTGCCATCTTGAGCTATCTTTGCTGTAACATTGACCCCACAGTTTTCTAATTTTCATCAAGAACAATATCTTCCTGATCCAAAAAAGAGAAAAGCTTGTTTTGGGCCCTACTTTCTTTCTGAAATTCTATCTTGCTTTAAGCCTTAGCTTCATCCTTCTCTAGAAGATATTTTGATATTTAAAACAGTAACTTTTAACTCCCTAAAAAGTACAGTTAGCCAAGTGGAAAAAAATGTACAAAAAACTCAGTTAGAACTGGGCAAATGGAAATTGATGATTCTATGAGACATCAAGAATAAATCAAACAAATTCAAAACAATGAAAAAAATAAAAGAATGTGCAAAATACCTCACTGAAAAAAACAATTGGCCTAGAAAATAGATTAAGGAGAGAGAATGTCAGAATTATTGGATTATCTAAAATGAGGACCTGGAGAGCATATTTCAAGAAATTATCAAGGAAAACTATCCTGATATTCTGGAACCAGAAAATAAAATCAGCACTGAAAGAATCCACTGATAACCTCAGGAAAGAGAGCCCAAAATAAAAACTCCAAGAAACATTTTAGCCAAATTCTAGAACTCTCAGGTCAAAAAAATACTGCAGTGGGAGTACAGAAATAATTCAAATATCAGAGAGTCAAAATCAGGATTACACATTATTTAGCAGTGGGAATATTAAAGGACTGGAGGTCACAAAACATGTTATTCTGGAAGGAGCTAGGACAACAACCAAGAATCACTTATCCAGCAAAATTAGCATAATATTCCAAGGGGGGGGGATGATCATTTGATAAAATAGAAGGGTTTCAAGCTTTCATAAGGAAAATAATAGGATTGAACAAAAAATTTGATCTTCTATATCAAGACCCAAGAGAACCCTGAAAAGGTAAAAAAGGAAAAGAAAACATAAGGGATTTAAGGGAGCTAATCTGTTTATATTCCTAAATAATAGCATGATGCTTGAAAATCATAAAAAGTGTACCACTAGATGGAATATAAGTAGATAGAGGATATAAGTATAAAGCAAATTTGAGAGAATAACAAAAATTAATTAGGAATTAGAAAAAGAAGTATACTGGGTACAGAAGGAAGGGAGAGATAGAATGTGGTAAATTATTTCACATGAAGAGGTGCCAAAGACCTATTACATAGGAGGGAAATATAGAAGGGTGGACAATGGGCATTGCTTGAACATTATTCTCATCATATTGACTCAAAGAGGGAATAATACATATGTGTATGTGAATGTATGTTTGCATATATATAATATGTATATAATACATTTGTGTGTGTGTGTATATATATATATACATGTATACATATATATGTATATATATATA
Source organism: Myrmecobius fasciatus (assembly GCA_023553655.1). NCBI lineage: Eukaryota > Metazoa > Chordata > Mammalia > Dasyuromorphia > Myrmecobiidae > Myrmecobius > Myrmecobius fasciatus. The sequence continues at coordinate 8,599 of JAJPUD010001119.1, read as the reverse complement.
TATATATAAAATCAGTGGAATATAGAAATCTGTCTCATGGTACTGAAAAGTAGGAAAGGAGGAGATTAAGGAAAGAAGTGAGGTGGGAGGAATTGACTAAAGAGGACAAAGGGGGAGGTGACAAACAAAAGCAAAACACTTTGAGGAGGGAAACAGTGAAAGGAAAGAGAATATAAAGGAGGAAAAATAGTGTGGAGGGAAATATACAGTTATTAATCACAACTGTGAATGTGGGGAGGATTCTGGGAAGATTGCAGCATAGACCAAAAAGTTCTGAACTCTAGATTTCTCCCACAAAAAGAAACAAACAAAAATTGTGCCCCAGGGTGAACAAAAACCAGTGAAAAACAAAGACTTGGGGCACAGCAGAAGTCCTCCTGGGACAACCCAAGAAGACCCAAAGAAAGATGCAGGACCAAGGTTTAACTGCTATGAAGTACCAAAACATAGGAACTTTCACTTCTCAGACTGAGTGAGAAATCAGCTATCTGAATCCCAGAAGACTGAGGGAACCTCTGCTGATTAGGAACTAGGTCCAGATGTGCTGCTGAGACACTGCCCTGAGCAAGAAGGAATCAGCACACCCAATGAATGTAGGTAGAAGCAGTGGGGTAGGGAAGCTGCTGGCTGCAGAGGGGGGTAGTGTTTGGTTTGGGGTTTCAGATCAGAGGAAAAAGCTGAAGTGAAACCAGAGGCACCATCTCCCAAACTCCCCACCTAGAGATTAGAGTTGTTCACGCTAATAGAAAAAAAAATTTAGCAGGCACAGAAGGAACCCAACCATAGAAACTTATGGTGGGAATAGGGAAGACTGGGGTTCATCTTCAGAGGAGGGCAGCAAAGTTTAAAAAAAAAAGTCTTCTACCCCAAAAAGTAACACTAAATGGCTACTTACCTAGAAAAAATTTATAGAACTCAAAAAAAAACCCACAAAAAAAAACCTTTTAAAAATCAAATGAGAGAGACTGAGGAAAAACTAAAAACAAACAAATAAATAGGAACCATTCAAGAAAAACAAGAAAATTATGAAAAGAAAGTCAAACAACTAGAAAAGGAGATCCAGAGTTGTAGAGGGCCAGGAGGTAAGAATCCATTCCAGATCTTGAATCTTACAGTAACTTGGCTCACTAAAACTCCCTTTTCTGATTTTAATAGCAGAGAAATTATTGTTAATATGTGATTAGAAATCTAGCAACTGAAGCAAAATATTATACAATGATCAAAGGCTTACCTTTGATTTTTAGGACAGGAAAAGCAGCTCACAATGGAGAGACTAAAGGCATTTGAGAGAAGGGTGCTTGAGGACATTGATATAAGTTTACTGTGTATCTCAACTATTTACATCTCTGAGTAACCAAGATTAGGACTTAATCATTTACATCTCAGTAGATTTTGTTAGATTTTGTATCAAGTCTATAAGCATTGGAGGTATATATATTTGTCTCTCTGATCAATAAACTTTGAAGAGTTGATATTTGAAACTCTCTCTGCCTGGCTCCTGAATATTTCCACACCTTTAATTCACTACTGGAGCTGGACTTCAACATGGCACCGATTAGGGACAGAACTTCACAAGTGGACAGAGTTTCCATGGAAGGGTGCACAATTCAGGTAAGAGGGGAATTAAATAATATAAAGTGGGGGAAAAGATGATCACCAACAGGCGTTTCATCAGTAGAAATAAAGTAGCATTAGAAAGTTTATCACCAGGATGTCATAGGGGGAGGAAATCATATATCAAATAAATATAGAATATAAGATATCAGATATCATATAGGGAATATATATATAATATGTAAGATTGGTTATTGTCTGGCTGATATCAGTATAGTTTACATTTTGAATTTGGAATAAGGCAAAATCAATGAGATAACCGTGACTGAGAATAGTAAAATGAAAAGGACTGGGAGATCTTCCAATTTCTGTATTCTCTATTTTGGTATATTTCCCCAGAAACAGGTCCCTTAAATATTTAAAGTAAATTCTTTTATCAGTACTCTGGAAGAAGACAGGAGGGCAGAGACTGCAAAGTCTGAATACTGGAAGAGGGGAAGAATTAGCACTTCCTCCCCTTCTCCAGGCTTCCTGTTCAGATCTCTCTCATAGACAAGACCCTAAGAGAAGTCAAATCTTTATACCTAGAGGGATAATTCACTGAAACACTTTAGAGAGAGAAAGAAAGAGAAAGGGATATTTCTTTAGAAATACAATTAGTTTTTCCAGCTCCTAATATAAATAATCCAATTCAAATTGTAAAATTGCTAGCCAGTTTTCTACCTGTAAGAGAAGGCAAGTTAAACTCCATAGAAACAACCTGCCTTTTAAAATGCTAATGCCAATTAGCTGTAGGAGAATCAGAAATACTTTACTTCTCTTGCTGTCACATGGAAGTAAATAATATAGAATGTATTCTCTCTCTCCCCACTAGAGATCCATTCAAGTCCACTTCCTTCTGATATGCTAAGTCTTATTTTCTGATGCAGTTTACAAGCATTATTATGGATTAAGAAAATATGTATTCTTTGCCATGGCACTTATCATTACGGCATTTTTTCTTAAATAGGGGGAAGAAAATATCATAGTATTATTATTATTATTATATATTATTGTATATTTTATATGTTATACATATATTATTAACACCTTACATAAAAGTAGGAAAAGCATAAAAATAAAATTAAAAATATATATATATAAAATAAAAAATTCGAGGTGGTAAAGGTTTTTTGGGAGCACAGGAAAGGAGGTATTCTGGATGCAATCTATCATGATTTTAGGCCAATTCTAAAATGGAAATTGGAGGGAATAATCTAAATGATTATCAGGAATTAGTGAAGAATATTAATTGGATAAAACTGTATTTGAAAATGGGAACACATGAATTGACAAAATTATTTCAAAATTAAGAAACAACCAGCAGGATGATTTCAGAGAGGCCTGGGGAGACTTGCATGAACTGATGCTGAGTGAAATGGGCAGAACCAGGAGATCATTATACACGGCAACAACAAGACTATATGATGATCAATTCTGATGGACATGGTTCTCTTCAACAATGATGTGATTCAAACTAGTTCCTATTGTTCAGCAATGAAGATAGTTATATACATCCAGAGAGAGGTCTGAGGGAACTGAGTGTGGACCACAACACAGCATTTTAACACTTTCTGTGAATATTTCCATGCATTTTGTTTTCCTTCTTAGGTTGTTTTTTTTTTTTCTCTTTCTAGATCTGATGTTTCTTGTGCAGTAAGAGAACTGTATAGATATGTATACATATATTGCATTTGTCATATAATTTAACATATTTAGCATGTATTAGATTACCTGTCATCTAGGGGTGAGGGTGGGGAGAAGGAGGAGAAAAGCTTGGAACAAAAAAAAAAAGTTTTGCAAAGGTCAATGTAGAAAAATCACTCATATGTTCTCTAAATAAAAAGCTTTTAGTAAAAAAAAATTATTTCAAATTTTACAAGGAGATGCTAATCCAAATTCTAAAAGAAATTTTATCAAGGAAGCTGGGATTGGTTGCAAGCGGTGGGAGGAGAAATAAATTCTTGTTACTTGGACAGAATGGATGTATTTGGCTAACCATTTTCAAAAGGGCTTTTCTGCTTGCCCTTATGATATAAACTGTGTCCTTGGTTGTGTCTCCTGATCTTGGGGGAAGGGCTGGAAATACCCCAAATCTCCAAAAACCCTCCTGTCAAGATGGGAGGGGTCCCACCAAAAAAAAAAAAGTTTCATTGGAAACTTTACTTTCAAATCAATCAGATAGATATTCAAATTGTTCCATTTGCATGGGGCTGGAAAAGTTCCATAAAACCAAGAACCTCTAAACTCATCTTTGCTGATTCTTACAAGGGGAAAAAAAATCTCTGAACTGCTGCTCAGTGTAAACCCATCTTGGCTAATTCCTATCAGAAAAAGGCCCTCTGAGTCATGCTCAGTGTTAGCTAATCTTTGCTAATAACCCAACTTTACTTCTCCCCTTTCATAATTGTCCTGCTAAGAAAGCTGCTTCTCTGAAGCTATAATAAACCCATTTTGCCATAAACCTCTCTCACCACATTTTTGGGGTTCGTGGATTCCTCCATGAAGCCCATGATTGGCCAAAAGCAGGTCCCTCTCCCCTTTTCTTACACCTCATCAAGACCATCTCCCCTCATCACTTAGATGATGGTCATATTGATTCAAAAAGCTTTAAGAAGACTTTTTCAATTAACTAGAGACCTCCCACATATAACTCATCAGCCATACTCTAAAGATCTTTATTAGCTTCTGATAATGATCTGCAAGTTCTATTGACTAGGCATTAAGGTCCAATTGATATTTTTTAGCTACAGATTTTACAATTCATGACTAAGCATTAATGAATATTTCCACAATTGACTAACAAAAGTTATCATCTTTGTATATGTATTCCATCTATCTGAATTGTAGATGATACCTCAAACCTCCTGGAAGCTGGGTTTGAGAGGCAAGGCTTGAAAAAAGCACTAAATTTAAGATGATCCAGCAATACCAAACCATTTTGCTCACCTAAAAAAGACCATTGTCTCTTTTTCTGTCAAAATCCTACTTAGCATAAAAATAGCAACAAAAAGCTCATTCAAGATCTCTGTTTCCTTATCCTTGTCTTTGAACACTACTTCTAAATATTTTTTTTAATATTTTGTTTGAAAAGACACAGCAGAGTTATATGCAATTATTACTACACTGTATACTACTCAAGGTCTTCTTAATATTTTTCAAATAGCAAATTTGCTATTTTTTGAAACAGTCCCAGTTCAGAACATCCTGCTGGTTAAAAGGAGATTTCTTTAACAATAATTTGTGTGTGTGTGTGGAAAAGAATGACTGATGTTTGCGCAAGTGATAATAACTGGATAAGATTGATGAGGTGTGAGAAAAGGGGGACCCCCTTTTGGCCAGTGGACCACAAACCCCCCAAAACAAGGCCGAGAGGTCTATGGCAAAATGGGTTTATTACAGCAGAAAAGTAGCTTTCTTAGCAGGACAATTCCAAAAGGGGAGAAGTAAAATTGGGTTATTAGCAAAGATTAGTTAACATTGAGCATGCAAACCCTTTTCCTGATAGAAATTAGCCAAGATGGATTTATACTGAACAGCAGCTCAGTGGGCTTTTTCCCTTGTAGAAATCAGTGGAGCAGACTCGGGGTTCAATAGTCCTTTAATTTGCCTTCTAAGCTTCAAGCTGGGGAGATTAAGGGCTAGTTTCTGTAAAGGGTGGTGATTATGCCATAGGCCAAGATTTCTGATTGAATTGCAAGTTTGCCTATGAATAGAGGTTGGGCCCCTCCTATCTCTGTAGAAGGGTTTTTGAGATTTCAGGTCTCTACAATCCTCCTTCCCG
>JAJPUD010001118.1:469854-491518 GCA_023553655.1 Myrmecobius fasciatus | reverse complement strand
AAATAAAACTAAAAATTGCTTTTATGAAAAAAACAACAAAATAGATAAACCTCTAGTTAATTTGATTAGAAAAAGGAAAGAGGAAAATCAAATTGTTAGTCTCAAAAATGAAAAGGGAAAACTTGCCACCAATGAAGAGGAAATTAGAGCAATAATCAGGAGTTACTTTGCCCAATCTTATGCCAATAAATTTGATAACCTAAGTGAAATGGAGGAATATCTACAAAAATATAGATTGCCCAGGTTAACAGAAGAGGAAATAAATTACTTAAATAGTCCCATTTTAGAAAAAGAAATAGAATGAGTCATTAATCAACTCCCTAAGAAAAAATTCTCAGGACCAGAAGGATTTACATGTGAATTCTACCAAACATTTAAAGAAAAATTAACTCCAATATTATATAAACTATTTGAAAAAATAGGGAATGAAAAAAAATCGCAAATGAAGGACTCCTACCAAATTCCTTTTATGACACAGACATGGTACTGATACCTAAACCAGGTAGAACAAAATCAGAGAAATAAAATTATAGACCAATCTCCCTAATGAATGTTGATGCAAAAATCTAAATAAAATATTAGCAAAGAGATTACCGAAAATCATCCCCAGAATAATACACCATGACTAAGTAGGATTTATACCAGGAATGCAGGGTGGTTCAATATTAGGAAAACTATAACCAAATTAACAAAAAACATATGATTATCTCAATAGATGCAGAAAAAGCATTTGATAAAATCCAACATCCATTCCTATTAAAAACACTACAGAATATAGGAATAAATGGACTTTTCCTTAAAATAGTCAGTAGCATCTATTTAAAACCATCAGCTAGCATCATATGTAATGGTGATAAACTGGAACCATTCCCAATAAGATCAGCGGTGAAATAAGGTTGTCCACTATCACCATTACTATTCAATATTGTATTAGAAATGCTAGTTTTGGCAATAAGACAAGAAAAAGAGATTAAAGGAATTAGAGTAGGTCATGAGGAAATCAAATTATCACTCTTTGCAGATGATATGATGGTATACTTAGAGAACCCTAGAGATTAACTGAAAAACTATTAGAATTAATCCACAACTTTAGCAAAGTTGCAGGATACAGAATAAATCCACATAAATCATCAGCATTTTTATACATCACTAACAAAATCCAACAGCAAATGATACAAAGAGAAATTCCATTTAAAATAACTTTCGATAGTATAAAATATTTGGGAATACATCTGCCAAGGGAAAGTCAGGATCTATGTGAGCAAAACTCCAAAATACTCTCCACACAAAGTCAGATCTAAACAATTGGAAAAATATCAAGTGCTCTTGGATAGGTCGAGCGAATATAATAAAGATAACAATACTACCTAAACTAATCTATTTATTTAGTGCTATACCAATCAAACTCCCAAGAAATTATTTTACTTACCTAGAAAAAAATAACAAAAAATTCATCTGGAAAAAAAAAGGTCAAGAATTTCAAGGGAATTAATACTCAATGACAATAGTAATCTAGTGTTTGATAAACCCAAAGACTCCAGCTTTGGGGATAAAAATTCACTATTTGACAAAAACTGCTGGGAAAATTGGAAACTAGTATGAAAGAAACTAGGCATTGACCCACACCTAACACCGTATACCAAGATAAGGTTGAAATGGATTCGTGATCTGGACATAAAGAATGATTATTATAAACAAATTAAAACAATGTAGGATGGTTTACCTCTCAGACCTGTGGAGGAAGAAGGAATTTGTGACCAAAGAAGAACTAGAGATCATTATTAATCACAAAAGAGATAATTTTGACTATATCAAGTTAAAAAGTTTTTGTACAAACAAAATGAATGCAGATAAGATTAGAAGGGAAGCAATAAACTGAGAAAACATTTTTACATTCAAAGATTCTGATAAAGGCCTCATTTCTAAAATATATAGAGAATTGACTCAAATATATAAGAATTCAAGGCATTCTCCAATTGATAAATGGTCAAAAGATATGAACAGATAATTTTCAGATGAAGAAATTGAAACTATTTCTAGTCACATGAAAAGATGCTCCAAATCACTATTGATCAGAGAAATGCAAATTAAGACAACTCTGACATACCACTACACACCTGTCAGATTGGCTAAGATGGCAGGAAAAGATAATGACGAATGTTGGAGGAGATGTGAGAAAACTGGGACACTGATACATTGTTGGTGGAACTGTGAATGGATGCAAGCATTCTGGAGAGCAATCTGAAACTACGTTCAAAAAGTTATCAAACTGTGCATACTCTTTGACCCAGCAGTGTTTCTACTGGGCCTATATCCCAAAAAGATCTTAAAGGAAAGGGACCCACATGGGCAAAAATGTTTGTGGCACCCCTTTTTGAAGTGGCAAGAAACTGGAAACTGAAAGGATGCCCATCAATTGGAGAATGGCTTAATAAATTATGGTATATGAATGTCATGGAATATTATTGTTTGGTAAGAAACAGCCAGCAGGAAGATTTCAGAGAGGCCTGGAGAGACTTGCATGAACTGATGCTGAGTGAAATCAGCAGAATCAGGAGAACATTATACACAGCAACAAGACTATACGATTATCAATTCTGATAGACATAATTCTCTTCAACAATGATGTGATTCAAACCAGTTCCTATTGTTCAGCAATGAAGATAGTCATATACATCCAGAGTACGACCTGTGGGAATTGAGTGTGGGCCACAACACAGCATTTTAACGCTTTCTGTGAATATTTCCTTGCATTTTGTTTTCCTTCTTAGGTTTTTTTTTTCCCCTCTCTCTTTCTAGATCTGACATTTCTTGTGCAGTAAGATAACTGTATAGATATCTATATAGTAAGATAACTGTATAGATATATTGGATTTGTCATATAATTTAACATATTTAGCATGTATTAGATTACCTGTCATCTAGGGGTGGGGGGAAGGAGGGGAAAAGCTTGGAACAAAAAAGGACAGTTTTGCAAAGGTCAATGTAGAAAAATCACTCATATGTTCTGTAAATAAAAAGCTTTTAATTAAAAAAAAATGAAGTAAGGCTGCATTCATATTCCAGTAAGATGAGCTTTAAAGCAACCAGAAGTCTGCTGGTCTTCAGCCTACCTTAATAATGGGTGCACTATAGGTCAGTTTCTTCATCTGAAAATGTATTGATTAGATGGTCAAAAGTTTCTTTCTGCTAAAAAATTTTAAGAGCCTAAGTCAAACTATTATTATAAAATTCTCATTCTAAAATAAATGGGAACAATCAGCACAGCTGATTGGGAAAGGTGCCTAGTTTTCAATGAAAATACCATAGTAGTGACTCAAGCCAGAGTTTTGGTCAAAATCCCTGAGGAAGCTTAATATAGGCTGATACTTTCTCAATTAGTGACTACTTGAAAAACCTATCTTTATTAAGACAGTAGACATAATTAATAGAAATCAATTCTTACAAACTAAACTTCCTTCTAGTCACATGATTTAGAGAGTAAAAAGTGTTAATTATAAAAATTATATAGAATGAGAGAAAACAAATAAAAATTCACTAATTTAAGGATTTTGAGATCGAGGGACATTAGGAATCATTTCCACAAAAGACACAAGAAAGCAATTTAATCTCTTCTTGAAAACTCCTGACTATCTAACTATACCTCCCTCCATCATACACTTATAAGATTTATTTTATTTTTTTAAATAATATTAGGATTTTCCATTTAACTATTAAATTTCATCTTATTACACTTAGTCCACCAATTCTAACAAGTCAAGATTTTTTTTGAATCCTGATGCAGAAATCAGTGTTAACTTTCCTTTTTTTTTTTTGATTCCTGTGCTCTGCAAAGCATGGCAACTAAACCTCATAATAAGCAATGGTAGGGAAAAAGACAAAATCCCTGGGCCAATCTCTTCAAGATGACAAACTAAATAATGACATTTGGTCCGGTCACTCAAATAATTCTGAATCCTCCTAAGTGTATTATGACCTATCCCCACGTCTGTCTGTCTGTGTGTGTCTCTCTCTTTCTCTTTTTAAATTAAAGCTTTTTATTTACAGAACATGAATGATTTTCTACATTGACCTTTGCAAAACTTTTTTTTGTTTGTTCCAAGCTTTTCTCCTCCTTCTCCCCACCCCCATCCCTAGATGATAGGTAGTCTAATACATGTTAAATGTTAAATTATATGACAAATCCAATATATGTATACATATCTATAGTTATCTTACTGCACAAGAAAAATCAGATCTAGAAGGGGGGGGAACTCTAAGAAGGAAAACAAAATGCAAGGAAATATTCACAGAAAGCATTAAAATGCTGTGTTGTGGTCCACACTCAGTTCCCACAGGCCTCTCTCTGGATGTATATGACTTATCTTCATCGCTGAACAATAGGAACTGGTTTGAATCACGTCACCGTTGAAGAGAACCATGTCTATCAGAATTGATAATCGTATAGTCTTGTTGCTGTGTACAATGTTCTCCTGGTTCTGCTCATTTCACTCAGGATCAGTTCATGTAGGTCTCTCCAGGCCTCTCTAAAATCATCCTGCTGGTCGTTTCTTATAGAACAATAATATTCCATGACATTCATATACCATAATTTATTCAGCCATTCTCCAATTGATGGGCATCCTTTCAGTTTCCAGTTTCTTGCCACTTCAAAAAGAGCTGCCACAAACATTTTTGCACATGTGGGACCTTTTCCTTCCTTTAAGATCTTTTTGGGATATAGGCCCAGTGGAAACACTGCTGGGTCAAACTGTTTGATAACTTTTTGAGCATAGTTCCAGACGCTCTCCAGAATGTTTGGATCCATTCACAGTTCCACCAACAATGTATCAGTGTCCCAGTTTTCCCACACCCCCTCTAACATTCGTCATTATCTATTCATGCCATCTTAACAAATCTGACAGGTGTGTAGTGGTATCTCAGAGTTGTCTTAATTTGCATTTCTCTGATCAATAGTGATTTGAAGCACCTTTTCACCACATGTCAATCTCAAAAATCAACTAATCTAATACCACCATTTTACAGATAAGAAAACTGAAGTTTAATATGTTAAGTGACTTAGTTAAGAATATATGACTTATCCTTGGCTAACCACTATATGTAGACCCAGAGTTGCCAAGGTAATCTGATGACTAGGTAAAAAATTGTTGAGAAACTCAGCTCTCTAAAAATAACCTAGTATAAAGAAGGGGGGGGGGGGCACAGAATTTAGATGAAAAACTAATAAAAAGCCAAAAATAAGCATCTCCATTAAATTCAGATATGCAGAATAATAAAAATCAACAGTGCTGTTAAATGGACTACACCAGAAAAGTCAAGTAAAGGGAACTGTGAAGTTGAAGAGAAAGGCCACAAAACAGAAATATGAGAAAAAAGAAAAAACAAAAACCCATAAAGCAATATTACAGAAAATATTAAGTAAAATTTAGCAAATGCTACAAGAAGATAGAATAAGACAAAGACTAGATTTATACCAGGTATTTCAATATTAAAGAAAAAACTATAAAAATGATTGACTATAATAATTACACAAACAATAAAAGTCTCAATAACATCAATGAATGCAGAACAACATTGACAAAAAACAGCACTTCTGGCTTTATGTTAAGAACACTGAAAAATACAGAACTAGACAAACATCTCATGATATATGCATTAATAGAATACTTTTGTGCCACTGGAAATGATAAAAGATGTTCAGAAAAACATGGGAAGACTTACATGAACTGACACAGAATGAAATATAGAACCAGAAGAACAATTTATGAAGGAACCAAAATTCATATTGTATGGTGAGGTGGATGCCTGAATAGAGGCAGACAATTTAGGTCCCTCACAACTCTTACAACTTCAGAAATGGGGGAAGGGAAGGGAAAAGGGGAGAGAAACACCACTCCAAAAAACACCCAGAGGAAAAAAAACAAATAACAGGAAGAAATTACCATATCTTTCACCTCAGAAGTATGTAAGAAATCAATCCAAAGCCAATAGGAAGTAAGAAAGAAGGCTTCCACAGTCATCATTCTAAAAATCAATAGCATGCAATAGATATTCATTCATTCATGTTTTCACATATAATCTTACTTTCTATGTGTAAATGTCCTTTTTTTTGGTTGTTACTTAAGTCAAAATAAAATATGCATATATTGTTAAAAAGCACAGGAACAAATAAAATATTTCTTAATATAGTAAATAGCATCTAAGTTAAACCAAAAGCAAGCAGTTTCTATAATAATCAGATAGAAGAGTTTTGGGCAATGGCTAAAAAGATTAACAGAATGAATGGTTTTTTTGAAGATGAGGGAGACATGGACCATGTTGGTAAGTAGTAGAGAAGTAACCAGTAGAAGGAAGAAATTAAAAACTTTTTTCATTACAATGAGAGTTAATGGTTAAGGAGTAGTTATAAGGAGGAAAAAGGGTATTAAGTAAATTTTTTTAGTTGCAGAGAAAAGAAAAATAATAAAGCAGCTCAGAAACAAGGAAAACAGGACACGCATCTAGGGAAGCTTTGAAAGCTAGAGATTAAACTCATTATGTGCTTGATATACCCACTTTATTTGCTGATTCTTAACAGCAAAATAAAAGTTAATCTAAAAAAAATTAAAGACATGAGTGTCCAAATAACAAGACAATCAAAAAATTATATACCAAATCTCAAACATTACTAACAAAGCAATACTCATCATAATATCTAATACTGGATTTTATTTTATTTTTATTTGCATAACATATGTATGGGTAGTTCCTCAGCACTGATCTTTACAAAGCTTTCCATTACAAATTTAACCCCCAGTCCCCACCCCTTCCCTAGATGGCAGGATGTCCACTACATGTTAATCATGTTAAAATACTTGACAAATCGAATATATATATACATATTTCCACACTTATCATTGTTGTGCAAAAAAAATCATATCTACAAGAAAGAAAAATCAGATAAAGGAAACAATGCAAGCAAACATCAATCAAGAGCATGAAAATGTTATGTTGTGGTCCACATTTCACATCCCTCTCTCTGGGTGTATATGGCTTTCTTCAGTGAACCTCTTCAGGAAGAGGTTTGAAACATTTCATTATTGAAGAGAGCCATGTTCATCAGAATTGATCGTCATATAGTATTGTTGTTGCCGTGTAATACTGGATTTTAAAAAGTACATAAACTGCTAAGTATAACAGGTTAGGTACACTAGAACCAGAAGCAACTGAATATAACACAGTTTTAAATAAATCCAAAGACTCCAACTCCTCTTTAGTAAAATCTGTTGGGAAAATTGGCATACTAACATGGCAGACAACTGATTTCAACTAGCATCTCATACCACATGACACAATGCTTTAAATAAGGACTCCAAATGGGGTGGGTATACAAAGTCATAGAAGTGGAGTCAAAATGGCAGAGTGGCAGGAATAAGTACAGATGACTCCCACAACTTAAGTCCTACAAACAAAGCTAGACAATTCACTAGACTGAATCCTTATCAGGAATTCCAAGAAAAAAACCACAGTAAGTCATTTTCCAGCTCAAGTTCGCACAAAGAAACAGAAAGATGTAGAGAAAAATCGACTCTACAGAGCTTTCTGGCAAAGGGAGAGGCAGTATACCAAGGCAAAAAGTCTCAAGACCAGAAGAGAATGATCCAATTTTTATAAGATGCATACATCTTATATGTATGCATGGAAAGGGAGGAAAAGGGGAGATAAAGAGTGGTATTCCAGGGTAAGGAAGGTTTATGGGCCTTAGGTTGTGCATCAAGCAACAGGTCAGTTCAAAACCAAGTAATGGCTATGTGGCTCTGATTCTAGGGACAGAGCAGGGTCTCAGATTCAGCTTCCAAACTAGTCTAAAGTCAGTAGAAAAATAATCAATGCAAAAATCCCAGACTGAAGAAGAATCTACAATTCTGTAAACTGAAGAGAAATAAGGTTGAGATGAGCAGCAATCTACTAAAACCCCAAATTGCTTAAGCCCACAGGTCTGTTTGCTCAGATCCAAACATGGATTAAGAACTTTCAGAGATCACGCCAAAAGAGCAACAATTAATTGTCCAGAATCACACCACTTTGGGACTACTGAAAATTTACAAATCCTCAGCTTAAGCTGTCTTTAAGATAATGCAACACTCAATATCCCACTCTTCCTCCCCAAGAGACCAGGAGTAGAACCAGTCCACTTTTTCTACAAAAATGTGCAGAGTTAACATAAATTCTGAATTCAGGATGCAAATTTAACAAATGAAAAATCAAAAAAGGAATCCTTTCAGAAAAAGCCGTTATGGGGCATTCAAGAACACACACACACACACACACACACACACACACACACACACACACACACCCATCTACAAGCAAAGCCTCAAAATAAAAGTTTGGGCACAAGTACAACTGGAATTCCTATTAAAATACAGAGTCAGAATATTTTTAAGAATTAAAAAAAAAATTTAAAAACCAAATGAGAGCACTAAAAAAATTTTACTTGGGTAGAGGGAAGAATGAAAACTAAAGAAGAAAAAAAATTAGAAAGGGAATTAGCAACTTTGAAGGGGATTGGCAGAAACTAATCAAGGCCATCTCTCCCTACAGTGGGATAAAGCTAAACCAGAGACACCCAACGCTAATCAGCCAATCCCAAAGCCCCATCAAGAACAACTCTGGTTGTTGGCATTTGTGTGGTAGCTTTTGGCTGTGAAGAGGCTGACAGAACAAACAGTTGCAAAAAATATTACAGGTATGAAGTGTACCACAGACTGTCTAGAAAACATTCACAAAAAAATGTGCATCAATAAAATGTTAAACTATGTCATCAGATAAAAGACAATATTCATTATTTCTATTTTGAACACTGCAGTAGAGAAGAACTCTCTGAATCAAACAGATCCTAATGTAGATATATTTGAATAAGATGCTTATAAGTTCTTCCATCAACTTATGACACAGAGCATGGATTTTCATAGTACTGGAAAACGCTAAGGGATCTTTAGCCAAAAAACAAACTCTTACTAGATAAAATAACCTCAAAATCTCTAATTTTGTTTTAGTCAATAGTATTCTGGCATAATAATTGTGTTTAATGAATAAGATTTGCAGCACTTTATCAGTATCCTAGGACTACTCATGAGAAAAATAAATCCATATAGAAACAATTGATGTTTGGTCATGGGGAAGAGTACTCACTGGCTAAATAATTGTCATAAAACCAACCCAGTTTTACATGCCAGGAATATGATGATTAGAAAGAAAAAAGCCTTCACACCTTATATAAAAATTGATTCTGCTTCTTTATTTCTGCTGCATAAAATTCTAATCAAAAATTTTAATTCAAGAAGAAAAAAAAGATAAATGGTACACTAAGGTATTTAAGAAAGGTACAAAGAGGATTCAAGCTTCTTCAAGAGGAATATCAGATTCCCCAGGTAGATTTTCTAAATTCATTCAATAAAATATGGATTTCTTACTGCTTAATAATGTTCAACATTTCATTCTCTATACTTCTTCATTAACGATCTCGTCGGCTCTTATGGATTTAATTATCTTCTCTAAGCTGATGATTCTCAAATATAAAACAGCCCCAAAGTCTCTGCTGACCTCCATTGCCACATCTCCACTGCCTTTCTGATAGCTCTTTCAAACATACTAGATTGTCCAGTAGACATTTTAAAACCCAATATGTCCAAAATGGAACTCATTATCTTTCCCCATAAATATTCCCCTCCTCATATTTCATACCTTTCCTACTATAATAGTAGAGGGCAATACTATTCCTCCCAATCCCTCAGGCTTAAAATCTAGGAGTAATTTCGCACTCCTTGTTATTCTCTTGCACTCTACATAAATTTGTTGCCAAGGCTTGAGTATTTCATCTCTGCAGCATTGAATATATTGCCCTTCTCTTTTCTGATACTGCTACCACTCTACTATGGGCCCTCAATATATGACACATGGACTATTAAAATGGCCTGCTGGTTGAACAATCAGCCTCAAGTCCCTCTCCGCTCTAATCCATCCTCAATTCAGTCACTAAAGTGATTTTCCTAAAAATGCAATCATGTCACTGTCCCCCACTACTTCCCCTTACTCCTTGTCAATTAACTCCAATGGTTCCCTATTGCCTACAGGATCAAATATAAAATGTTTTGTTTAGCATTCAAAGTCCTTCATAACATAGCCCCTTCCCCTTTCTCTCTCTCTCTCTTTTTTTTTTTGCTTTTTGCTGAGGCAATTGGGGTTAAGTGACTTGCCCAGGGTCACACAGCTAGGAAGTGTCTGAGACCACATTTGAACTCAGGTCCTCCTGACTTCAGGGCTGGTGCTCTAACCACTGGGCCACCTAGCTGCACCTCCTTCCTCTCTTTCCACTCTTCTTGGTACCTTACTCCCCAACACTACACTTTTGTCCAATGACTGACATCCTGGTTATCCCACAAACAAGACATTCCATCTCTCAGCTTCTGACTTTTTTTTTCTCTAGCTATCCTCCATGCCTAGAATACTTCCCCTCCCCACCCCTCTCATTACTCACCTTCCCAGCTTCTTTAAATCCCAACTAAAATTCAACCTTCTATAGGAAGACTTCCCTAATTTCCCTTAATTCTAATATTTTCCCGCTTTTAATATTTCTACTTATCTTGTATATTAGCTTCTTTTGTATATGTTTGCGTATTGTTTCCCCTGATAATCAGTGAGCTCCCTGAGAGCAGGGACTGTCTTTTGCCTCTTTTTGTGCCTCTAGCATTTAGTACATTGCCTGGGACAAAATAACCTCCTCTTAATAAACAGTGACTAATTAACTGATAAGCCAGGGTTCCCCTCACCCATTCATAGACAGGTCTTTCTTTGTGAGACACTAAAGGCCACAGTATCAACAAATAAAGACAAAACAATAAACTGATTTTTAAAGTAAACTGCAGAAATAGATGAGAAGATTTCAGTGAACTTCAGACTATCAAAGGGGGTGTGGGCTAAAGTTGTTAAGGCACTTTCCAAAAAGTAAAGGAGGTTGAATAATGTTGTGACCAGTCAATATATAAAGTATGATCAGCATAATTCAGTGAAATGTTCTTTCATTCTTACACTTAAATTTTCAAAAGTATCTTCTTTGGGTGTGTAAAACCAGTATATTCATTTTTATCTATTCATGCTGACAAAATGTACTTGCTGAAACTACCAAAATTAAAAATAAATAATAACACAGCTTAGCATAAAAGGTACAAAACCTTACCCAAGGGGAGAGAGAAATCACTAAAAATTAAAACAGCTGCTAATGGCTCCATAAGACAAGAAATATTACAACAAAAACCTAAAACTGAAAAAATATCTTCATAATAATTTTTAAAAACTTTTGAAGACAATAGAACTTTAAAAATAGTCAAGACATATAACATCTAAAGAAGTGACTTCAGACAGCACACAAATAGGGATTCTTAAATCTTTTTTGTAACACAGACTCAGACACAGACTTATTCATTTAAAAGCATAACAAATTACAAAAGAAATCCATTATATTGAAATAATATTGCCCCCCAAAGTTCAAAGACTCCAGGTTAAGAATCCCTTATCTCAATCCAACCTGAACAAGAATGTCCTCCATAATATAATGGTCATTTAAGATTTTTCTCAAAGATGACAAATGGGATAAAGGGGGAGAAGGATGGATAGAGGAGTTAGGGGTTGGGGAATGGCTTTTCTTTCTATATCCTAAATCAGCCCATTCCATTTTTATTTTAATACATCCTCAGTCCTTCTTCAACACTCTGAAGCATGATACTGTATACATTTTTTCTTATCCTATTTCCTGGCTGAGGAAATTAAGGTGAACAGAAGTTAATATTAATATACACTATGATTAGAACCTAAATGTTTTGACTTTTAGGTTAATGATCTTTCCATCACTATCAAGTCAATCTGACAAAATATAACAAATTATTAATTCTCACAAAAGTAGAAAATTTCTTACTTAACATACAAACAACATAAAACAGTCAAATCACTAAGTGTGCTCAATCTCCTTTTCAGCACAGTAATAGATGGTAAAAATTACATTCACACACAAAAATCAAGGTACGACTACCAGGCTGATTTCAAGCAGTTACCTGACTTCTGTGTGCAGTAACTCTTGGCTACATCAGTTGGCCATATATGAAATCCAAATGAGAAGATAACTTTGGCCTGTTCTTGAACCTAAAGTAAAAGAAAAGGTAAAATCATTTAATTTAATGCAAAGATTGTTACTAATTTTAAATTCTAATAACAACTTTTCATTTGCTGGTCTTATACATATATTTGAACAATATTTTGCTTATACCTATTATAAATATATAGTAGGTAATGAAATTCTGATTAGAAATAGTAGATTACAAGTCTAATCAACAGTCAACTATTTATTAAGCACCTGCTATAAATCAAGTACAATGCTAAATGCCAGGAATTAAAAAAAAAGTCAAATGACAATACTGTTCCTCAAGGAGCTCACAATACAAAGGGAAACTGGGGGAGGCAGAAGGGAATAGCATGCTTTAATTCAAAAAGAGAGACCATCTGGGAAATGATGAGATAACTACTCTGGACTCTCTCCTTAAAATAGATGATCAAGAAGGAGCTCTCTCATGTCTCATAGCCTTTCCAACAGAAAACTCCAGGGGCAGAGGAAATCAGAAGGAGCTGAAAGATTCACAATTAATATTATCTTGCAGGATGATGAGTTTCTAGAGATTATGATGAAACTGAGAAATGCAGTTCGGTAGAAGATGTTACTACTACTTGGATACCAGTTCCTATTCCTGAATTAAATCAAGATGTGATCTTAGCCAAGTCACTTATCTTCTCTGGGGCTGAGTTTCCAGATATATTAAGTAAGGGACTTGTCTTCAATAATAATAAAAGCTTTTCTCCCAACACAAAGAGATAGTCAATACAAGTATTTATTAAAAATACTCATTTTACAAATGGAAGAAATGGGACACATTGCCTCTGGATCACATGACTTAAGGCCTACAAATGAGAGTCAAAGTAGGACTCCTGACTTCAGACTATTTACTATACTATGTATCAATGTTTTCTAAAGATCATCTAAATGTAATATTCAGGATACTATTCTGTATCCTCACTAAGGAAAAATGAATGATCACAATAAAAAAACACCAATATTTCAGCTAACACTTCACAAAAGTTTTAGGGCAGCCTAACAAGCAGAAGCCAGGATAAAATTATTTTTTTCCTCTCACATTAGAGATAAATATTATAATTATGAATAACAGCTTTGAAATATAGCTATGAAGGGGAATAATCTCCACCACTTATTTTTAAAATAACCAATGAATTTAAATATATTGTCTTTCCTAGAGCTACATAAAATTTACTGTCTTCTTATAAAAATCTCATAAGTAGGAAGTTCCTTATCACTGAGTTCTTTAAGCTCAAATTCAGATCAATTCTACTGTCTGATATGTGTAAAGTTCTGTGAAGATCCTAGAGAAACAAAGACAAGTTTTTGCTATGCAGACAGGGAGGGAGCCAGTCCCTGCCCTCAAGGAGCCTATATTCTTTTTTTTTTTTTTTTTAAACACTTGCTTCAGTGAGCTTCATTTTATTCTTTCAATTCAACAAGCATTTATTAAACACCTACTGTGTGGAAGGCACAAAGCTGGAATACAAAAACCATTCAGGGCCTTCCTCCTACTCCCCAACTTTCTGCTTGGATATTTCCCTTCTCCCATTCCCCTACTCCACCCCACACTCTGATACATTTAATTTTCCTATCTTCTTGCCTTGGTTCAGAGTTTCCCATTCCAACAATGCTCTCCTTCCCCCTCTTAAAAGTCCAAATAGGTTTCCATATAATTGTTAATTTGGTTTTGCCACAGATTCCTACAAGTGACAATGGGCAAATGATTTTATCTATCTAGTCCTCACTCTCCAGCTTTAAATCTAATTAAAACTAGCATCCTATAATATCCAAGTTGCCTTCTCTTTCTTCCTGAAGGAGAACAGTGATGGAGGAATAGAGAAAAAGTAGGAGTTACATGATGTGTTAACTGAAGCAGGGCAAATTGGCAAGGTCTTCCTCCTCCAAAATTAACATTTATAAGAAGCCTACTAGTGTGTCAAGCATGGGCACTGTTGTGCCTGTCTCAGTTTCCCTCAGTTGCTGTCTCAGTCTCCCTCAGTTACTGTCTCACTCTCTCTCAGTTACAGTATCAGTCTCCCTTAATTGCTCTATTCCAGAATAGAAATCCCCACTTCCTGACCTTCAGAAATAATTGGACTCACATTCTAAAGTAATCATGAAACCTCCAGATGGCCATCCTCGACCTCCCCTTATCTATCTATGACCCAGACAAGCAGTCTGCTTTGGCAAGGCTCCTTACTCCCTAACCTGTCAGAACTGAATTTATGGTTTCCTTGGACACCAGATGTGCTCAGCTGTTCCCATGAGTTCTTTGTCTCCCTGAGCTATAGGACCCTATATAATGTTTGAAGTTCCTTGATGGAGCTGCTGTGTACTTTGTATTCAGTCAGCTAACATGGCTACTGAGTACTTTGTATTCAGTAGGCTAACATGGCTGTGGCTGTTAGTCTCTGGCCTGGACTGTGTGCTTTGAGACACAAGTCCCACCAGTCCTGATCCATAGCTATGGATTCTGAACTCTCAATTAACATCAATAAAGCATTACCTAATTTCCATGTGTGATACTGCCTCAGTTTCTCCTGAGCATTACAGCACTAAGGAAGACAAAAAGTTTAACACATTATATGACATCAGGGAACTCACTCTTTACTAGGAATAGAAGATTCAAATGTATACATATCAAATATAATGATTTGATTATTATTAGAAATTGCTCATGTATCTTCAAATAAATAATGATCTGGGAAAGCTAGACGGTCCAGTTGATAGAGCACTGGCCCTGGAAGCAGTAGGAACTGAATACAAATCCAGCCTCAAACACTTAACATTCCCAAGTCAGACTTGAAGAACCTATATTCAAATTCTGCCTCTATTACTTATTACCAGTGTGACTTTTAGAAAGTTATTGAACCAAGGAGCTTATATTAAGAACATTTAAAAAGATAAATAATGGAAAAGGTTTACTATGAACTCCTTACACCTGCAACAAACAATGCTAAGAGTTGAGAAAACAAAAATATACACAAATACAATGAGAAAAAAGGTGGGATGTCAGAAAAATCTTCCCATAGAAGGTGGCACTTGAGTTAAGTCTTTTTTTTTAATCTTCTTCTTTTCTTTTTTTTAATTAAAGCTTTTTATTTGCAAAACATATGTATGGGTAATTCTTCAACACTGACCCTTACACAAAGCTTTCTGTTACAAATTTTTCCCCCCTAATCCCCACCCCTCCCCTAGATGGCAGGAAATCCACTACATGTAATTATGTAAATTGATAAACTTGATAAATCAAATATTGTATACATATTTCCACACTTATTGTTGTGCAAGAAAAATCATTATCTACCAAAAAAAAACCACAAAAAAAAAAAAAAAAAACCCACAAAACCTGAGAAAGGAAACACAATGCAAGCAAATATCAACAGAGAGCATGGAAATGTTATGTTGTGGTGCACATATCCCTCTCTCTGGGTGTATATGGCTTCTTCACTGAACAATTGCATCTAGTTTGAAACATTTCATTGTTGAAGAGAGCCATGTCCATCAGAAATGATCATCATATAGTATTGTTGCTGCTGTGTATAATGATCTCCTGGTTCATATATATATATGTTACACATTTGCTTATGAATCATGTTGGAAGAGAAAAATCAGAACAAAAGAGAAAAAAACTGAATACAGCATGTGTTAATTTATGTTCAGTCTCCCTAGTTCTCTCTGACTTGCCAAGATGCAGATAGTATTTTCCATTCAAAGTTATTGGGATAGCCTTGGCACACTGAATTGTTGAGAACCAAGTCTTACTTACATAGTTGATCATGGCACATTCTTGCTGTCACTGTGTAGAACATATTCTTGGTTCTCCTTTTTGTTCATCATCAGTTTAAGGTAAGTCTTAATGTTTTAAAATCTTAAAAATCTAAGGGCAGAAAAGTGAGAAGGAAGCATTCATCTTACCATCATCATGCTGAGATGCTCTAATTCAACTTTCAATGATTTGGAAATTCCTTTATCAAAAAATAATCTATTATCCTTCTACTTATCCCTAAGCTTTATTTCTCTGAAACTCATTCTTCATTTTCACCCCAAGGCTTCCAACTTTCACCTTTCAGTACTTACCCAAGCCATCACCCTAGTTTGGCTATACTCCCCAGTCTTAAAACACTGGATAAACAATTTTACTCTAATGTTTCAAACCAGTTCCAATTGTTCAGTGATGAAGAAAGCCATATACACCCAGGGAGAGACCTGTGGGATCTGAATGTGGACCACAACATAGCCTTTTCATGCTTTCTGTTGATGTTTGCTTGCATTTTGTTTTCCTTCTCAGGTTTTTTTTTCTTGTAGGTCCAATTTTTCTTGTATAGCAAGATAATTATATAAATATGTATGCATATATTTGATGTCATATATTTTAACATAATTAACATGTATTAGACTACCTGCCATATAGGGGAGGGGGTGGGAGAGAAAAATTTAGAACAGAAGGCTTTGCAAGGGTCAATGTTGAAAAATTACCCATTCATGTTCTGCAAACTAAAAAGCTTTAAAAAAAATTTTTTTTTTTACTCTACAATATCCTTCGCTCTTAATTCTCTTAATGCCCTGTCCTTCATTTGATCACTCACTTCACAAGCACCAACCCTGGTTTCTCCCAGAGTCCACCATTTACCTCCTCTGTTCCTACTTACACCACAGAACTAGAGCTATAACCAAGCAAATTGGAATCAATACAAATCTGTTATCTAATCCTCACTCTTCCTAATGTTCCTATTATTGTCCTATCTATCACCATTCACTACCAGTCACCCCAATTCTTAACAAAGATGTCATCTTCAACCTCTCCTCTCACCCCCATCCAATACTTGCCAAGTCTTGGTGATAGTTTCCCAGTATCTATCAAAAACACCCCCTTTTCTCCTTTGATTCTGCCCATATCCTGGTATAACCTCAATCCAAATCTGGATTTCAAGAGCCTTCTGCTTGGTCTCCTTGACTCAAAAAATACCTCTCCACTCCACTCCATTCTCCATTCAGCTGTCAAATTGATCTTCCTAAAGCTAAGGACTGGTCATGTCACCCTCTACCCTCTACCCATTCAATAAACTCCAATGGCTCCAGATTACCTCCAAGATCAAACATAAAATCATTACTTGACTTAAGGCCTTTTATAACCTGGTCCCTTTTTACCTATGTTTTCAGTATTGCTAGATCTTATAGGTCCCCCCTCCACATACTCTAAAATCAGTAAGACATTCCATCTCTCAATTTTAAGCATTTCCATAGTCTATCCCCTACTTTAATCTAAAATACTTTCTATAAGAAACTTTTCCAGATTGGTGTGCCTTCCCTCTGTTGATTATCTCCAATTTATCTTTCCTAAGATAGCCGATATATCTTGTTTGTATTTAGCTGTTTGCATTCTGTCTCTCTCTCCATTTCCATCAGAGAATGCTTGGTCTCTGGTTTTAGCGTTAGACTGTGACGGAGAGATCCATAACCTGATTTGAGGCATAAAAAGGCTTCAAAGAATACAAAATGTCAAAGCTGGAAAGGAAGTCAAAAGAAAATTCAGTCTTTTGCCTCTAATCTTTATGTGATTCCTCCCCTGCTACTTGTAAACATATCAAAGTTGCTCTCATACTTTAAAAAACCTTCAGTCCACCATCCATTAGCTACTATTTTTTCTCTCTCCTTTCTTAAACCATTAAACTCTATTTCCTCTCCTCAACTATCGACAATCTAGTTGCCAATCTCATTCAACTGTTACTGTTCTCTGGCTTTTTAAAAATCATTGCTAACTTTTCAAACATAATAGCCTTTTCATAATCCTCAACCCTTCTTCAACTATCTGAAGCATGGCATTTGTTAAGCACCTTCTCCTTTTGGATATCTATCCTATTAAGTTTTCTTGACACACTGCTCACTCTTGATTCTGTTCTTCCTATCTGACTTGTCTTTCTGAAACTGCCTGTGCTGAATTTTCATCTAACTCACTTCCACAAACTATACATGCTACTAGAATCTCTGTTCTTTCCCCTTAATATACTGTCTTTTTGGTGATTTCATCAGCTCCCCATTAAGTGTTAGTAATAATAAGTTGCTAAGTGTCATAACTCCAAGAAAATAACTCCCAGATGTACACACACACAGGCAAAAATCAATCTTCAACTTCATCAACTGTCTACTAGACACTTTGATCTTGATGTCCTGTTTGCTTGTCAAACCCAGCTTGAACAAGATAATGCTCTTTATCTTTTACCTTAAACTCATCCTTTCCCTACCTTCCCTATCACTATTCTCTAATTCACTCAGAGTGAAAAACCCACGTGTACTCCTCAGCTTCTCACAGCTCCTCATATCAAATATCCCATCATCAATTGCCAAATCCTTTAATTTCTAGCTATACAACAGTTCTTGCATGAATCCCCTTATTTCTACTTGCATTACCTAATTCAGGTCATCAGTACCTCTCACTCAGATTTCTAACTAGTCTTCCTGCCTCATAGTCTCTCCCCATACTAATTCGTCCTTCACAAAACCACCAAAATGGTTTTCCAGAGAAACCATGCCCCTCATCCTACTCAACACATTCCATTAGTTAGGTAACTATTACCTCTCAGGGTCATCTCAGAGGGAAGAGCACTAGCAGCTGGAGAGTCTCAGAAAGGGCAGCATGAATACAGTAACATATATTACATGGAATATTGACAAAACTTAACAACTACCAAAACTATGGAAAGAAAGAGTAAAGAATTAGCATGCCAGTATACTGAAATGCCTGGTAACTAAAAAATACTAAAGACCTAAACAGAAATAGGCAAATTCAGTAAGGGGGTGGATATAGGAAAGACAATGAAAAGAAGTTCTATTTTGGAAATAATAAATTTGAGATGCCTGTGAAAGATTTGGAGAGCAATGTCCCAGCAGGAAGTTGGTGATATAATAATAGAAAACATTTATACAGAAATGTATCCAGCACTGTGCTAACAATTATTATCGTATTTGATCCTTACAACAACCCTGGAAAATGGGTGCTATTATTATATCCATTTTACAGAAAAGGAAACTGAGGCAAAGAGAAAATACCTTTCACAAGGTCACGTAACTAAGAAGAGCCTGAGGTCAAATTTGAACTCAAGTTTTACTAACTCCAACCTGATACACTATGCCAGATCCAGCAAAGTTTAAGAGAGATAGTAGGAGTAAACATACAGATTTGAGTACTAATTATAATCCAAACATTACTCTTGATCACCCAGAAAAATCAGAGAGAGGAAAATGGTGGCCCACTTCACACCCATGGAGTTCAAAACCCACAGTTAAGTGGGTATGATGTAAATCATGATTCAACAAAGGAAATTGAGAAAGAAGAGTAAGCTAAGTAACATTTGAAATACAGAGCTGTATCAGGACAGGCTATCAGAAGGGGATGATGGACATTTGTAAAAAGCTAGAGAAATTAAGAGTGAGTTTTCTGTTTTTGTTTTTTTTAACTATCAGATTTTAACAGTCAGGAGATGACTGATAACCCAAAATAAAAAAGTGAACTAGTGAAATGAATAGTCTAACAGAAAATTAAAAAGTGAATAGAAAATGGGGAAGTTAAGTGCATGTATTCTTTTTCAGGTACATAGCTATAAAAGAAAGGAGAGATATGACATGAAATCGTCAATTGAGGGCTTTTGTTTTTATTTTTGTTTTTTAAATTAAGAATGGGGTAGCTCTAAGTTTATTTATGCTAATAGAAAAATAAAGGACAGACAAGGAGATATTAGAGTTGAAAAGGAGATGACTGAAAGGGTAAGCTCTTGGAGAAAACAGAGTCAGAGACAAGCAGAAGAGTTATCTCTATCTACAGCAAAGGAGAAAGGAATGATTATGCTGAGATGGAGAACAAGGGAAGAGGGAAGTTATCAGCCAATGGTTTGCATTTGTTTTGTTTTGTTTTTGAAGACTGAAGAGTTAGGAAGTGATTTCCTTTACTGATGGAGAAAGAGTCAGTGAAGAAGGTTTTCAGGCATTAGGAGTTTCTAATTGTTCTTGGGTTCTCATTCATGAATGTCTTTAGCAGTCTGCTGAAGCCTATGGAATCTTCTGGATACTGTTTTCAAATGTATAAGATAAAAAACAGAATTACAAAACAAAACAAAACAACAACAACAAAAGCCAATTATACTTAAATAAAAATGTCATTTTTCCCCCAATCAAGTTCATGGACTCTTTTGACTCATGTATCCCAAGTTAAGAACCCAAGGCAGCTTAAATGTTTTAATAAAAGAAGACTAGTGTGAAAGATATTTAGGAAATGTGGAATGAGTTCGATGTGCATTCAGATAATCAAAGAAATCCATCTGGATTCAAAATTTTTATTTGGACTTCACATTATTTCCAGTAATAACCTACCTATGCTCTCATTTCTTTACCCAGAAGTTTGCTGTAATAGGAAGATTTTATTTTTAAACAGATTCTCATACAATTCACAGTTTGTGGATGTGAGAATACTTTTTTTGCAAGACAATTTGCAAAATGATAGATGGAACAAAAATAGTGAACAGTTGTACGAAAAAGCCATTGCTCACAATAAACAACTCTATAAACCCTACCCAAATATTAAAATTATATGGAACAGGTTCAATTTTTTTGGCATGTCTTAACATTATATTGAACAATGTAAGACAACTAGCAGCAAATAAAAGACTTTTTGGCCTTTCTTGTCATAGGGTAAGTCTAAGTTCCTTCCCAGAATGCTAAAGAGCCAGATAATAAACTGTAGTTCTCTCTACACAATAAATGAAACAAACCCCTGTAAAATACATGATCATAAACAAACACAAAATTCAAAGAGGGACTAAAAGGTCATCTGTCATCTATTTCATTTTTCAAATATTTCAAAAGTATTAAAACCCGCACCTACTTGAATATCTCTAGTTGTCAGTGAGCTTCATACTGGTGGACAATTCAAAAATGTTAGAAAAAATCTTTTTACAGGAAATGTTTCCTCCATAATTTCAATCTGTTACGTTTCCCAGAACCAAGGACAGGAAGTCTGATTTCTTTTCTACAAGAGACTTCCAATTTAAAAGAAATTAAATTTGACAAACATCTATTAAGCACTCAGACACCAGGGCACAGTTCTAGGCATATCAAGGAAGAGTGAATAAGCATTTATCATAGCACCTACTATGTGGCCCAAACTGTTTTACTTTTTACAAATATTATTTTAAATGCTCTGAGTACCAGAGACATTAAGTTAAAGACACAGGTTATAACCCTGAAGGAACTATAACATACTAAACAGGAAAATAAGACACAAAGATGTTCTACATTATTCTGTATTATAATCAGTCAATATACATTAAGCACCAATTAACTGAAAGGCCCAAGGGCACACAAGACCAAAAAAAATAATAATAATAATAATAATTAACTCAAGCACTCCAAGAGCTATATTCTACTGGGAGATTATACAAAGATAAGCAAATACAAGGGATAGATTATGAAAATGGATTAAAGCAGGCAGAGACTGCAACCTGAAGT
>JAJPUD010001118.1:452848-464038 GCA_023553655.1 Myrmecobius fasciatus | reverse complement strand
GGGGGGGGGGGAGAGGAAAGGTGGGAAAAATTTGGAACAGAAAGTTTTGCAAGGGTCAATGATGAAAAATTACCCATGCATATGTTTTGCAAATAAAAAGCTTTAATAAAAAGAAAAGAAAAATAGATGGCACAACCAAAAGTTAAGTGTCTGACATGGGTAAAAGAAAAAAGAAAGAAAAGGATTCCAAGGAGCTATAAATTTTTTTTCTTCAATGGAACTAAAAAAAAAAAAAAACAAAAAACAGCCAAAAGCTAGTTTTTGCACTGGAGCAATTATAGGAATAAACTAATAGTTTGATAGGATAAAAACAGAAATGTATGTGAAGTCCAAAGTACTAGATTTGAATTCTAATTGAGTCACTACTACAAATCTTATTTTGGATAACTAATTACCTCAGAGCCTCTGTTTTCTTATAACTAAATCCTTACTAAATATATCACTTCTAAACTTCTGTGATTCTTAAGATCTTTATGAAATATGGTAGCCTAGTCACACTAGATTTTTTTTTTATTAAAGCTTTTTATTTATATAACATATGTATGGGTAGTTCCCCAGCACTGATCTTTACAAAGCTTTCCATTACAACTTTTACCCCCAGTCCTCTCCCCTCCCTTAGATGGCAGGAAGTCCACTACATGTTAATAATGTTGAAATGCTTGGGAAGTTATGCAAGAAAAATCCTATCTACAAGGAAAAAAAAAAGAATCAGAGAAAGGCAACACAATGCAAGCAAATGTCAATAGAGATCATGAAAATGTTACACTGTGGTCCATATTTCATATCCCTCTCTCTGGGTGTATATGGTTTTCTTCAGTGAACAATTGGAACTGGTTTGAGACAATTCTTTGTTGCAGAGAGCCATGTCCATCAGAATTGATCATCATGTAATACTGTTGTTGCTGTGTATGATGATCTCCTGGTTCTGCTCATTTCACTCAGCATCAGTTCATGCAAGTCCCTCCAGGCCTCTCTGAAATCGTCCTGCTGGTCATTTCTTACAGAGCAATAATATTCCATAACATTCATATACCATAGATTTTTTTTTAAATTAAAACCACAAGACAAATTCAGAAGAGGCCACTATATAAAACACTTAAGAACACACACACGCGCACACACAAACAAACCAGAGACCATGACATGAAAGAAGAAATGCTATTTGTGGGATACACAAGTACACGCACGAAGTCAAAGATACAGAGGTCCTGTATATATATATATATATATATATAGTATTTTTGGTTAAATCAAAAAAGAAACTCTGTAGATACTGATCACAGATGAACTGGCTGAACAAATTGAGATGAATGGATGTGGGAAAAATTATTGTATTATGATAATAAAACTAAAGCAATATCGGAAAACACAAAACTTAGTATTTTAAAGGGACTTCAGCAGCTATCTAGTCTAATCCACACACAAAAAGAATTCCAACTACAATATATTCAAAAATTAAACATCCAACCCCTATTTAACTTTCAAGCATAATTTCTTTTCTTTTTCTTTTTTGCTGAGGCAATTGGGGTTAAGTGACTTGCCCAGGGTCAGTCACACAACTAGGAAGTGTTAAGCGTCTGAGATCAAATTTGAACTCAGGTCCTCCTGACTTCAGGGCTGGTACTCTACCCACTGCCACCTAGTTGCCCACAAGCATAATTTCTGGAGGCAAACAAATTCAACTCTTGACTCTCTAATTGTCTTTTCTTATTCAAAGTCTAAACTGGATTCTCTGAAACATCTATCTTCCCCCTTCCTCCTTCTCCCTCAACACAGGTACTCTGGTCAGCCCTAGTGTAAAGCTGAACAAGTCTTATCCTATCTCCATATGACATTTTTTTTATATATCTGAAGAAAGCTATCATATCCCATTCTCTTAAATTTTCTCTACCTATGTCTACTTCTTTAAAAAGACCATCATTTGACATGGACTCCCAGACTTTCACTAACTGAGTTGTTCTCCTTAAGAGTATCTTCTGCTAATTTATCAATCTTCTTCCTAAACAGTGGCACCCAGAAGTAAACAACGTAGAAGAAGAGGTCTGATTAAGATCAATCCAGTCAGGCATTTATTAAGCACCTACAATGTGCAGGTACTATACTAAGGGGTGGGGATTCAAAAAGAGGCAAAAAGTTAGTTTTTGTCCTCAAACAGCAAGGAGAGAGGGTAAGTATGTAGGACTAGCAGGTATTTTAGTGCAGTCAATGATTTCATTAACTTTTTTTTTTGAATGCCATGCCATACTCCTTACTTATATTAAGTCGGCAAACACTCATAACATCAGAGAAACTGTGGTCTAACTGCATGCCTTACCTGTGAAGTAGATTTTTTTAAACCCATCATCTCTAATCAATTTTATCTTATTAGATTCAGGGAAATATTTTCCTGTCAAAATTCTTTTGGATCCTGATTCTGTCTTTCATTGTATTACTATTCCTCTCAGCCTAGTGTCATATGAAAATTTGATGAGCATGTTATCTATGCCTTTCTCCAGAAGTCACTGAAAAAAATTTTTAAGAAGCATAGGGTCAATCACATCTCCAGGATGTCCCACAACAGATCCCCTGAGATATTGACAATGAATCAACAACTAGTTCTGAATCCATCTAACTATATTATTATCTACTAAATCTCTCTCCATTCTCTCCACAAGAATAATAAAAGATACTTTAAAAAGTTTTGTTAAAAATCTAAATCTAAATAGCAATGCCACTCCTAGAGCTATACTCCAAAGAGGAAAGAGATCCATATGTACAAAAACATATATAGAAGCTCATTTTGTGGTTATCAGAATTAGAAACTGTACTCATTCAGGAGAAGTACTTAGACAAGTTAAATCATAGGAATGTGATGGGGATATATTGTGCAGTAAGAAATAATGGGGATGATTTTGAAGAAAAATGAGAAGACTTGAATGAATTGATAGAAAATGAAATGGACAGAACCAGAGTAATTTATACTACACTATACTACACTGATATACAACTTTGAAAGATTTAGAAACTGATCATCACAACAGCCAAACATTTCAAAGCACTCAAAATGATACCTACTACACTACCAAACTAACAGAAAAGTATAGATTTAGACTTTTTTTCCCCCACATTGTCCCCTTTTTAGCCTGAAATGAATTGTTCATGATAAAGTGATCCTAGTACTTTGTAATGATCATTTCCTAGATGTTCACCAATTATTTCTTCAAAGATCTGTGGTATAAACTGATAGAAAGTAAAGTAAGCAAAGGGAGGAAAATATAAATAAGGAATATGGTAATATGAAACTTAAAAATAAAAATAAAAACAAAATAAAACTGAACACTGTAAAATTATAATGGCCAGGCTCAAAAAAGAAATTTTTTAAAAATATTTCTCCCCTTTTTGAAGAAGTAGGGGAGGTAATGTTGTCAGATGAGATTGATGTATTAGTTGGTTTTCTTGAACTTATTTAAAAAAAAAAATACTTTTAGATAGTGTCCAACAAAGTAATGTTATAACAACAGGCATCAATAAAACTTTTTAACAGTAAGATGGACAATGCAACATTTCAGTAATTTAGAAAAGATTATGCTACCTTTATGTTCTTCCAGCGTTAAGTAACCAGTACATGTATACAAAATATAGCTTAATCTCTCACTGGAAAAGTTTAAAGGGCTGAAGAAACAATGCTCTACTTTCTGAAAAAGGAGTTATTATTTGAAAGAACTTGAATTCAAGAAATATTCATGTGCTCATGGAGAACTCATACAAATATAGTTTTTAAAATGGCAATAATTTCTAAATTAAATTATATATTCAGTGCTATTACTATCAATATCTTTACAGAAATAAAAATAGCAATGTATTTAAAGGGAAAAATATACATTATCAAAGGAAATACAAAAAACAGGAATGAAAGGGGAATAGCACTTACTATCTTTAAACTATATAACAAGAGATAATAAGTAAAACTACTTAAATACAGCTTTAAAAAATAGAATAGTAGATTAACAAAAGCAAAAGAGATGAATAAATTAAAGAGTAGGGGGGGTAACTAGTCAGAGCTTTACTTTAGGAAGATCAATGTGACACAAGTGAAAAATGAATGGACTGAAGTGAGGAGAGACTTGAAGCAGGCAAAACCATGAGAGCAAGCTACTCCAATAGTCTAAGAATGGGGTGATAACTGATTTTACCAGGGTATTGGTAGTGCCAGAGGAGTAGGCATCTTCTAGAGAGGCTGAGAAAAGAGATTTGATAGGACTTGAGAAATGACTGGATGCTGTGCAGCAAGAGAGTAAAGAATTGAGGATGACTACAAGGCTGCTTCGGTCTCAACAACTGGTAACTCAGGAAAAACTGAGTGGTATAAACGATAATGAGTTCAGTTTTGTAGATGTTGAGTTTAAGAAGTCTAATATTTCATCCTAAGTGGAGTTCTCAAAGGCTAAACCAGCATTGCATATACTCTAAAAAGTTCTATTGTGCTTTTGAAAAGCACATTAGAAACAGGTTATATCTACTTTTCAAGGACCAATTCAATTAAATACCAAACTCACCACAGTACTTATTGATGAATTCTTTGATCACAACCCAAAAAATAAAGCAAATTAGAAAATGACCCTCACTCATGTGTGGGGAAGGAGACAAAATAATGTATAAAAAGCAGAGAGTAGCTGCTAAGTAAAAATTAGAATTTTTAGACCATCCACTTGAACATTAAATTGGCTGCTGATCCCCTAAAACATGTTACTACAATGTTACAAGAGCGCCAAACATCCCTCCATAGTCACTCCAGAAAAGTTGGAACAAGGGAGGGGAAAAAAGGAGAAAGAAGAGAAAATGGGAGGAGGAAAAGAAAGCAAAAATTTCTTTTTTTTTTTTTTTTTAAAAAGAACTACCATTGTGAATTGCTATGTTAAAAAAAAAAATAGCACATCATGATGAAATTTCTCATTACAGTTTCCTGGATTTTTATAAATCTCTTAGGCTAGTCTTCCACAACAGCCTATTTACAAATCCATATTCAAAATCTTTCCAGCCAGGTAGTGTCGGCCTTGCCAGTTTATTTTACTTGCAAGGCTTCCAAAAGCCCAGGATCACCTTTCCATCACAATGAGGTATTAAAAAAACAAACAAACAAACAAAAACCCACTTTAGTGGCTATCTTATAATTTTAAAAAAGGCATTCATCATAGGATGAATATCTAGCCACTCTAATTTGGCCAAGTCCCTTAGTTGCCTTGGTCACCAAAACAATAACAACAAACAACAATATAAGCCAACCCCACACCCCATACACTTTTCCTAATCTGCTTTTATGCTAGATTCAGCTCTCCTTTTGAGTAATGACACTATTTCAAAGAGTTCCAATACCTTAGAGGATACATATGTTGCAGTGCCTACACTTTATGTAGTTATAAAGGATCTTAAAAGGCCAGAAGTAATTACTGAGTTTGTAATGACAATTTCTGTTTTTACATTTTCATTTCTGATTATATCTTTACCTCCTCTAACCAAGCTTAGTATCAAAGGATAAAAAGGAAAAGGGAAAATTTTTTTTAGTAAAACAACCAAGACAGTAATAAAAAGGGACAGTATATGCAGATTTCTACATCAATTCCCCAAATCTGCAAAGAAGGTTCACACTCTCAACTCTTTCCTAGGAGCTAAGCTTAGTCATTCTAATTACTTGGCATTCAATTTCATTTTTCTGTTCCAACAATATACACCTCCGCAATCATCATGAATACAGTTTTCTTAGTTTTACTTACTTCGATCAGTATCAATCCATTTAAGTATTACTAGGCTTTGCTCTTTCTGATAGCCCAGTAATATTTAATTATATACCACAACTTATTTAAACATTCCTAAATCAATAAGCAATTATTTCTTTTATAATTCTTAGATATTAAAAATTATAATTCTATGATATTATAAAATTATACAAAAATTTTAATAATATTTTATTTTTCCAAATACACATAAAGATAGTTTTCAACATTCACCTTTGCAATACCTTGTGTTCCAAATTTTTTTTCCTTCCTTTCCCCCCTCTAAGACCGTAAGCAACCTATATAGGTTAAGCATGTCCAATTCCCCTAAACATATTTCTATATTCATTATTCTGCACAAGAAGCATCAGATCAAAAGGGGAAAAAGACAAGAAAGAAAAAGAAACAAACAAATAACAAAAAGAAAATACTATGCTTTTGATCCACATTCAATCTCTAATTCTCTCTCTGTATGTGAATGGCACTTTCCATCCCCTAAAAGCAACATTCTTAATATGTTGATACCTACAGGATTTTTTATGAAGTCTGCTATTTTGCACATATGCCAGCAATATAATCTTCTGGTAAAATGGACATTTTAGTTATGGAAATAACATTAATGAAAGGAAAGCATGAATTCTCAATCTGAACAATAGAAACAAAAATTGATTAGGATGCAAAGTGAAATGTCTTTTGCCACTTACTAGGCCTCTGTGTATTTGTATTTTAAAAATAAACCAACCAACCAATCAACCCCACAGATAGCAGTGAGAAAAAAAGACCATTAACTTGTGTCCAAATCCCAAGATAATATACCTTCCTCAAACTACTTTACTTTTGTGGTCCTTGTTTCCTGATATGAAAAACAGGGATAACAATCCCTGCACTACCTATTTAAGAAAATTGTTGTTCTTCAATTCTTCAGCCCTTCAGTACTTATGAACCAATGTTCTATAATTATAGGCAGAGGGGTTTTCTGAGCAAAGAAAACTGGAATGGTTTGCTAGTTCCTTCTCCATTGGATCAAGGCAAACAAAGGTTAAGTGACTTGCCTGGGGTCACACAGTTAAAAAGGACTGAGGTCACATTTGAACACAATCTTCTAAGAGTCCGCCCTTAGGACTCTATCTATAGAGCCATCTAGCTGCCTACAATGACTTTTAAAAGCATATAAATTAAGAAAAGTACTTTGTGAACAGAACTGTGCTATTTTAAGAAGTTATGGGAGGGGAGAATGATAAAGGAATAATGTATTGCTTTTACTTTTTAAAGACTATTCCTCACCATAACTTTATTCCCAATTAAAGGGCAATGGATTACATGGCACTGAATCTAGAGCCAGAAAACTTCAGTTAATACCTGGGTGATCTTAAATCCACTTGTAAAATGGAGTTAAATTATCCCTAAAGTCTTCCTCCCATTCCTCTACATTTTGAAGATTGGAAAGGTTAAAGTGAGATACTCTAAAATGAAACCAAAAAACTATCATTTCATTTCTATCCCTTTTGGATAAAGACATCTTAAAACATCAATTCTATACTAAAAGTTTTTTGTGGGTTTTTTTTAACCTCTAGGCATTGTCTCAAAATATTTAGCTGAAGTCACATATTTTCCTATACCTTATCACCAAGTTAGAGAACAAGCTAAAGGCATAACTCCCAAGTTTTGCCATCTCAAACTGCTATTCATTTAAATCCCTATGAAAATGAAAAATAAAGGATCACAGATTTAGAGCAGAAGAGGATAATTTAACAAATTAGAAAACTAGGGCCAAAAAATTTTAATTAAGTGACTTATCAACAATTACAGAGCTATTAGCATCAAAGGCAGGTTTACTCCAGTTAACTCTTCACATCATTACAGAGCAGAGAAAAATGGGGCATTATATTGTCTTGAGGGGTACAGAAAAAGACAGAAGTGTCAACAATATTACCTAATAATAATGTCCTGAACTCAAGTTAATAAACAGACATCAAAATATTCTCACTGATGTAATGCAACTATAACCATATAAATGTTGTCCATACTCCTTCATTCACCTATTTTTTTGTGACCACTTCAAATTCTTCATCTAATCATATGTCAATTTTTAACATATGCCTCAAGGGCCACTTCTTAAAAGAATACGAAATTATTCTTATCAAATTTTTTCCTTAACTTTTCCCTTGCCAAACAAAAACAATCTTCCTTGCTCTACCAACCAGCTTTAAAGAGAAAGCTAAATCTCAGATACTATTATTAGTCTTGTCCATATATCTGCAATGATCACTAAATATTATGATTATTGTTTAGGAGAACAGAAACACCTAATATGAAATCACTTTATTTCTCTATTTACAATTTAGACTTTCTTGCTATCTCCAAGTTCCACATTTCATCTTATACTCTTTTAATATTTATCTTATTTTTTTTTATTACATTTGAATACACCTTAATACATCAAATTGATTTTGGGGGTGCTGAAACTTCTCTATTTTCAAAGAATCTTACCTTGATTCTGATTTCCCCCATCAAATCATTCTCCCTTTACTTTTCTTCATATTCAAGCTATCTTCTCTTCAAAATTCCAATGTTGATTTCATTTTAATGGTTTAATTCATTGTTGCTATTGAAATAAAATCTAACGCCACAAAAAAAAATTCTCAAAATCAAATCTAAACATTTTTGCTCAATTTCCATTTAAAATGGTTTATTCTGCATTCTCCAAAATATTCCTCAACTTAGATATTAATGATATCACTGTTTTTCTCCAAGCAGGCCTTCAATTTTATCTTTTTCCTAAAAACCGAACCTGAAATTTTATAAAACTCAGCTCAACAACAAGTTTCCTAAGTAGCCCAAAAGACAAAGTTGTCAATATCTTTGTTCCCTTGTAAGATAAAAATTAATGGGAAAAGCATCTTTGCATTTTTTTTTTTTTAAAGAACGTGCCTGCCAAAAATGTTTATAGCAGCCCTTTTTTGTAGTGGCAAGGAACTAGAAATTGAGTGGATGTCCATCAGTTGGGAAATGGCTGAGTAAATTATGGTATATGAATGTAATGGAATATTATTGTTGTATAAGAAACAATAAGAATGATTTCAAAAAGGCCTGGAGAGACTTACATGAACTGATGCTACATGAAGTGAGTAGAACCAAGAGAATGCTATAAACAGGAATAACAAGATTATATGATCATCAACTGTGATGGACTTGGCTCTTTTTAATAATAAGGTGATTGAAGCCAGTTCCAATAAACTTTCGCTGGAGAGAGCAATCTGCATCCAGAGAGAAGATTATAGGGACTGACTGTAGATCACAACATAGTATTTTCACCTTTTTGATTGCTGTTTGCTTGCTTTTTTTTTTCCTTTTCGATCTGATTTTTCTTGGGCAACATGATAAATGTAGAAATATATTTGAAGAACACATGCTTAACCTATATTGGATTACTTGCTGTCTAGGGGATGGGGGAAAAGAGAGAAAAAGAAAGGTTTTGCACAAAGGTGAATGTTGAAAACGATCTTTGCATGTATTTTGAAAATAAAAAGCTATTATGGAGAAAAATGTGTCTGCCAAAAATCACAGCCAAAGGTACTTTATTTTGTGAAGAAGGAAGAAGGATTCTGGAAAGATGTCGGAGTAGGACAGTAAATTTCAAGCTCTCCAGCTATCCCCCACAAACAGAACAAATGCCTGAGGGTGGACAGAAAAGTGAAAAATCAAGAACACTAGAGGCAGAAAAGGGGTCCTCTTTACACAATCCAAAATTGGATTTGAAGAAAGACCCTAGGCCAGGGATTAACTTGTGTGAAGTGCAAACACCTCCAGGACTGTTCCACAAAAACACCAACTAGAGTGTTTCACCCTGGGGTGAGCTGGGATTGGCTGAAACCTCAGCAGGAATCACAGAATTTTTCACCTCCCAGACTTCTCATGGAATTTTGTCCCAGGGAACCTCAGGCCTAGCTTCGATGCAGAGATGCTGCCTTGGGTGAAAGGGCACTAGCAAATTCTGTAGAGCAGAAGTCATGGAGCAGGGACGCTACTGACTTCAGGAACTTGCAGGAAGGTGGAGCTTTTGGTTTGGAGTTCCATGTCAGGGGGGAGAGCTAAACGTACCTCTGGCTTCAGATCTCCTCACCCCATGTTTAGAGGGACTTATTATTACACTTATACTTAAAAAAAAAAAAAATGAACTAGCAAAGTGGGAAAAACTCAACCATAGAAACTTACTATGGGAACAGGGAAGACAGGGGCTCATCTCCAAAGGAGGACAACTTAATTTAAAAATAAAATGAAATAAAATAAAATAAAAGACCATCTACTGCAAAGAGTAACAGTAAAGGGCTGTCTTCCCAGAGAGAATTTTAGAACTCAAAAAAGAATTTAAAACTCAAATGAGAGACAATGAAGAAAAACTAAAATTAAGAAAAACAACAGATATGGAGAACAACTCAAGAAGAAATAGCATAATAATAACTGAGCTACCTGAAAGCTGTGATCAAAAAGAGAACCTCGATTCAATAATGCAAGAAATAATCCAGGAAAATTGTCCTGGATTGATGGAACATGAAGAGTAAGTAGAAACAGAAAAAATCCACCGACCACTGTAAAGAAATCCTTTATGAAAAATACGCAAGAATATTATTGTCAAATTTCAAGAACTCCAGATCAAAGAAAAAAAATTTTCAAGAAACAAGAAAAAAAAACAAAAAACAAAAAACAAGTACACTAGAGTTACAATTAGAATTATACAGGACTTATTAGCAGTCACAATAAAAGACCACAGGTCCTGGAATCATACATACCAGCAATCAAAAGACCTAGGCCTGCAGTCAAGAATATCAAAGCCAGCAAAATTATCCATAATAGTAAAATGGGGAGAGGGGGAAGGGAAGAGCATTCAACAAAGTTGCAGATTTTCAGGGCTTTCTTTCAACCAAATATGATGAATTCAATAGAACATTTAACATATAAGAACCAATATCAAAGATTAATTTCAAAGAATTTGGCATGGACAAATTGTTTATGTTTTTTATATAGAAATATATACCATATCTTTAAAATGACATCACCAATTGGGTAGCTCAAAAGAAAATTGGGGCAGAGTTGAATCTGATCTGACTCTAAAAAGCAAAACTACTTAGGAAAAGGTAAAAATAGTAATTATGTCACACAAATGTGGTGCAGAGGAAGAATACACACAGAGGCATTAGAGAGAGGAGGAGTGCTCATAGTTCTGAAAACTCAGGAATGGGTTATATAGGCAACACTACACAAATACCATGAAGAGCATAGCATCCTACAAAAATCTATAACGAAATAAAGGAGCGGGCCAGCTAAGTGGTGTAGTAGATAAAGTATCCCTGAAGTCAGGAGCTCCTGAGTTCAAACCTGGTCTCAGACACATAACACTTCCTAGCTGTGTGACCCTGGGCAAGTCACTTAACCCAATTGC